>CM026274.1:17199484-17469040 GCA_014851415.1 Cnaphalocrocis medinalis
ACTGGCGATTTTAACATCAATCTCCTTGATCGAAATAGTAGTAGATCTAAAGCTCTCTCAGAGTGCATCCACAGCCTTAGTCTTGAACAACTTGTGACAGATCCTACTCACTATACAGATCATAGTAGTACCCTTATTGACGTAGTTTGTACAGACTTAGGGACACACAGTGTCACAGTAAAGCACTCACCTGATCTGGGCAATCATGCTATGATCATGGCGCAATTTAAACTTAAAAAAATTAAACCGCCGCCGTGCTTGGTTACATACAGTCCACTAAAAGACATAGTAATACATCTATTTGAACAGGATCTGCAAAACATAGCATGGCAGAACTTTGAAAGTATGGGCTGTGTTAATGAAATGGTTGTATGTTTTACAAACTGTATCAAGGGCTTGTTTGACCTGCATGCGCCGTTGAAGACACGTAAATTCAAAAGTCCTCCTCACCCATGGATAACAGATACTATCAAAGACATGATTCGGATTAGGGACGATTATCACACAAAATATAAAAGACACAGAACAAGTACTTTTCGTGATAATTACAAGGACATGAAAAAACTAGTGTTACAGTCAATCGAACGGGAAAAATCAGGTTTCTTCTCTCGGCACATAAATAATAATTTGAAAAATTCGAAAAAACTATGGAAAAATCTTAAGAATACACTTTTACCAGACAAAAAAAAATCGGTAGACCTCCCACCTATATTTAATGATCCTGACAAAATCAACTCGCATTTTCTGGATGTACCCGGCGAACACAGTGTGTCGATCTCAAAATTGACTTATTTTACGCATCACAGGCACGACCAACAGGCCTCTTTTAGATTGCACACGGTCAGTAGCGACGTGATTTTGCGTATAATAAGAAAATTGAAGAGTAATGCCCAAGGGAATGATGGCATATCACTGGAAATGCTACAACTAACACTACCTCACTCGCTAGATGCAATCACGGCTATGGTAAACCGATCAATTGTAGACGGTGTGTTTCCCGAGGACTGGAAGGTCGCAATTGTAAAGCCACTGCCAAAAAACAGTCAACCTGCCACAGTACAGGAGCTCCGGCCAATAAGTATTCTGCCGTGTTTGTCAAAGATTTTGGAGAGAGTTGTATGCGACCAACTTACTGAATATCTTCATGAGCAGGACATACTTCCACAGTATCAGTCAGGATTTCGAAGAGGTTACGGTACGGCCACCGCTCTTGCTGACGTAGTAGATAGCCTTCTTGCTGCTCAGGACCAGAGAAAAATATCTATCATGCTGTTGCTTGATTTCTCTCGGGCATTTGACTCAATCAACGTTCCACTTCTGCTCTCCAAATTGACCTATTACGGCATGGATGCTGATTGCGTACGATGGTTCAACAGCTATCTTACCAATAGGCGACAGTATGTAAAGTTAAGGCAAGCAGATGGCACTACAATCAGATCGAAGCAGCAGTCCGTCGATCGTGGTGTCCCGCAGGGATCTATTCTTGGACCAATCTTATACATATTGTACAGTGCCGACATAATATCATGCATCAGTAATTGTCACTATCACTTGTATGCCGACGACCTTCAGTTATACTTCCCATTTTTTCCTGGTGATCATGTTAGTGCAGTGTCTAGAGTCAATGAGGATCTCAAAAAGATCTGTGATTGGTCCTCTTCTAATTGTCTTGTCCTGAATCCTGGAAAATCTAAATTTATACTGATTGGCACACCTAAATGCCTATCCAAACTTAATCATATAAATTTGAATGTAGGAGTACACGGACACATGATTGAGCGTGTGGATACTGTTAGGAACCTGGGCCTTATTATTGACAGTCACCTCAGATTCGAAAAACATATTGCGGAGTGTGCTAGAAATTGTTTCTACAGATTGAAACTGTTGTATAGATTGAGGCCATATCTATGTGAACGATTAAAAATATCACTCTGTGAATGTTTGGTGCTCAGTAAGTTCAATTATTGTGACACAGTTTACGGACCATGCTTACTGGCCAGAACGTCCAAACTCATACAGAGGGTTCAGAATGCATGTGCTCGTTACTGTTTTGCAATCCCTCCTAGGTCACATGTCACACCCTTTCTTAATGCTGCAAACATCCTAAAAATGGAAGCACGCAGACGAATGCATCTTGCCACTATGTTATTCGGTGTTTTGGCCACTGCGAAACCGAAATACCTATTTGACAAACTAGAGTGGGCTTTTGATAAAAGCAAGTTTTTGAAAAGGACATGCACTAATATTTTCACCACCCTAAGACACCGCACAGTGGCGTTTCGCGGCTCTTTCAGGTTCGCCGCGTCACGTTGCTGGAACGATCTGCCACCGCCATTGCGCTCTCTGGAATATAAGACAACGTTCAAGGTGCATCTAAGGAAATATCTGCTCTCTGTCCAACAAACTAAAATCGGGGAAGAAAACACTTACCTGCGGTGTATTCACAGCGCCCACCTCTCTAATGCTCGTCGCTCGGTGACTCGGTGAATATAAATAATTTTATTTTATTTTATTTATTTATTTCTAACGTTCGGTATAAGTTCTGTAAGCTCATATCGTTAAATAAATGTTTGTTGTTGCCTGTGTCATTGTAACCACTTAAATTCAAATTTTATTTTATTCCTTTCTATTTTTAATTTGTTTTTTTTTTTACGTCAACGTTCAGATACTTGACAGATGCATTCCTGAGTATTATATTGTATGCTACAAATTGAGTCGTGGGTCTGCTCACTTCTGATAATGTCAGTTTTGAGCAGAGCGCGGCACCAAAAGCGGGCTCCGCTGAAAAACAGCGCCCTGGCCGGCCTCAGGAAGACCAGGGCAACATGCTGAGCGGGCACCTATTTGGCAGTATCTAAATAATAATATCTGTACTCTGTTTTTGTTTTTTATTGTATTTACTAATGTTCTTTTTTTTCTGTATGTTATTTTTGTTATGCCAAATAAATCATTTACTACTACTACTACTATATAGGTAGGTACTTACATCTTAGATTGATTGATAGATAATTGCACATAACAATACATAGGTACATAAAACCTTACGACTAATTATGACAGAAAGCACAAAAAGGCGGCCTTATCTGAATTGTACAAACTTTGTGTGGTTATGATCTATCATCAAATCAAATCAAATTATTTATTGCACTCATGTTGTGATTAGGTGTTGAATTTAATAACAGTTCAACATGAACCCTGTTTGGGCACAGCAATATCTTAAAAACTACATAAAGGATTTCTTAATTAAAAATAACAATTACACAATACAAAACAACTAATAACATAATATAACATACCTACTACATAACATAACACACAAAATTCTCTTATAACACTATTATATAAATCACACTTTAGGTTCAAAAAATTCAGACAGTGAGTAATAACTTTTTTCAATTAGATAAGCCTTTAGGCTATTTCTGAACTTAGTTTCATTATTTTCTGATTTTATATAATTAGGAATGTTATTGTAAATTTTGACTGACATGCCAAATGGACCGGATTTAACTAATTCTAAAGTTGTTGATGGCGGAGCTAGTTTGACCCGAGGTCGTAGGTTTTGGGGCCTTGAATATATTGGAAACAGGATTTTGTGTTTCCGGACGAACATAGACACTTCCAAAATATATATTCCTATTAGGGTTAAAATTTTTTCACTTCTGAAATATGACTTGCAACTTACCATTTCATCTATATTAACTATTATACGGAGACATCTTTTTTGCAATATGAATAATTTACATGCATCCGTACTGTTCCCCCATAGCACTATTCCGTATTGTAACCATGAATGTGCATATGCATAGTATGCACATTTGGCTGTACTAACATCGGAAACTTTTTTTAGATTATACAATGCATAAGTAAAACGGGATAATTTGGAATGAACTTTATTAATGTGCTGTTTCCAGTTAAGGGCGGAGTCTATGTTTATACCTAAAAGTGGATATGAATTTACATTTTCTATTTTTATATTTTGGTAATCATAATTTATTTTTAAGGGGTTTTTTTGATAAGGTTTGAATTGAATTATTTTAGTTTTCATGAAATTTATTTTAAGGTTGTGGTCATTTAGCCAGTCTGTTACTTTATCCAATACGTTATCCAAGGAGTTGTTTAAATGTATAGTGTTTTCACAGGGGATTACTAATGATATGTCGTCAGCGAATAGGGTGCAAGCAGTGTCCACGGTTTTGGGCAAGTCGTTGATATATATTAAGAAGAGGATGCATCCTAGGACACTGCCTTGCGGTATTGACCCTGAGACGTGAGCGCGTTGGGATTGCACATGCGATATGTTTCCTGTCGTTTTATTGCAGTGTTCTACCTCAACGCACTGCATTCGGTTTTGGAGATATGACACGAACCATTTGTGGATAGGTCCCCTAACTCCTATTCCGTAAAGTTTTTTAAGAAGGACATTAAAACGGACTCGATCGTACGCCTTGGACATGTCGAGTAGGATACCCACTGCATACTTTTTATTATTAATTATATTTAATACACTATCTATATATTTAAATACAGCTAACGCAGTAGATTTCTGCTTTCGGAACCCATTTTGATGATCGCTAAAAATATGATATTTCTCGCAGTAAGAATAAAGACGATTGGACATGGCACTTTCAAAAATTTTGGAAAATGTAGGGAGTAGAGAAATTGGGCGATAATTACTGCAATCTGTTTTATCGCCCTTTTTATGTAAGGGTTTTATAATTGATACCTTTAGTGCGTCTGGGAAGGTGCTTTCCACAAAAGATTTATTTATCAAATAAGCTAATACGGGAGCTAGCTCCTTTGCACATCTTCTTATCAGTAGAGGCGGGATGTCGTCGTGTCCAAAGCTACGTTTATTTTTTAGTTTACAGATAATTTTTTCAATTTCTAGGGTTGTGACAGGTTTCAAATACATCGAGTTTTCAGCCGGGCGGATTACAGGTCGGCCTAGTGAAACGGGAGCGGCTTGACCTGGTTTTCCATCATTTCCTACATTTAAAAAGAATGTGTTAAAGAAGTTTGCCACAGAGACGGGGTCTTCTGTAGGAGTATTATTGATGATCAATTTTATATTTTTTCTACTCTTTTCTTTTTGCTTATTAGTTTGTTCTTTTACTACAGACCACATTGTTTTAACTATATTTTCAGAGTTTTTTATTCTTTTTATATTTTGTAGTTTTTTAGATGTAATAACGGTTTTTTTTAGTAACTTTTCATATTTTTTATATTGATCAGTTAGTGTTGGGTTTTTTGCATGAGATATTATTGTTTTCAATATTCTTTTATTTTTACATGATATTTTTATACCTCTAGTAAGCCAAGTTTTATTGCTTTTATTTTTTAATTTTATGCGTATTTTTGGTATACATTTGTCTAATGTCGTATTTATTATTTTAGAAAATGAGTTGTAACTTTCATTAATGTTTTGATTTAGTTTTATTATTTCGGAAAAATTTATTTCTTTTATACTTGATATGAAGTGTTGTATATTTTTTTCACTGTATATTCTTTTTTCTATATACCAGGTTTTACATGTGTTTTGCTGTTGTATAGGTATATTTACTAAAATTCCTTTGTGGTCTGATAAGCCATATTCTTTTACAATTACTTCAAAATTATTAATAATAAAATTTGTGAAAATCAAATCTATGCATGATGCGGAACTGTTGGTTACCCTAGTCGGTTCTTTTACATGTTGATAATAGTTATAACTTATCATTAGATCTAAGAGTGTGATTGTGGAAGTATTTTGTTCTAAAACATTTACATTAAAGTCTCCACCCACAATAACATTTTTCTTATTATATTTCGTTTGTAATTGCTGTAAAACTTTTTTTAATAAGATGAAAAATGTTTCAGGCATTCTTTTTCTATCTGGCCAGTACAAGTTAACTATAATTAAGTTGTGGATGGGAATCTCGATAGCAGATATTTCAATAATAGACTCTAATGAAACATTATTTAAATCGTTCAATACAATAAAGTCTATACCATTTTTCACAAAGGTGCATACACCACCTCCTTCAGAGTGTGTCCGGCTAAAGTTACATGCTAGGGTGTAGCCTTCTAAACGGAGTAGATCTATCTTAGTTGTGGTGATCCATGTTTCTGTTAGACAGATGACATCAAAGCTTTCCTCTTCGTCCATAGTCGCTTCTAGAAGATGGGCCTTGTTTTTCAGGCTTCGCATGTTTTGGAAAAGTATTTTATGTTTGGGAACGAAAAAAATCCGCCTTAGGTGGCTCTGATGTCATTATATCTGGGCAATGTTCTGTTTCTTTTTCAGGACTTTCCAGAGATTTGTCCATCTTTTTACTGTATTCTTCATACTCTTCTATAAACTTGTTTATTTCCTTCCAGATTACCTGCATGCCGTAATTATTTAAGTAGCCAGTCCGTTTATGAAATGTAGTGTGATCATATTTTAGATTTAAGTTCGAATCGATTACATATGCATATTCATGTGTCAAGTTATCCAGGAATAATAGGTGATTGAAAAGTTCCACTCTCCAGTTGAATAGATTTGTCAATTCTGCACATTTATAAGTTGGTAAGCATATTATGAAGTTAGTATAGTCTATTCTTGTAAGAGTTTCTCTGATGTAAGTTATAAGTTCGTAGTAGTCCGTTGTCGACTCGAAATCTTGACCGCCTAGCAATATTATGCAATAATCATTTGTAGTGAAGTTTAATAATTTATTTTGAATACCTTGCAACATGGATTGTATTCCGTGCCCACTCATCAGGTAGTGGCATAAATCATATTCTCCTTGTAAAAATGGTTTGTGCAATATTTCGGGTGTTCTTATGTGTGCTAAGCAGGCATATTTTTTGTTTATTTTCCCTTGACTTAGAACTACTAGTGCCCTCAATAGGTTTTATCGGTGATGGCATGCTATCATTAGTATTACTCGTAGGCTGTTCGTTTATAAGATATTGACATTCCGATGTAGATGGCGCTGTATCCTTTGGAATTTCTTCATGTGATTTATTTTCCTGAAGTCTTGATTTTTTATTTAAGAAATCCAATTTTGTGCTCACCTGTCTATCTTTCTTATTTTTATTTTTCGTACTTTTTGGTGTCGATTTGCAAATATGAGACAATGTATTTACCTTTAGTTCATATTCGGTTATTTTCTTTTGTAAATTAAGGTTTTCTAAGGTCAAATTGTCAATTTCGTTCTCAGCAATTGCCAGGGATTTTTCAAGTTTATCTACTTTTTCTGCTAGTTCTTGTATTTTATATGTTGTATTTTGATGTATTTCTGAGTAGCTCCTGTTTGTGTTTCCAATTGGTGTGGAACGACTTGAACCTAAATCATCCTCTTCATTCGACAGGTCGGCAAACGAGTTCTCCGTCGGAATGTTTACTTTATATTTCCCGCGCTGGGTGACATTTTCGTCCTCTCTTAGAGGGGCTTCCCTTTTATCAATCGATGGTGGGGGTGAGATGGTGATGCTCGGTGTTGGGGTTGCTGTATTAAAGGAACAGGTATGTAAAGAGCTATTAGACGATTCCAATTTATTTTTCTTATTTAATTCTTGTAACTTGGTTCGGCATGGATCGCATTTATATGCACTTTTATCAGACGCAGACATTATTCGGAAACGCTGGAATGATATGTCGGTGCAGTCTAAATGATAATGTGTTTCGCATATGCAGCACTTAAAGAACTGTTTATTTATTATGAGCTTTTTACACTTTTTGCAGTTTAATGCCATCTTGCGGAGGGTTTCAGAACTTGCAAGCAGATGAGTAGATAAGCTAAGCGTTGCTGGCAAGGATTGATGCAGACGGTATTAGTTCAAGCAGATGTAGATAGATGGTGTTAGTGGTAGCTGTGTATGAGCGGGCAAAGTCCAATTTTTGAATTTTATCAATGCAACGGTTGACAAATTTCGTATTTTTAAATACTTTAAGCAAAATGTATGGATATCGGCACTATTTTACACTTTTTATTTGTAAACTTATACTGTTTGAGCAGAATCTTAGCTTTTTCTTCAGTACAGTAATAAATCTTGATCGTAAAACGTACGTTCGTCAATCCAATATTTATATGCAGCTATTTTTGTTTTCACTGCACTTTACACTTCACTAACATTTACACGCACGTATTACACCTTAGTCTAATTGAAGATATGCTTTCAAACTTAAATTGTGAGCCTTTTATATTTTTGACGAATTAAATTTACGGAGTTAATGTTTACAAGACGCGACGCTAGCGCCAACCATAAGACCTCTAGGTTTTCTTAACTGGCATACAAAGCCACCAACCCGCAATAAACACTGAGCACCAAGCCGCAATAGACACTGGTGGTGGTTATTTGTCTAATTAACACTCCTAGTCACTTATTAATTAACGATTAGTACTTTATTAATAGGTGTAAAAACTTACATTCATCATTTCTTTGACGCCTCGTCAATAGGCAAACATTGTTGACAAACGAGCTCTCGGTTTTTAATTCAAAAAGTGTTGATAAATCATATATTTTACCGTAAAAACCCTATTACGCTGTAAGCTAGTGTCTATTACCGATAACTATCATATAATACAGTACACATAAGAAGTAATTACTGTGATTCTTCGTCTTAAAAAATCAATTACTGTGAAGCACTCGACCGGCGGCCATACTGGTGACTCAACGGAACAGCGGCGACACTGCAGGTAACACTCACGGTTGCGCGCAGCGCATAGTGACCACAATAGCGCGCACCGTTGACCGCTCGGCCACTACTACGTCATCGCGCATGCGCAGTGTCTTGCGGCAAAGATTATCTAACGCAGACGCGCAACTTCGTATGCTTACCTCTGAGAAGACCGGGGAGAGATACACGGATTTGATTACATGTGGTCCAGGATATTAAACTCTCTGTGACATTTTGGCGCTTGTATTATTTTCTAAATAAAGTTTATATCATTGAACAAAAAAAAAATGTACTCCTGCTGCGAAGAATCAATGGATGAGGGATCGACGTTGGCGTGTGGTCACTGTGGCGGAGTGTTTCATCACAGCTGCATTAATCCGACATGTAATGAAGACGTTTCATCTATCGCAACAGATAACTGGATTTGTCCAACATGCGCTGCCAATAGGCCTAAGACGGTCCGGGGCGACAATACTCCGATACGTTCTGTTGCACAAAAGCCAACGTCCAATGACAACATCACGCAACGTCCTAAAAAGAAGAACACGATCCCGGAACCATCAAAAAAAGCTACTTCTAGCGACAGATCTACGGACATCACGTTATCCAAGGCGGAATTACGCGAGATAATTAGACAAGAAATGTCTGAAATGAAGAAAAGTTTGGAAGCTGGTTTCAAAGATCTTTTAAATGCGAAATTTCGAAAAATCGAGGAGGAATTTAAAGAGATGAAAAAAGCAGTTTCGTTTGTAAACAATAAATATGAAGAAATCAAGAAGCAGTTGAGTGATCAAGATAAATCTATTAAATCTATGAGCATAATAGCAGCCGACGTATCAGAGTTGCAAACATCTCTTGATAAATTGGAGACTGAAAACAATGCTAGAGATCAATGGGCACGACGCTCCAATATCGAAATCTGCGGAATCCCAGAAAGGAAGAATGAAAATTTGATCAGAACCATAGATGATCTCGCAAAACAAGCTGAAATACCATTTAACGCCGGCACAGATATGGATTTCGTCACTCGTGTAGCGTCTTTAACTAAAGATAACAAGAAGCCTAAGCGTATCATTGTGCGATTTATGTCTCGTTACTACAAAGATGAGTTTCTTGCAAAGGTTCGAAAATTGAAGAACTTGAGGGCTTGCGACATCGGGTTCTCTGGCAACAACTCCATGGTATTTTTCAACGACCATTTAACTAATTCGAATAAATTATTGCTTCAAAAAGCCAAAGCCAAAGCTAAGGATACCAATTATAAATTTGTGTGGGTAAAAAATTGCACGATTATGGTGCGTCAAAATGAAAGTAGTCCTGTAATTCACATTAATTCAACAAATGATTTATTCAAAATAAAATAGGAACAATTATGTATTTAAATCTAAATAATTCAGTATTTTTCTTATGTATAGTAGATTCTATTTCTTGTTTATTACGAGTATTTATGTTTTTCTGTAGAATCCTAATGATCTTGTATTGCTGCTTGATTGCTTTAGTGTTTGTTGCTGTAGTGTACTATGGAGGTATGGCATCGGCTGTATTTACTTTATATTCACTATTTATAAAAATATCTTTTGACATTTTGCGACACAATTATTCCAATGCTAGAATTACCTATATGAATTATTATACCACATTATCTTATAATAGATAATACATTGCGAATTTATTACCAAAACGTTCGAGGACTGCGAACCAAAACTAACTTATTTTTTAGGAATATTATTTTGAACGACTATGACATTATTTGTATTACCGAAACATGGCTGTTACCAGGTGTGTTTGATCTGGAACTGTTCGACTCTCGATACAATGTTTATAGATGCGACCGCGACTACGCATCTAGGGGTGATAGACTGGGGGGTGGAGTTCTAATTGCTGTACACCGGAACTTTAGTGTTTGTGATTTTTCAGTGATTCCTGTCCGAAACTCAGCTGCAGATATTATTGCTGTCTCTCTACATCCCAGTGGGTCCTCTAAAAGTGTTTACCACTTGTATTCTTGCTATTTTCCTCATTGCAGTGTTCAAAAAGAAGTTCTTAGTCATTTTTATGAACAAGTGTCAAATAAAGCTCTTCAATGCCAAGATGACAGTTTTATCATCATTGGTGACTTTAATATACCTAATGCTGAGTGGTTGCCCGTTGAAGACGCTTCACATGCCACCCTTGCCGGTAATTTTAATATAGACTTTGTTAGAGAATTATCTAATTTCATTTCTTTCAATAATTTCCGACAGTTCAATACTATCTATAACATCAACAACAGAGTACTTGACTTGGTTATAGCAAACATATCTTGTAAGGTGGTCTCTGCTGAGCCCCTTGTATTTGAGGACAAACACCATCCGGCTTTCTGTTGTGAAGTGTCGATTCGTAAACAAAAATCGCTTAGCCACAGTAATTCTGAACCTATCAAAATGTTTAAGTTGGCCGATTACAATGAAATAAATCATGCTCTTTCTAACATAAACTGGGATGAATGTTTGTCATCACAAGACATTAGCGAGAATACTAAAACTTTTTATAATATAATCCACGATATTATAATTAAGTTTGTTCCAGTTAGAGTTATTAATACTAAAACTAAGTACCCTATATGGTTTAATGGAGCTTTAATAAAGACAATCAATGAAAAATTAAAGTTTCACCGAAAATGGAAAATCTATGGACGACTTAACGATTACAATACGTTCAAGTTGTTGAGAGAGAGACAGAAAGTGTTGCAGGAAGAGTGTTTTAATAGATTTGTATCTGACGCTGAATCCAAAATATCTGTAAACTAGCGGCCGCCCGCGACTTCGTCCGCGTGGAAAAGTAACTTTTTACCCCCCTTTTAACCCCTTACAACCCCCTTAATATAGCCTATAGCCTTCCTCGATAAATGGACTATCCAACAAAAAAAGAATTATTCAAATCGCACCAGTAGTTTCGGAGATTAGCGCGTTCAAACAAACAAACAAACAAACAAACAAACAAACAAACAAACAAACAAACAAACTCTTCAGCTTTATTATATTAGTATAGATAGTAAATATTTTTGGACATATATTAAGTCAAAGAGAAAAAATGTCAACGAATTACCAGATTCAATGTTTATTGGAGATGTTGAATCATCTTCTGGTGAGGATATATGTAATTTGTTCAACGGATATTTTAATTCTGCATTTGAGGTTAATGGTGGTGCGGGTGGTGATCACATAGAAGCTGATCTGGGTGTTAACCAAATTATTAATATTAATTCAATTTTTATAGACAGAGCTAAAATCGAGAAGTATCTTAAAAACATTAATGTAAATAAAGGCGCTGGCCCCGACGGGATTCCCCCGATCTTTTTGAAGCGCTGCTACAAAGAATTGTCCAAGCCGCTATTTAAACTATTTGAGCTTTCATTAAAATCGGGAGAAGTGCCGTCTGTATGGAAGCAGTCTTACGTTACACCAATATTCAAGTCTGGTGATAAACGGAATATAGGTAATTATCGCCCAATATCCAAACTTAATGTTATTCCTAAGCTTTTTGAGAAAATTGTGTGCGATGACATCTATCCCGTTATCAGACCAATTTTATTATGTCAACAGCATGGTTTCATGACCAGAAAATCAACAGAAAGCAATCTGTGCGAATATCTCGACACTGTGTATAGAGCAATGGATGCAGGGTTTCAAGTGGATGCCGTGTATACCGATTATTCTAAAGCCTTCGATAAAATTTCTCACAGCATTCTCGTTAAGAAATTGGACAGAATCGGTATACACGGTGATCTATTACGTTGGTTAACGTCCTATCTTCGCGACCGTACACAAGCTGTAGCGGTTAAGGGATACTGCTCATCGTTCTTGCCAGCTCCGTCTGGAGTGCCTCAGGGCTCGCATCTCGGTCCTCTTTTATTTAATATTTATATCAATGATGTCATTGTTAATTTTCAAAATTCAAATATACTTCTTTTCGCTGACGATAAAAAAGTTTTTAAAATTATTAAAACTGAGCGTGACTGTGAACTGCTCCAAGAAGACATTGATAGATTATACTCATATTGTGTGAGGAATGAGTTGTTTTTGAATATTGATAAGTGTAACATTATAACATTTAGTAGGAAGAGTAAGAAATATGACTACAAGTATAAAATTAATAACGAACCTATACGCCGAGTGACCGAGTTGCGCGACCTGGGAGTGTTTTTGGATGAAAAGTTATTATTTAAATCGCATATTGAGAAAATAGTTGATAAATCGTATAAGATGCTTGGATTTGTCCTACGTGTTTCCAAAGATTTTAAAAAGCCCTCTACTCTAGTTATGCTATATAATTCATTGGTTCGTTCGGTATTGGAGTATTGTTCTGCAGCTTGGAACCCACAGTACAATATTTACATTGATTCAATAGAGAAAATTCATAATAAATTCCTGAAACATATTAATTATAGAACGGCCGGTAATGCCGCAAAACTATCATTATTAAATATTGATTTGAAATCTCGTCGCCATGTCAGAGATCAAATGTTATTATATAAAATTTTACATAGTAAAGTCGATTCATCGCCGCTTTTAAGTATGGTTGGATACAGATGTCAAAGAATTAGTGCTAGAAATAGATTATTATTCTGTACTCCTCTTATGCGTACTAACTATGGCAGCAACAACTTTGTGGATCGAGCATGCAAATTATACAATAGTCGTTTTTCACATATTGACCCATTTGCCTTGTCACTGGGAAGATATAGGAAGGAAATTGAGAATGTGTTCAAATGATTATTCATGCTTTTATTTTATTATAGTGAACGTATAATTCAAATGATTAGTGACGCTTATATTTTATTATGGTGTATAAAATTACTATCCGAGTCCATCCTGTTTGTTTGCTTGTTGAATATGAACAATTTAACTGTGGAAACTTTATTGTCATATGCATTAGAAAATGTGAGCTATGTTAATGTTTAAAAAAGTATGTATGTTTCCCTTGAAAAATAAATAAATAAAAATAAATAAATAAAATAAATTTTGGTGACACATACGTAGCATCCGTTTCACTCTGGGGTTTTTAAGTGTTTTATTATTCGAACACTGCATAACAACCGATTAAGATAACTTTATTACGGTAATAACACTGCCACTCGTCATTAGAAATGTCAAGACTAGATATAACCTATTAGCTATGAGCCGCAATGGTGTCCACGATGCAATGAGACGAAATAAACAAACAGGTTTATACCTGTGACGGCGGGGGCCGTTTGCGGGAGGGGCGCGCGGGCGATTTGAAACGGCAACGTTTTAATACATACATTAACAAATATTTTTTTGGTCGCAATATCATAATACAGCATTATGAAATTGAATGTAATGCAGTAATACAATATTCCGACTCTATAATCAATATTTTATAACGAGAACAATAGCATATTTTAATTTACAATTCACCCGTCTTCAAAGCAGAGAAGTAATACTAAATACAGCACGCGCGCTGTAAATATTTTACCAGAATAAAGTGGTAAAATCCAATACTGACTTTGCGCTAGGGTGAACTATCCAGAATAATGTCGCATTGTCTCAATACAAAATAGATTTGTGAAGTTTTATACGGTAATATAAGACTTCTACAATATTCTCGTTTAATATCGCCATTCATTTTTCTTAGAAAAAAGTGGTTATGTTTTGTAATTGTAATAATATTGCATTTAAAAATATGAAATAAATTCAGGTGATAGGTTAGTGACCCTAGAGGCCAAAAATGGAAAAACATTAAAAAAGTCGTACTATCGCTTACCACTTTATTCGCCGGGGCGTGCGATATCTATGAATAAAGGTTGAATACCTCTGCTAAAATAATGCCCAGTTGGTACTTTTTTACAATAAAAACGCGGTAAATGATGTGTACCGTATCAGTACTCCCTGGAGACATCTTATTAACAAGAAATAGTGCTTCGGTATTGATACTCTCAGACCAAAAAATCGAGGAAGACCCCAGAAACTCTGAAAAATGTTCGTAAGTTGAACTAATTAATTGTCATAATCATCTATTTTACAGGTTTTATTAACGTTTTCAAGTTGTTGTCGTAATCTTCTGTCTTACCAGGTCTTCAAGTACTTTTGCTTATATTTGTCTATAACATTGTTTCCAATTTTATTGACAGATATTGAACCATTATCTCCTGACTATATGTAATAATGAATTTCAGGTCTGAAATCAAAGGAAACAAACGGTCGAAGAAGATCATTGCCTCCACAAACCAATTCTTCGAGTCAGAAGACGAAAGCCTAAGGTAATTTCGATACGCGTTTTGTCTACTATTCATGCTCTCGTTATCAATTTATCTTCTCCGTTATTATATTACATCTTGAACTACCATGTTCAGAATATAGTGATACTTAACAACAATTTTTTTTCTAGTTCGAACAAAAGAAAGTCCGTCAAACGTTCAACTCAGAAGTCGACTAAAGCAACGCCTAGCGTTGCGTCTGAGTGGTTGTTCGACGAAGAGTCGGATGAGGAAGTAGCGCCTCCGAAGCCAAAAGAGACTGCTCCTATCTCATCTTTCACCCGTCGAGTGCCAGGCGGAGTCACGCGCAGGACTGCTCTGTTGGACGGAGAGCTACTGGCTGAGCTGCGCCTCTACGACTCTGAAGAGGTACGAAAATTAAGCGGTTTGGATAGGTGTGAGAAGGCAGTAATTTGGGTTCGCCTGCAAGGGGAGGCGAACTCACCAGAATTTAGTTATTTAAAAAAAATTGTAAAAAAGGCAAAAGCCAAATTTACGGAAGAAGGAGTTTTTTATAGCGATAATAATAAAAAAATAGGCTATGAATTTAATTTAATATTAATATTAAAATTTATAGAGTGACTCCAAGGAGTTACTTACATGGTATTATTTTTATTATTACCGATGTAAAACTTCTTCCGTGAAATTTATTTTTGCAATTTTCGCATAGCACCGTGAAAACATATCCATAATGTCGAAAACTACTTTCTGTTCTGTATGCGACGTATCTGTTAGAAACAAGGCTTTTTCCGCTCACTTGAAAAGCATTTTACACAAAAATAACAGTTCAGTTGTTGAAAGCGAAGGTATTAACAAAGTACACAGTGCTTTTCGTAGTCGCATTGCTTCTTACCGCGTTAGATGTAACGGCGATCGGGATGAGCAGGATAAGAAGCGCGCGTCAGCCAGCACTCCCGCTGATTTTTTATCGCAATAGGGTACTTGACTATTTTTTTTTTATGTGTTTGATCAAAATACCCCTCTATTAAAGAAACATTGTTGAAATAATTATTTGATTCTGATTTGAATTACCTGAGATATCACAACTTTAAGAACACATATTTTACGCGGGCCCAAAAACGCTCTATACAAATGGCTACCAACATGTGACGTCACCCGCTGGTATCTTGTATGCGCGTCTAGCAAATTTTGTTTGGTAGCTATATCAAATGTTTCGTTTATGTACATAGTTTTACAATAAAAGTTTGTGTTTAATGTGTGGGTAGTTCAATAATATAATTATTTTTATAATATTATAAACTTTAAAAATGGACTTGCCCATGAAACTTTGAATGCTCACAAAACCAGCTAGACGTTATATTTTTAACTGAAAATTTAGGCTATTGGTTCTTATTTACCAATATTTTGGTAAAGTATCAATATTTTTTACTACATCGATATAAGTCAACTACCCTATTGCGTTCACGCGTTCGTCTTTTGCTTTCGGCACGAATGCAAGCGTATTCTACCATCAAAGTAAAAAAAAATCTGTTTCAATTAAATCTTTTGCTACTAAAACATACTCTTGCATCAAAATTATAATTTTGAAGAGACGTTTTTAAACGTTGTTCATTTACTTTGTAAAAAAATTGAAAATTTTGAAGATAGAGATAGTGTTCAAATCCTACCGAACATAAATGTAATTTACATTGCGGCATCCCTAAAACGCAGGATGTCCGCTTCCGTGTTATTGTTATTATAGTGGCACTAAAAGAGATAGAGCATATCCTCTTTGTATAAGAAACTCTAGATGGCCGGGTGATATAGAGCCGCCATGTGATCAATTTTTACATCTATACAGTTATTGATACGCCAGAGAATAATGCGTTGAAATGGTTAATATAAACCTCGCTAATTCGTTGCAGTAAAATAACAATACAATTAATACAGTGTCCATGTAATAACAGTAATACATCGAAGTGTTCAGTTTCACACGCCATGATTCGTACATAAACGGGGAAAATAATAATATAAAGTAATGAGAACATGCTCCACAGCAATTGGTAATAATTAACATGTAAGAATTACTACATAATTAATGAGAGAAGTTTATAAGTGTAAGGAGTGAAAAGTGTAAAATGTACATGGCTCAATAAATGCACATACATGATTGGAAACAGTGTTTGTGATTGAAATATTCCTGCTAGCTAGCCCATTAGCCTGTCCATGATATGCCAGTAAGTACCTATACATAAGCAATACAGATACAGTCCACTTAAGCTCTAGATAGCACCACGAAGGTACATACCATACAGTAAGACCTAAAGAGACCTAGGCTAGGAATCCTATGATTCTACATCTATCCATACATGCTACAGATTTCTCCAGATAGCGGGTGGGCTTACCTGCGAAGTTTATATTTAGAAGTAAACATTAATAAATACGAACCTTTGAGAGCGTCAAGTTTTATAGATTTGCCTGAAACCATAAAACATAAACGAGCGTGTATAAATATTAAAAATTCAGATAATTATTGCTTTTTATGGTGTGTTGTAGCGTCACTTTTCCCTGCTAAAAGTAACGCTCATCGTACGACTTCTTATCCGCACTTTGAAAGTGTTCTTAATATTAAGAACCTTTCTTTTCCAGTAGGGTTTTCGGATATAAGAATCTTTGAAAAAAACAATCCTCGCATAAGTATTAATATATACGGTCTTAAAAAGAACTGTAACGTTGTTGGACCTTTGTACAAAAGCGAACGTCGAAAAGAACATCACGTTAACATGCTTTTTCTTGAAAAAGATAAGCGCACACATTACTGTCTTATTAAGGACTAGCGGCCGCCCGCGACTTCGTCCGCGTGGAAAAGTAACTTTTTACCCCCCTTTTAACCCCTTACAACCCCCTTAATATAGCCTATAGCCTTCCTCGATAAATGGACTATCCAACAAAAAAAGAATTATTCAAATCGCACCAGTAGTTTCGGAGATTAGCGCGTTCAAACAAACAAACAAACAAACAAACAAACAAACAAACTCTTCAGCTTTATTATATTAGTATAGATTTATCCAAATTACTTCGCAAACAGTTAACTAAACATCATTCGAAAATATATTTATGTGAAGATTGCATGATTTTTTTTGACAACAACGATAAACTTGATACCCACATTTGTAGTGGTGTAGCAACAACTTTACCTAATGAAGGAACTCGAATACAATTTAACCACTATGAGCGTATGCAAGATATGCCCTTCGTTTTGTACGCAGATTTTGAGTCGTTGTTAGAGCCAACAGAACGCAATTCAGAATCGAGTTGCACATCATCATTACATAAACACACACCGGCCGTATTTGCTTACTATGTTGTTTGTTCTTACGACAGTTCGCTCAACAAATTTGTCTCCTATCGCGGACCTAACTGTATTAAAAAGTTCTTGAAATATTTGGTATCTGACATTACTAATATCTATAATATTTTGCAGTCACCATTGCCAATAGCGTTAACTGATAATGACAGAACTAATTTCGCTCAAGCAAAAAACTGCTTTCTATGTGGTAAAATATTATTTGATGATAAAGTAAAAGACCACTGCCATCTTACCGGACGGTATCGCGGTGCAGCACATTCATATTGTAATTTGAAGTATCACCTGCCTAAATTTGTACCAATTTTTTTTCATAATTTAGCTGGTTATGATAGCCATCTTTTTATACGAGAATTAGGAGAAATGTCTGGTAGAATTCACGTAATAGCAAAAAATAAGGAAAATTATATTTCATTCACAAAATATTTCCGAGTGAATGGTACTGACATCATGCCAGTTCGTTTTGTAGACTCTTTCAAATTTTTAGGTACGAGCCTTGAGAAGCTAGCATCAAATTTAAATAATAATGACTTTAATCATTTATCACGGTTTTATCCATCTAACAAGCAATTTAATTTATTGAGACGCAAAGGAATTTATCCTTATGAATATATAACTACTTGGGCCACGTATGAGGAGGAAGGGCTTCCTCCCTAGGAATGTTTTTTTAGTAAACTGTATAATAGTAATATTTCGTCAGAAGATTACAAACATGCAACGAAAGTTTGGCAAACTTTTAAAATATCGAACCTTGGAGAATATACCGATTTGTATCTCAAAACAGATGTTCTTTTACTAGCAGACGTCTTCGAAAGTTTTCGACAAACTTGTAAAACAAATTACAAGTTAGATCTATATAAAATTAGAGCTTATAAATGACTTGGAAATATTACGAATGATTCAAAAAGGTATTCGCGGTGGAATTTGTTTATGTCCTACAAGATATTCAAAAGCTAACAACAAATATTTAAATTCTTATGACCCACCAAAAAAAAATAACTTTCTGGTTTATATAGACTGTAATAATCTCTACGGTTATGCTATGTGTGCTTATCTACCTCACTCAAATTTTAAGTTATTAAATGATGATGAAATTAACAGAATTGATTTCCAGAATGTACCAATTAATGGAGACATTGGCATTGACATTTATACTAGAAGTAGACTTAGAATATCCAGAAAAATTGCATGATGTTCATAATGACTTTCCTTTTTGTGCACAAAAGTTTATTCCACCGGGTTCAAAAACTTCTAAATTAATTCCAAATTTATACGATAAATTTTTGTATGTTATCCATTATGCGCACCTGCAAACTTGTTTAAAACATGGTTTATTGTTAAAAAAAATTCACAGAGTAATTCAATTTAATCAGAGTCCTTATTTAAAACAGTACATAGATATGAATACGGAATTAAGAAAAAAAGCAAAATCAACATTTGAACAAGATTTTTTCAAACTTTTAAATAACAGTATTTTTGGGAAGACTCTAGAAGATACGGAGAAAAGAGTTAAAGTGAAATTGGTAAATATGTGGAATGATGATAAGAATAAAACGAAGAAAAGTATTTGTGCCGAGCGATTGATATCTAGGCCAAATTTTCACAGCGTTACTATTTTTACAGAAAACTTTTTAGCCGTTCAAATGAAACCTGAAACAATTACTTTGGATAAACCTATTTATATTGGTTTCTCCGTTTTGGAAATATCTAAAAGTCATATGTTTGATTTTCATTACTCTATTATGAAACCTTTCTATAATGAAAAGTTGAAACTTTGCTATACGGATACTGACAGTTTTCTATATTCAATCGAAAGTAAAGATTTTTACAATGATTTAAAGATACATTTCCTTCCTTATTTCGATACCAGCAATTATCCTTTAAATAACAGTTACAATATTCCAAGTTTAAACAAAAAAGTGCCAGGTCTTTTTAACCTTCCGTATACGAGGTGACTAATCTCATCATGCTATACTAGGTGGGGTTTGATATACCCCAAACATGAAAGGTAGTAAAATTAGCATAATTTATATTTAAGATTGTTAAATAATAATAAATATGTTTTTAAATCTAATAATGAATTAAATTAAGTAAAACAAATGTTATTTTTACATTACAATAGACTTTTATTAATAAAAGTACAAAAACTTAACTTTTTCTTCTAACTATAATCTATTAAACCTTTTCTTGAGGACTAAAATCAAATGGCACATAATATTAGAGTCAGTCTTCTTAATTTATAAGACTACAATCTAACTAGTTTTAAACATTAACAATTTAGTAAAAACAAACAATAATTAATCAAATCTTAATCACTTAAGTTTCCGCAGTCTTGACAATAAAAATCTGCATGTTCCATACATATAGGCTTATTACATTTTTTACAAATGTACCTAGTTTTCCTATCTTTTTGTCTAGGACAAAGTGAGCATCTTTGCATTGTATTAGACCTATTGCTTTGAGCACTGATATGATCTGCATCACCATCCGCATCTTGTTCTGACTCAATATCATCATCGTCTTCTCCTGTTAGCGCTCGTAATATATCTTCTGCTGATAACCCAGACATGTTTTAGTTAAACTATTACCTGAAAACAATATTTCATCACGTTAAACACCGAAATAAACATATAAATGATTAAAAAACAGAAGTAGTTACGCTTACCTTTTGGGTGACGCGCTATACAAGGTGGGGTGTGTGATACCCAAGCACACTTTACGTACGTGTCACACGATCTGTGGCAGACGCCGGACTGAATGCTTTGCACGGATCGGAGCGGCAACGTCGCATTTACAGCTACTGAGAAAACCAACTTACGCGTTTTTTTCGTTTAAAAATTGCAACGATTTTTTTACCGCTGGGGTATGTCATACCCCACCTCGTATACGGAAGGTTAAAGATGAACTAGGTGGGAATTTAATATCTGAGTTTGTAGGTCTAAGGTCAAAGTTATATTGCATTAAAACCGAAAAAGAGGAATATAAAAAAGCAAAAGGGGTACAAAAACAGGTCTTGAAAAATGTTCATTTTAAAGATTACTTTAAGGTTTTTAATAAGAATATTTTTTTGCGAAAAAAAAATACTATATTCAAATCACTTAAACATGAAATATTTACCCAAGAACAGGAAAAAGTAGCTTTGTCGGGTAATGACGACAAACGTGTCATCTATATCTATACATATAATAAAAATGTAAAAAAGCTGTGTCTGTACATTGAAGATATTTATCTCAAAATAACTTAGGACGACTTAAAAACAGTCACAGAACATGAATCAATGATTTTTAAAATTTTTGTCTGTCTGTTTGTCTGTTTGTCTGTTTATCTGTTTGTCTGTTTGTCTGTTTGTTCGCGCTAATCTCAGAAACTACTGAACCAATTCGAATAAAACTTTTTTTATTGTATAGCTGTAATATCAGGGCAACTTATAGGATATATTTTATTTTGAAGACCAGGCTCCTTGATGTAGAACCACAACAGCCCAGCTAAACTATAAGAGATAGGTCAATGGCACCTTAACAAAAGTTGTTCTGATTGATGAGCATTTTATGATGCCGTGAAAAAATCAAAGATCATGGAACATCTGGTTTGGAACTCTAAAAGCCCAGCTCCACTATAACTAATATGGAATGAAATTTAATGGAAAATTGTCAAATGTGATGAGCATTTTTGAATGAGATCCTAAAAGGAAGGATATTCCGAACTTAAACCCCTAATGGAGCGAAAAGGCGGTTCCAAGTTTGTTCATGGGACTACGTGATTCCTTGGCCCAATCTACTCCAACTTTTGCATACACATTCTTTGACAGAATTGATGGATAAAATATAAGATTCAAACTTTAATAGAATACTTACATCCCCTTATGGAAAAAATAATAATTTGGGGGTTACTTTCATTAGAAATTGATATAATTTTTTTAAAATATTAAATGGGTTTGCACTTGACCTCATCTCACCTGATGGAGAGTGACAATGAGGTCTAAGATGTAGCGTGCTTTCCCAGAAGAAGCCTATTCACTCTCGACTTAAAGTCACCCAAATTGTAGCTCTCTGGAAATACAGAAGCCGACCAGTTGTTCCGTTCCTTAGCAGTTCGTATAAAATATCAATGAGCCGCTTTAAAAATCTATTAACCTATAAACGAACATTTATAATAATTATTATTTTTTATATATCTATTTAAATAATCACCTTTAAGTCGAGAGTCATAAAGTTCACGCAAACGAAGTTGCGGGCGGCCACTAGTCTTCAATAATATTTTAGTTTCATTTATTGATATTTTTAAAGACACAATTGATGTACTTATTGCGGGAACATGATTTCACAAATCATATTTATATTTAGTTAAAAAGTAAATCGTTTCTAAGTGCCATCAACAACTGACCGAACATTGCATTCGGTCGACGAATGATACTTTCCTCAACTTAGGCACTTAAATTAACGGGTGGACAGACAGTGATGAGAATTGAGAAACCAATCAACGCAAACGCATTAGGAATTCTAATTCACATTTGGTTTTTCAAAAATGTATTGGGAATTCTACTTCACTTTTTGGTTTTCAGACAAAGCGAACGAAGTGAGCGATTTTGAAAACCAAAAGTGAAGTAGAATGCCCAATAATACCCTACTACTGTGGTAGACAACTATAACAGCACTATTCATCGCATAACAAAATCTAAGCCTAAAGATGTTAATAAGACAAATGAAAAGGTTGTATTGTGTAATATTGGTAAAGCGTATAGAAATCGAAAACACTTGAAGCCTAAATTTCAAGTTGGTGATCATGTACGTATTAGCAAATTTAAAGGAGACTTTTACAAAGGTTATACTCCCAACTGGTCAACGGAAATATTTACAGTAGTAAAGGTAAATGATACGAACCCACCAACTTATCATTTGGAAGATAAGTATAAGCAGGTTATATTAGGGACTTTTTATGAGTACGAATTACAAAAAACGAAGTATCCTGGCATTTACCTTATAGAGAAGATTATTAAAAGAAAAGGTAATAAATATTTTGTGAAATGGCTAGGCCTCAGCAACGAAGAAAATAGTTGGATAGACAAGAATGATTGTTTTATAATACATATAAATATAATTTTAATCCAAATCCATTCATTCTAAGCATATCAATGAAGGAGGGAAGTGGTTTTATAGACAGTGTAATTAACCATTTACCGTTCGAGCTACATTTACCTGGATATCAATTTTGTGGTCCTGGAACAAAGCTACAGAAACGTTTGAAAAGGGGAGACAGAGGTATAAATAAGTTAGACAAAGCTTGTATGTATCACGATATTGCTTACAACGACAACGATTTAAACGTTCGACGAAAGGCTGATAAAGAACTTTTGAATATGGCTAAGAAAAGATTGAACGCTAAAGATGCTAAGAAGGGTGAAAAAGTGGCATCATGGATAGTCAAAAATGCTATGAAAGCTAAACTCAAGGCCGGTGCAGGTGCCCGTTCATTTATGGCAGCTGTGAAAAAAATTAAGACTCAACTTAAAAAGTTGAAAACCAAAGGCAGTCACACAGCTATTAAATACGCCTGCGCTGCAGCAAAAAAAATCTTCAAAAATAAAAAAGGAACCAAGTTGCCGCGCTGTATTCCTCTGCCAAAATGTGGAGGACTATTACCTTTAATCCCGATCTTCGCAGGCTTGTCGGCTTTGGGTTCTTTGGCAGGTGGGGCAGCCGGTATAGCAAAAGCAGTGAATGACTCCAAAGCAGCTCAGAAAAGTCTTCAAGAGTCTGAACGTCCTAACAGAGCAATGGAAGCAGTGGCTCTTGGCAAAGGATTGTACATCAAACCTCATAAAAAGGGTGCTGGGTTATACTTAAGCCCTTCAAAAAACTAGTTAAACGGCTGCCTAGACGTGCACTAACAGATTTAGATATATTGGATCATGTTACTGACATTCCTTATTTTCGAGGAGTATTTATGAGAGATACACTTCCATTGAAGCCAAGAAAAATAGAATGTGCTGTACTTAATTTGGATAGCTCTGATAGTCCAGGAACACACTGGGTAGCCTACGTCAAACAAAATAATTACTGTGAATACTTTGATAGTTTTGGCGACTTAAAGCCTCCATTAGAATAAAGAAATTATTTAAGAAATATGATAATTAATTAAAATATTGTACGGTATCAAAAGTTTGGCACTATAAACTGTGGTCATCTCTGTTTAAATTTTTTAAAAAACTATTGGAAAAAACATTTAAATAATGGTTAAAATAAAGAATCTTTATCAGTATAAACATGTCTTTCACTGTGTCGATAACTGGTAGAGACGCTTCTTCAATAACAAACTACTCTCCTACATTAGAATTAAGTGGGGAGCATGAGTGTGGTCTTCTGTATTTTTCTACATTCAACTCTATTCCCAATATAGATGAAAGAAATAATAAATTTTATTACGGGAAAAATGGAGTGATAAAAATACCCGAAGGATCGTATGAATTACAAGATATTTGTGATAATCTTCAGAGCAACATAAAAAATTCTACATTGAAATTAACTGCTAATAACAATACTTTAAAAACATGTTTATTTTGTTCGGAAGATGTTTATTTCGATAAAACAGATTCGATTGGTAAAATTTTGGGTTTTGGTCTTGAAACTGTAAAAGCGAATATAAAAACTGAATCTCAGTATCCTGTCAACATTTTACCAACAACCATAGTACGCATCGAATGTGATATTGTGAGCGGATCATTTGTCAACGGAGAAGCAAGTCATATAATTTATGAATTTGTGCCGAACGTACCACCTGGTTATCGAATAATAGAAATACCTAAAAACTTAATCTATTTTCCTGTCAATCAAAGCTCAATAAGTGCTATCAATATAAGATTGTTAGACGGAGAAAATAATCAAATTAATTTACGCGGTGAAGATGTACAGCTGTATTAACACTTTAGAAAAAAATGTTAAATTTCAATAAAAACCCTGCTCTCTCTCGAAACCAAATCAGTTCGAAGAGAACATCGCATAAAAGAGCACCACATTACGCTAAAAAGAAGCTGACCAAAAAAAATAAGGCATTTTTAAAAATACTTGGGTTGATAAAATTAATGTTTTAAATATTGCTCAATCTTCGTCACATGACAACAGCATTGAAAGTTTTGAATTTCATTCATACAAACCATATGTGACAAGTTTCAACAAGAATGATGAAATACGGATACCGATTAATCAGCAAGATTTGTACGTGTTACCTGCGCTCAGCAGTTTGTATATCGAGGGCAGAGCTGATGTGTACAAACACAACAGTACAACAAAAAAAAAGGAAAGAGTATCAAATGTGCATTTTGTTAACAATCCTGCCTTAGTTTTATTTCAAGACATCCGTTATGAAATAAATGGTATTGAAATAGATAGAATAAAAAATGCAGGCATTACAACCACAATAAAATCATATCTTTCGTTAAAAGAAAATGAGTCTATATGTGCAAGTGTTTGGGGTTGGTCCCCTTCTGGTATATCTAATACCATTAATGGTGTATTTTCAGCATCTATTCCACTTAATAAAATATTAGGTTTCGCAGAAGATTATCAAAAAATCATTATGAATTGTGTTTAGCCGTATAGCGAAACAATGTTAAATAAAATAAGTACATTAGTAAAAGACAAATGTAAAAATAAACTCATAAAGTTAAAACCATAAATAAATAGGTAAATATAAAATAGAAAATAATTAATGTAAAAATATTCTAATAGCATGCTATAAAAGGCGCCATTGTCGGCCATTTGTAATGTAATTAGTTCCGCGGCGCGCTAACAGATGGCGCTACGTGTATTAATACAACGCACAAGCGTTTGTGCGTTTCGATTTGTACTAAAGCAGCCGGTGACCACTGAATAACTGCTTCGTCCTGAGATTGGAGTTTCATTACAATTTCATCTCTGCGGTTTTTTGGGGACTTGTACTCGATTCTGTACAAGGTCCTGCGAGCCGAAGGACGGTTTTTGATTGAAGATGCACAAGCCCTCCCATACTAAATAGCTGTAATGTAATTTTGTCAAGGAAAGCAATCAAGTCTACTGTCTGGATATTTTACGTCACAACTGCCTACCTACCTGTGTGGAGCCTATCTTCGGTGACCGACTGGAACAGCTGTGGGGTCACTAACCTCGAGCATCGTCACCGGGAAACGGAAGAGGAGCAGGAAAGTTGGCAGTAGTAGTTCACAGTGCAGTGATGAGTAAAATAGTGCAAGGACAACCGTGAGTATAATTTCATGTGTTACAAAGCATAGGCCACAGTGTAACGTTAAGTCAGTGAAATCTTTAACTTAGAAGAAATTTAGTGCAGCTAGGACTTAGAATAATTAGGAAAATTTTGAAGTGACGGGGAATCCATGCCCGATTTTGGACCGATATAAAGGATTTCTCCAAACACTTAGCAAATTTTCAACAAAATTTCACAGAACTTTGAATATTTACACCTACATCCACTGACTTCACTTACGTTGGACTAACTACACTATCTTGGAAAATCATCTTTGTTTAATTTAAACCATGGAGAACGACTTGCGAGTATTAGAGGACTTGAAAAATCAGATAGAGAAGTGGCATATAAACTTTAAAAAATCACCGAAAGATCGTTTAAATGAGAACTACATCAAGGCGAGATTGGACATTCTGGAGAAACAATATGGGGAATTTTTTGGAAAACATGAAAAATTAATTGCAACATACGGTAGTACGGAATTAGATGAATCAAGTTACGTGCAAGATGATACATTTGAAGAGGTTTTCGAATCATTTTTATATTATAAAGTCGAACTACAAAATGCACTTTCAAAATACGAGCTTGTTGCTAAAACGAGTAGCGATGCTTCACCTAACAGCAGTAGCCAATCTAGTAGAAAACAGGACTCAAATTTAAAGTTACCAAAGATACAGCTACCTACATTCAGCGGTAAGTACGTCGAGTGGACGTCTTTTCGGGATTTGTTTACATCGCTAGTACATAACAATACGACACTCGATGACGTTCAGAAACTGCATTACTTGAAAACGCAGCTGTCAGGTGAGGCAGAGCAACTCGTACGCCATGTACCTATTACTGATAATAATTATGCTAAATGTTGGAACATGTTAAATGAAAGATATAATAATAAAAGGTACATTTCATTTTGCATACTTAAGCGCCTTTTTAGCCAACGCAATATTGTACATGAATCCTCTAGCGCGCTTAAAGAACTGTTAGATGTCACTACCGACTGCTTGCATGAGTTGTCTAATCTAGGTGTCGACGTCAGCTCTTGGGACGTAATTGTTATTTACGTCGTAAGTATGAAATTGGACGCTGAGTCACGCAAACAATGGGAATTGCAGGTGAGTAACTCTTCTAATGATTTACCCACTTTTAATCAATTTAAGAATCAAAAGCATAAAGTCTCGCCTATTAAAGTCTCGAACCCAAAAGCTTTGCATGCAACCGCTAATGTCGTTTGCCCACATTGTTCTGAGGAACATAAGTTGTACAATTGCAAAAAATTTGTTAGTGAGGATGTTGATAAACGTCGTAGCATTGTTCAGTCCTTGGGACTATGTTTCAACTGTCTCGGGTACAACCACTCTCACAAGGTTTGTCGCGTATTCACCAAATGCCGTATTTGCAAACGCAAACACCACAGCCTATTACATCCCAAAAACCAATCCGACACAGTAGCAATATCAACAGCGACGGGAAACAGACCGTCGAATACTGAGTCGGCCAACGAAGCCACAAACATTGCAGCCCATTTTTCGAAAGGTACAGTCCACAAACAAGTTTTATTAGCAACAGCCCTTATAAAGGCTGAATCGAAAGATGGGTCGTCTCAAGTTTTGAGAGCACTGCTGGATCAGGGGTCGCAAGCCTCATTTATATCAGAAGCTGCAGTACAGCTTCTACGTCTTAGAAAGACACCTACTAAGAGTTCTATTTCAGGATTAGGTGGGGGACAAGGTGACCTTACCTCGAAATATACGGTAATGCTTAATATTCAGTCTCATTGTGATCCCTCCTTTTCCATTCAGGTCAGAGCCTATGTGCTTGGAAATTTGACTTCAGTTCTGCCTGAAAGGAAGTTCAATTTAGTAGATTGGCCTGAGATTACTAATATACAATTAGCTGATCCAGAGTTTAATTCCCCTAACAAAATTGATGTTTTGTTGGGAGCAGAGACATACTGTCACATATTAAAAGAGGGTCTAATTAAAGCGCCACAAGGCACTCCAATAGCCCAAGACACCTACCTAGGTTGGATTCTTTCAGGACAGATTGAACATCTGCATCAAAAGTGTCACAACGTTATCGTCAGCATGCATGCACAGGTCGAAGAAAATGACTTGCTCAAGAGAATTTGGGAGCTGGAACCAGAACCAGTTTCTCTCAAAAGGCGTCTCACGCAAGAGGAACAAGCCTGTGAAGATCTTTATGCAGCAACCACTTTGAGAGAAGAATCTGGTCGATACGTCGTGAAACTCCCATTTCGAAGTGAGGATCCTCCATGCAAATACGGAAACTCGAAGAGCATAGCCATAAAAAGGCTACAAGGTCTTGAAAGAAAATTCTCTAAACATCCTGAAATAAAATCACAGTATACAGAGGTGATTAACGAGTACTTATCACTTGGGCACATGGAGAAGATTGTAGATAAAGCTGAGATAAATAAGCCAGATGCCGTATATCTGCCGCATCACGCCGTGATTAGGGAGGACAGAAGCACTACCAAGATGAGGGTAGTATTTGATGCATCGTGCAAAGGTACGAATGGCGTATCTTTGAACGATACCTTAATGGTAGGCCCAACACTCCAAGCTGATTTACGACATATTATCATGAAATGGCGTACTCACCCCATATGCTTAGCCGCTGACGTCATCAAGATGTTTCGCCAAATTCGAGTTGCAGAAGAACACGCTGACTACCAGAGAATTGTGCGGAGAGAAACATCACAACAGGAAATTGGAAACTACCGACTTTTGGTTGTTACGTTCGGTACTGCCTGTGCACCTTACTTAGCAGTCAAAACATTGCAACAAGTAGCTAGCGATGAAGGGCACAAATATCCATTGGCTGCAGAGAGACTTAAATCAGATGTATACATTGATGACGTCATGACTGGCTGCCAAACTGTAACAGAAGCTATTGAAGTCTGTAAGCAATTGAATCTACTACTTGAAGAGGGTGGTTTTAAGTTGCAGAAATGGACAAGCAATGCAGATCAGCTTTTAGAGGTTTTCAAAGAAGATAAAGCAAGAGATATAGAAATAAAGCAAGATGAAGTTACTAAAGTGTTAGGACTTACCTGGAATAGATCCACAGACCAGTTTGACTACTCGGTGAACTTGCCTGCGCGCGCCGAATCTGCACTTGAAACAAAAAGAAAAATGATTTCTGAGATATCACGTTTATTCGATCCGTTAGGCTGGATTGCGCCATGCATAATCACCTCGAAGGTTTTCATCCAGAAGCTGTGGATAGCTGGCATGGGCTGGGACGATGAGCTGCCGACAGAACTCCTGAAAGAATGGGAGGTATATCACAATGAACTAGTCAAGCTGATTAATTTTCACATACCTAGATGGATAAATACTACCAATGATGCCACGGGAGTCGAGCTGCACGGATTAAGCGATGCTTCCAATGTTGCCTACGCCGCCGTCGTGTACATTCATGTCGTCGATTCACTAGGTAATGTTTTAACCCATTTGATCACTGCCAATTCCAAGGCGGCACCCATAAAACAAGTTTCAATCACGAGACTCGAATTATGTGGTGCGGTTCTTGTGACTCATTTGCTGATAGAGGTAGCCGAGGTGCTGAGGGTTCCGAAGTCCAACATACACGCATGGACAGATTCTATGGTCGTGCTGGCGTGGCTTAATGACCATCTAAGTCGGTGGAAGACATTTGTTGCTAATCGCACATCGGAAATCCTCAGTCTTTTGGAAAGCACCCAGTGGTCTCATGTCCAGTCGAAAGACAACCCTGCCGACATTGCATCACGAGGTACTACTCCCACTGAACTCTTACAAAATTCGATGTGGTTGCAAGGGCCAAGTTGGTTGCGCAACGACTCGATCTATTATGATAAACCAAGATCTCTTAACCACCACGATGAAGAAAGAGTGGTCCTCGTGCATGCAACTGCGATGACAACTGTGGAAATTAAAACGCTTCTTCAATTCACACACTTGATTTATTTCCTTTGGCTCCAAACGCTCCAATACACGTATGCACACACGTTAATTTATTTTCCAAATATATACAATGATTACAATAACTCCCTGTTATTGGTTTTACTAGCTAGCCCTAGGCCTTTTACAATAATTAATACCGTTCCGCGAACGGGTTGATCGACGTGCTCTCAGCACAAGAGTCGTAGGAAGAGTGAGAGTGAGAAAGCAACATATTGCACAGCGTCGACGATTTGATTAGGAGTCGTTCGGTTACGCTGTCAACGTTTTGTAGATAAACTTATTTTGCTAATTACTCACTAATTAGCCAGAGTAAGAAAAAACTAATTACTGAGAACATTGTGCAATATGTTTCAAAGCAATGACAAAACAAATAACAACAATTAGCCTCTGTTAAATGTAATCAATTTGCACGATCGATGTGCATTGGTCCGTTTTGGCGCGAACATCAAATTGCCTTCATAAGGCTCAAGCGCAAAACAATGAAACCCATGATTGTGCCGTTTTTGCACGAACATTCCCTCCACGGGGCAACGAATGGGTTGAAAAACCTAACATTACATCCACTCAACAAGTAAACTTAACTAGTTACATCGATTGGCAACTTAAATAACTTAACCACTGGCCTAACAAGTTCGCCAGATTGGGTTCTTATTCTAACAGATCTCACTATACTATCTTTACCCTTATACAACTCTAACACCCTACCTAACTTCCAATGTAAGGGTGGAGCATTTTCATCCTTAATGAAAACTAGGTCATTGACCTTAAGATTATCTCTATCATGATACCATTTGTGTCGAGTCTGAAGTGTACTGAGATATTCGAGGTGCCAACGTGCCCACACGTTCTGGTGCAGCTTCTGCAACATCTGAAATCGTGACAAACGATTCATGTTAGTATTAGTCCAGTTACTCTCAGGCACTGCTACAAGTGGCTGACCAATTAAGAAATGTCCTGGCGTCAAGACTTCTAAATCCCCAGGATCTTCAGACATTGCGACAAGAGGCCTGGAATTCAAAATAGCTTCTATTTTGCAGAGGAGAGTGGACAACTCTTCATAGGTAAGAATTGTGTCACCTATTTCCCGTTTAAGCAGGTTCTTAACACTGCGTACGGCAGCCTCGAATAAACCACCCATGTGGGGTGATGCAGGAGGATTGAACTCCCAATGTATGTTTTGCCTCCTAAACTGCTCCTTTAGGATGTGCTCCTTATCTAATAGGAACTGATTTACCTCCCTGAGATATTTGTTGGCCCCAACAAAATTGGTTCCTCTATCAGATCGTATGAGAGAGGGAAGTCCACGTCGACTAACAAATCTGGAGAACGCTGCGACAAACGCCTCGACTGATAGACTAGATACCAGTTCCACGTGGATTGCTTTCGTGGCCAAGCACACGAAGACGCAGATATAGGCCTTCACCGACCTTGCGTTTTTTAATAGGCTCGACTTTACCAGATAGGGTCCCGCGAAGTCGGTAGCGACTCCGGCGAATGGACGTGCGCGTCGCACTCTGTCCGCAGGTAGGTCCGCCATGCGTGGGGGTTGCTCAGCTGCAGCAAACCTGAAGCACCTGGTGCACCGGCGTATCGTCCTCGATGCCTGCTTACGCACCGATGTAATCCAGTAGTCCCTGCGTAAAATAGCAATTAAACCATTAGTTCCAACATGACAATGGGATTTATGATAATACTCAACCAGTAGCTGCACGAATTTGTTATCCTTTGGTAAGAGTATAGGATGCCGCGCACCGTATGATAACTTTGAATGTTTCAGTCGACCTCCGACCCTGATGACTCCCTGCTCATCTAGAAAAATACTCAGCTTCTGAAGAGAAGTTATCACCCTCTTATTCTGCTTCAGTTGTCCAATTTCAGCTTGATATTCCAAGTCTTGTACACGCTTAATCCAATACTCAGTCGCGCGGCGCGTCTCGTGTAAGGATAATATCTTGCTGTTATTACGCTGATCCTTATCTGCTCGCAGGTTAGAAATATATCTCAATACATACGCTGTCGTATTAATGAGTTTGGGAAAACTGCTTACCCGGTCCAACAGTTGAATATCCCAAGGTTCCTCCTGAACTGTACTGGTATTTATTACCTTTTTGAATCCTGGTATGTTTATTGGTGTACGCGTCGTACTTTTCTGAGGCCACTCAGATTCTTCACGCTCCAACCATGGAACGTCCCACCATAATTGATGATTGATTAATTCTTCAGCTGTCACGCCTCGTGACGCACAATCCGCTGGATTAGCCTCCGATGGTACATGTCTCCATTGCATTTTCCTAGGAGAGTCCTGGATGTACTGTACCCTGTTACACTCGAATGTCTGCAGAAGGTGTGGCTGGGTCTTCAACCACGCCAATACTATTGAGCTGTCAGACCATGCAGTGATACTATCAATCTTGATTGACCCTTCATAACCATCTGCTACGTGGTTAAGTAATTCACATACTAGATGCGCTGCGTTTAGCTCCAATTTCGGGATCGTCTGTCTGCTCTTCATAGGTGCTACCCTAGATTTGGCTATGACTAAACGAACCATTACATTACCCATTGCGTCCTCGCTACGTAGGTAGATGCTTGCCGCGTATCCCGCTTCAGATGCGTCCCCGAAGCCATGTAGTGAATATGACACTGCGTTCGCCAGTGTGAGACACCTAGGTATGTTCAGCTGCTCCAGATGATTAAGGTCCGCGATCATTAGTTCCCATTTATCTATAATGGGTTGGGGTACAGCTTCGTCCCACTGTAGACCATCCATAAATAACTCCTGGAGTAGGTTTTTGAACCTTAGTATGACAGGCGTGCAATATCCGCACGGGTCATACAGTCTCGCTATTGTACTTAATACAGAACGCTTCGTTACTGCCTTACCTTCAGGTATGTTTAAACGATATGACATAGTGTCTGATATCGGCTCCCATTGTATTCCCAATACTTTAATGAAGCTTTTAGGATCACCCTCATCGAATTGAATCGGTTGTTCACAGTGATCCTCTGGCAAATCAGCCAGTAGCCTAGGGTCGTTCGTAGTCCACTTACGGAGTTCGTAGCCTGCGCTGCGCATTAGCTGTACGAGCTCTGTCTTTAATGCTTGGGCTTCACATAATGAATCCGCTCCGGTCAGAATATCATCCACGAACACGTCGTGTCTTAGGGCTTCCGAGGCCCGAGAGTTAGGATGGGTCTCCTCCCACTGCGCTGATAGCTCCAGCAGCGTCCTTATGGCGATGAAAGGACTAGATCTCAGTCCATAGGTATTAGTATTTAATTCGTATACCTTAAGTTCCTGCTTCGGATCACTCCTCCATAGTATCAGTTGGTACCTCCTGTCGTCAGGGTGTATCCACGTCTGCCGGAACATCTGCTTCACGTCCGTAGTGAATACAACTTGATGTCGCCTGAAATTCATCAAGATTTTAGTTACATCATTTTGCAAAGCTTCTCCAGAATGTAAACATTGGTTTAAGGAAACCCCTGTTGTTGTCTTACAACTCCCATCAAATACAACACGGATTTTATCCGAGTCTTTCTTAAAGATTCCATGATGTGGGATAATATAATGTTCAGTGTCGAACTGAAAGTCTGATACAGACATATGACCGAGATCCTCATAGTCATGCATGAATTCCTTATATTTTTGTGCAAACAATGGATGCCTCTCCATTTTCTTCTCCAATGCATAAAACCTGCGGGTGGCCTGACCCAATGAATCTCCCAGCTCCGGTCGATTAGACAACAAAGGTAATCTTACCATGAATTTTCCATCAGACAGCCTCTTAGTATTGTCTGCATATAACCTCTCGCATGCTTCATGTCGAGGATCCTTTGGCTTAGGCATCGGCGGCTCCTCCGACGTCCAAAATCGCTTCACTGCTTCAGTGAGCGTCGTAGAGTGCACGGAGTGCTGCTCCGCTGCCTCGTAGCTGTCCACTGGTCCCATCAGGACGTGTCCGAAGCACGTACCGTAGGCTGCCGCGCCACCTGGACCAAGATTTATTTTAGTTCCATCAAAAACATAATTTAGCACATCGGCGCCCAGTATTAAATCCACATCCTGTGGTATGGAGAAGTACTTGTCTGCAAGTTTTAAATTAGGTGGGGTATGCTTCAATATTCCCTTGCGAGACGCCTCGCTTACTGGTAGTTGCGCTGTAACTTCATGCATTACAGCTGCAGTAGTGCTAATGAGTGGCAGATCATTATTCACAGGTTTAACAACTATATTAACCTTACTACTGGGGTGCTTCACTGTAGTATTTCCAACTCCTGATATATCAATAGAGCTCCTCTGTCGGTGAAGCTTAAGTCGCCTTACCAAAGCTTCTCGGATGGCGGTGATACTTGCCCCAGTATCTAATAAAGCACGAGCAGTCTCGTATTTACCTGCACTATTCTTAATAGCTAAAGTGACCGTAGGGTTTAGACTCGAACTAAACTCTCCTACAGTATGTGCCTCACCGACTTGAGCTAACCTTCAATCCCGCGGCGGACTGAACTCAATTGCCTGACCGTACCGCAGTCGAGCAAACTGTTCCTGTGACCGTTGGTACCGTTGGCCTACACGACGAGCACCCTGCTCCAGCCTATAGTCCTGGTCGGTCTCCCTCTCCGGAGAGTGTCGCTGCGGCGGCCTAACATGCTCTACGGGGCTCTCAACGCGTGGTGGCGTCCTCGCACGCGGCGGCGTCCTAGCGCGCGGTGTTGTTACCACCGACCGATGTTGTGTTGGCCTTTTCACAGGCTGCTCTGGCACATACGCCCTACGGCGCGGTGGCTCCTCCCGCGAGGTGCACAGCAGCTTATGGTGTATGTTTTCACCACAATAGGTGCAGGGGAGTGTAGCTTCACACTCACGTGCAAAGTGCGAACCTAAGCACCTAAAACAAACGTCACGGCGACGTACCCATTTCTTCCTGAGTGACACGGGCAGTTTCTTAAACTCGTAACACGTGCCCAGGGTATGGCCGAGGTGAGTACAATAGGTGCACCTTACCTCGGATGTCACTGTGACTACCTGACCGCGTCTACCCGGCGGTGGTGTTCGATGTCCTGTGAGCGGAGGTGTCCTGCGCTGCGCTGGCGTCGACCTCGGCTGCCGCGACGGCCCCGGTCTGCTCTGCTCCGTCACAGGTGGTGATATCAGCTGGCGTCTGCAGATCTCGTCCAGCATCCCCATCAACGACGTGAAGGACGGGAACTCGTCCTTAGCTGCTCCGCTTTGACGCTCCTCAAACTGGTGCCGCAACCGAGGAGGCAATTTCTGCAAAATAAAAAACAATAAAAGGTAGGACCACTCTACCACAGGTAATCCAAGTTTCTGCAGGGCCTGCGTCGACTCCAACAATGGATTGTAAAAAGATTGTCGCAATCCTTCGAGCGACTCGGGTACAGACGGCAACGACATAACCTGCGTCAGGTACGTGTCCGCTAGTAATCGCTTGTTTTGATACCTATCCACTAGTATATTAAGCGCCACCTCATAATTGGCCGCGTCGGTCGGTAGGTGCTTTACCAATGTCAGAGGCTCCCCCTGTAGGCAACTACGTAAATAGAAATGTTTCTCGGCGGTTGCCAACCCCGGCCGATTATGCACAAGCGAGTTGAATAAGTCAAAAAAACTTACCCATTCCAATGGATCACCACTAAACCTTCCTAAGTGTATAAGCGGTAGTTTGGCTGCTGCGCCGCTGCAGTCGGACGAGCCGCTCGCCTCGATCTTCACCGCAGGAGGTACCGCCTCGGCTTCCTCTACCTTGGTTTCCACCTGGATCAACAACTCATTAATTGCCGAGAACTCCCCCGACAATTCGTCCAGGTCCGTTACCTCGTGCGACACGAGGACTTCGTAGGCTACCACGAATATCTCATAACTTTTCACGAACTGACGGTATATTACCCTCAAGGCTATGGCAGAAGTAGTGTTATTCACTGACTCTGCGAAGTCATGGATCATCTTTGATCTGACTTTAAAAGTTTGACGCGCCGTCTTTAAATCCATTATGGATGATGCTCACCTTTAACTTATTGAAACAATCAGTTGCCTTACGACGGCTCAGTACAAACAATAATAGGTACTCTAATACAATGTAGGTACGACAACAAGAGAATTTTTAAACGATGGTTTGCCGGCCACCGGCTCCAATAAGAAAATTAAAATTCCACAACAAGTTCAGACAAGTACAATTATTATTGCTTAGCTTCTAAGACTTACGCTTACATTACAGTCCATAATCCTGTGACGCGCTACGCGTGGACACGACGCCGTGTCAAGCGAATTACGCACTTATGCACTGATTTTAGAGACGACACTCGCGCGGCAACGCTGCCGTAATGTCGCACTTCGCAATCACTTTTCTACGCTTCGTAGTAATAGGGCTCCGATGCCACCACGAACTGGGATTGATTGATGTACGCCCGGCGCCAATCCAAGTGGGTCGTTGCTGCAACTGGCCTCACGATCTCACCGAAGTCAAAATCAGCGCTCCGCTTCAGGCTCAGGCGTCCGCGCCGAGATAGATAGTATCAGGCGTCCTCGCCGTGATAGGTCTCAGGCGTCCTCGCCGAGATAGATTGTTCCCCTCATGGGCCACCAGAAAATGTGGAAATTAAAACGCTTCTTCAATTCACACACTTGATTTATTTCCTTTGGCTCCAAACGCTCCAATACACGTATGCACACACGTTAATTTATTTTCCAAATATATACAATGATTACAATAACTCCCTGTTATTGGTTTTACTAGCTAGCCCTAGGCCTTTTACAATAATTAATACCGTTCCGCGAACGGGTTGATCGACGTGCTCTCAGCACAAGAGTCGTAGGAAGAGTGAGAGTGAGAAAGCAACATATTGCACAGCGTCGACGATTTGATTAGGAGTCGTTCGGTTACGCTGTCAACGTTTTGTAGATAAACTTATTTTGCTAATTACTCACTAATTAGCCAGAGTAAGAAAAAACTAATTACTGAGAACATTGTGCAATATGTTTCAAAGCAATGACAAAACAAATAACAACAATTAGCCTCTGTTAAATGTAATCAATTTGCACGATCGATGTGCATTGGTCCGTTTTGGCGCGAACATCAAATTGCCTTCATAAGGCTCAAGCGCAAAACAATGAAACCCATGATTGTGCCGTTTTTGCACGAACAACAACTGAAGATGAAGATGAATGGCTGTGGGAGAGATTCTCGTCGTTAAGAAAATTAGTCAGAGTAGTCGCACTTTGCCGAAGATTCATAAAGCGATGTCGTGAACCAAATGCCATGCGACTTCTAACGACTCCCTTATTTCAGATGCAGAAAGGTAAGGAAGCCACCTTTCTGCATCTGAAATAAGGGAGTCGTTAGAAGTTTGTATAGCAAAATGTCAGAGAACGTGGTTCCATGATGACATTCGAATACTACACACGGACGGAACGATTAGCGGAACTAGTCCTCTCCGTCCACTTTCTCCATTTGTTGACGACAATGGATTACTGAGGGTCGGAGGAAGACTTCGTCATTCTGATTTGCCACCTGAACGAAAACACCCTCTTGTAATATATAACCGATCAAGGTTGGCTAAACTTTTAATAGCGGACGCCCATGATCGAACCTTCCATGGAGGTCAACAATTGACACTTCATTTCTTACAAGCCAAGTACTGGATATTGAAGGCCAAAGGTTTAGTCAGAGCGCACATTCATCAATGCGTTCCTTGTATTCGTTATGCTGGCATTTCACGTAATACGTTGATGGGAGAACTGCCTTCTTGCAGGGTCACACCTAGCAAACCATTTTTAAATTCTGGCGTGGACTTCGCAGGGCCCATCAATATCCGGGTGTCGAAGGGTAGAGGTAACAGATCGTACAAGGGGTACATCTGTTTGTTCGTGTGTATGGCTACACGAGCCGTACATATAGAAGCCGTATCAGACTTAACGTCTGAAGGATTTTTGGCTGCCTTCAAAAGGTTTGTAGCTAGACGCGGTCATTGTAGTCACCTCTGGAGCGACAACGGTACGAATTTTGTGGGCGCCTCTCGCGAGTTACGTTGTCTGTTTAACATCGAAAGAGACCAAGTTGCTCGAGAGATAGCAGAAGCTCTAGCCAATAATAACACGGAATGGCATTTCATCCCTCCTCACGCTCCCAATTTCGGAGGTCTCTGGGAGGCAGGAATCAAAAGCGTAAAGCATCACTTCAAACGCGTGATTGGAGAGAGCACTCTAACTTTTGAGGAGAGAGAGTACTGTGGAAACACAGTACTCTCTCAAATAGAAGCCTGTCTTAATTCAAGACCCTTGTCTCAGGCAAGCAGTGAACCAGAAGATCCAGCTCCTGGACATTTTCTGGTTGGACACCCTCTTGTGTTGCCTCCTGATAACAACTTCGAACATCACCAAAATCTCACCACTTTAAGACGTTGGCAATTAACTCAGAGAATCGTGCAATGTTTCTGGAGACGGTGGTCGGCTGAATATTTGACCAACTTTTTTTAGCGCCATAAATGGAATATTCGCACCCTTGGTTTTAAAGCAGGAGACATAGTCTTAATCAAAGAGGACAATCTACCACCAGCTAAGTGGTTGTATGGAAAAGTAGTCGAACTGCATCCCGGTAAAGATAGTATTACGCGTGTTGTCTCCATTCGCTGCAAAAATACCGTGATTAAGCGTCCAACTTCCAAACTTTGTCTATTGCCTACTGCGGGCGATTGTTAAATTTATAATAATTGTTATTGCTTGTTTATTTGTTTGTTTAGATGCTGGTTATTTGTTTGTTTTTATATATTTGTGTGTCACCGGTTTATTGACTGTAACTTAATTGCAATGTGTTTTAACTTTATTCAAAATGTATGTTTAACTATGTGTGACTAGTTTTTAAGAAGCCCTTGTTTATTTGTATGCTGTCTATTAATTTATGAAATTGTTTAGTTCAGTTATTATCTATGGCACATGTTCTCATGGTGGGCGGATTATAAAGACTAGTCTTTGGTGGGCGGAATGTTTAGCCGTATAGCGAAACAATGTTAAATAAAATAAGTACATTAGTAAAAGACAAATGTAAAAATAAACTCATAAAGTTAAAACCATAAATAAATAGGTAAATATAAAATAGAAAATAATTAATGTAAAAATATTCTAATAGCATGCTATAAAAGGCGCCATTGTCGGCCATTTGTAATGTTATTAGTTCCGCGGCGCGCTAACAGATGGCGCTACGTGTATTAATACAACGCACAAGCGTTTGTGCGTTTCGATTTGTACTAAAGCAGCCGGTGACCACTGAATAAATGCTTCGTCCTGAGATTGGAGTTTCATTACAATTTCATCTCTGCAGTTTTTGGGGACACTTGTACTCGATTCTGTACAAATTGTAAACATGAATTAGTTCTTTTAAGAAGTAACACAAATCTCAATGCTTTGAAGTTAAATGCCGGTGAAGTTATTCAAGACATAATCTATACTATTAATAAAGAGGTAACGCCTCGGCCTGTGACTGACTGACTGACTGACTGACTGATCTATCAACGCACAGCCAAAACTACTGGACCTAAAATCATGAAATTTGAAACATAGGTAGTTCATACTATGTAGGGGCGCACTAAGAAGAGATTTTGCGAAATTCACCCCCTAAAGGGGTGAAAGGGGGGGTTTACGTTAGTATGAAAGTCTTTCAATTTAGATGTTAGAGATTTGAAAATTTGGATTATGGTTGATGATCAAAAATAAAAATTGACCTGTTTCAGTTTTTTTTTAATTGAAGCCATAAAGGGGTTAAATAGGGGTTAAAACAATGTATGGGAGATTTATTATTTTTAAAGTCAGAGTCTTGAAAATTGGTATTTGGGTTTTCCATACAAATTAAATGAATGTGTTTTCAGCATTTTTTTTTCTTCAGCTTACAAAGGGGTGAAAGGGGGTTAAAAGGTCGTATGGAAGATTCGTCATTTTTAAAGCTAGAGCTTTGAAAATTGGTATTTGGGCTTTGCATGCAAATGTAATGAAACTCAATTCGGCATTTTTTCTTCAACCTAAAAAGGGGAGAAGGGGGATGAAACGCCGTATTATCAATTTTAAAGCTAGCGTCTTGAAACTTGGTATATGGGCTTTGCATACAAATGTAATGAAAGTGAATTCGTTATTTTTTTCTTCAACCTAATAAAAAGGGGGGAAAAGGGGGTTGAAACGAAGTATTGACATTTTTTGAAGCTAGAATCTTGAAAATTGGTACTTTGGCTTTGCATAGAAATTTTATAAAAGTGATTTTGGTATTGTTTTTTCTTTCTAATTAAATTTGACAAAGTAAAGTTATAGACTTTCCAGCATTTTTTAAATCAAATCTTTTTGAGATTCCTTCATTAAGGTTTACGATCACCAAAATTGATTGTTGTGAATTCTGCTTCGTTCAAAAAATTAAAATACCGAAGCGAAGCGAGGGCGGGCCACTAGTAATAAATAAAATTGTCTGGCGAGTCCCGCATGTCAAAGTATCAGACCGCGAAAGAATTAATTTGTTAAAACATTTAGAAAGAGATCGAGCGATAACACTCGCATTTCGTAATTGGGATCTGTACGAATACCCATTATTGCCTAAAACCCGGAAACATACTTGGTCTATTAAAACTTCATCACAGATTGAAAAACCGCGAATGGTTGTGGTTGCTTTACAAACGAATCGTAAACAAAATGCCACCATGTTCATGGCAGAATTTGATCATTGCGCTGTACGCGACGTAAGGGTTTACCTAAATTCAACCTACTATCCATACGAAAGCTTAAACATTAGTTTCGCTGAAAACAAATATTCATTAATATACGATCAGTATGCAAGATTTCAACAGTCTTATTACGGACGCCGAGCTGAGCCGTTGTTGGGTTTGAGAGAGTTTAAAGATATTGCCCCCTTATTCGTTGTTGACTGTTCTCGCCAACACGAAGCCTTGAAGGGGTGTATCGATGTACGCTTGGAAATAGAAACCGAAGCTGAGATACCAGATCAGACATCTGCCTACTGTTTGATACTCAACGATTGCATATTTGAATACAAGCCTTTAAGTAATATTGTGAAGAAGCTATCATGAATAACACGGTTATTGTAGACTTGCAAGGCTTTAAAGATCGGAATAATGAGTTTATAGTAAAGGAATTAGTTATAGGTACGTCAGAACACACCCAAATCTTTCTGATTATACTAACGATGTTACATCCTCGAGATTTATTATTCACTAGCGGCCGCCCGCGACTTCGTCCGCGTGGAAAAGTAACTTTTTACCCCCCTTTTAACCCCTTACAACCCCCTTAATATTATTATGTTGATACAACTTAAACAAATTATTTCGACCAAATTTGGTACCATAAAAACGGTCATTGTGACTAAACCTTAAAAGATAGACATATGCCGTCGCGGACTTTTTTTTAGATCATGTATAGAGGAATAATTCTTTCATACATATTTTTTGTGTATCTTGAACCGTTTTCGCAGCGCACGCAAAGAAAGCCTTCAAAAATGAATAATTTTCCCCGTTTTTTACACATTTACCGCTCTGTCTTTGCTCCTATTGGTCATAGCGTAATGTTATTTAGCCTATAGCCTTTCTCGATAAATGGACTATCCAACAAAAAAAGAATTATTCAAATCGCACCAGTAGTTTCGGAGATTAGCGCGTTCAAACAAACAAACAAACTCTTCAGCTTTATTATATTATATAGAATATAGATATAGAAGTATAGACTATGTAGTTCACTTCACAATGAACTGGCATCGCACATATGTATAAAGCTATAAATTAAAATTAAATAAGTATTATAAATAAAAGTAATGAAACGACTAGTTCCCCCCCACCCCAGTCCCCGCAAGCCCTGCGCCCGAGTGCGACCCGCGCGTCATTCGCTTACTTTGTGCAGGCATCGTAACATCAAAAATATTTTTTTCGTTATTTAACGTGTATTAGCTAAATCCATACGTTTTGTGAAGAAGTGTTAGTGAAAACAACATGCCAAAACGGAAGAAGGAGAAAAGACGGCGTAGTATTGCGCGGAAAATAAGACGTTTGGAAAGACGTCTTGACCGCTATTCGTCGGACTCATCGGATGATGAAGGTTAGTAATGATGTTTTTAAATTGTGTAATGAATGACTTAGGAAAACAAAGTTTCAAGTAATTTATCCCTAAAATTCCGTATAAATGTGTATTACTTACTAAATAAATGCTCAATCGTATAGTGCGACTAATAACAATATTAAGATACCTACCTACATTCTTCGAAAGCAACTTATTATTTCTGGGCTGAATATATACCTACCTGGTTAACATCGTGACATGCGCACGACTTCATACCTTATTATAATAGTCTAGCGGTATAACGAGCGTATATCCAACGACTTTAAACAACTTTACTGTTTTGTAAGGAATCACTTAAAGGGTTTTTTTCTTCGAATGTTAAGTTCGGAATGAACGTACCTATTAATGTACGAATAGTCTAGCGGCGTAACGAGCGTACGTCCAACGACTTAAAAATGTATTGTTCATCAAAAAATGTTATATACCTATATATACTGTATACATAGGACTACCTAACTTAATTATATACCTAACCTATAACTATAGATGAACAGATAGTCTAGCGGCGTAACGAGCTTACGTCCAATGACTTTAAATTTTTATTGTGTACTACATATTTACACCTATATCTATATTTATATAGAACTACAGCCTATCTTTTTTTTGCTTTGTCCCTAAAAATACAGATCGGTACGAATACGAAGACGATCATCTACGTTACTATCCGGTACACTCACCTTCTCCACCCTTGGCAGCAAGTGAAAGCGAAATCCCTATATTGCCGCTATCAGACTCGGATGTCTCTGTAGCCAACAGTGGGATTCCTAGGTCAGTAATATCAACCAGGAATGAGTCGGGACAACCTTCGGGGATTACCGATAACACGGACATTCTTCAAGCGCCTGGACCTAGTACAGAGCCTTCGGTGGCTAACCCAGTACCGGTAGCGATACCAGGCTCCAATGTGGAGGCTCCGGGCCTACCAGCTGATATACTAGAGGCACTTGGAGACCCAAAAGGAAAAGAGGAGATATATGGTCCGAAAATCCCGGAAGAGATCGCTGAACGTTGGGGGCGAGTATTAGTCGACGGTTTGACCAAAGAACATAAACAACAATTGGCAGAGAAACACCTAGTACCAGATAACTTTCGCTTGGCAAAAGCGCCTTTATTAAATCCGGAAATAGTTCCGGTATTAAATGATGGGGCTAGGAATCGAGATAAATTAATGGAAAAATCTCAAAATCAACTTGGTCTAGGCATATCTGAGCTAACTAATTTAGCATCCTGCGTTATCCGAGAGGATCTCAATAAGGTTGAGTTATTAAAGAAAATATCAGATATCAGTCAGATTTTCTTAGACCTTCATTATGAGGATACAAAAAGGAGAAGAAAACTTATAACAGCGTCCTTAGATAAAAAATTTCTTCATATGATTTCGGACATTAAAAGAGATACGTATCTCTTTGGCACTAACCTGGGTGACAAGATTAAGGCTTCAAAGACGGCAGAGAGATCGGGACTACAAATAAAACGGCCAGATCCTGCTCCATCTACATCCAAAAGATACCAGCAGCAGGGAAACTGGAGGGGCCCACCCCGAGTTCAAGCTCAGCGGACACACAAGCAGGGTGGGCCGAGGACCCGGTACGGATCTCAGCATTTCCAACCGAGCCGACGCTTTCCTACAGCAGTCGATCGCCCTACAAAGACGGCGACAAAAATCACCAAGACCCAGAAACCATAATGGAGGTAATTCCCCATGCGGGTAGACTTTATTATTTCTTTGACAAGTGGCGTAATCTCACAGAAGACCCAGTAGTCCTCGGATTTGTCAATGGTTATGTAATTCCAATTAATGACCCTGTAACACAGAATGTCATCCCAGAAAATAGCAAATTCAGTAATTTGGAAATAAACCAGTTAAATATCGAATTAGAATCTTTGCAAAAAATAGGTGCAATTATTAAATGCAATAATAATGTACCAGGCCAGTACTTATCTAAAATATTCCTTATCCCAAAGCCTAACGGCTCATATCGTTTTATCCTTAACTTAAAAAACTTAAATAAATTTATTCATCCACAACATTTTAAGATGGAGGATATTCGAACAGTAACCAAACTTATGACTAAGGACTGTTATATGGCCACAGTGGACCTCCAAGATGCATACTTTTTAGTTCCCATCAGTAACGAAAGTAAAAGACTTTTAAGATTTAAATTTCAAAATATTGTATATGAGTTTCAATGTTTACCTTTTGGCCTATCCCTAGCACCGTTAATCTTCACTAAACTCATGAAACCCGTTATATCGTTACTGCGCAGCAAAGGGTTTATTCTAGCTATTTATTTGGATGACATTATCTGTATAGGGAACTCGTATACAGAATGCTCACGATGCGTCACAGAAACCGTTTCTCTGTTAAAAAGTCTGGGTTTTGTGATTAATTTAAAAAAGAGTAGCCTTTCTCCGAGTCAGGTTCAAACCTATTTAGGGTTCGAACTTGACTCGGAGAATATGTGCCTACGCCTTCCAGATAGCAAACGCAAGAGAATTCTAGAGCAAATCGAAAAGGTTTCAGTTCAAAAATCTACATCTATTAGGAATTTTGCAAAGTTGTTGGGCACACTTTGTGCTGCCTGCCCAGGAGTTGCTTATGGATGGGTGTATACTAAACGTTTTGAACGTGAAAAATTCCTGGCGTTAAGGAACTCAAACGAAAATTACGACAGCACAATGCAATTACACCCTAGTCTTCAATCCGATTTCTCTTGGTGGATTGACCACATCATGACCTCAAATAATTCTATTCGTGATGGTAATTATGCTCTAGAAATCTTTTCCGATGCATCATTAACTGGTTGGGGCGCATCTTGTAACAGAGAAAAGACCGGTGGTTTCTGGAACGCTCAAGAAGCTGACAATCATATAAACTTTCTGGAATTGTTAGCAGCATTAAATGGGCTTAAATGTTTTGCGAAAGACTTAAAACAAAGAGAAATTTTGTTACGTATTGACAATACGACTGCGATATCTTACATAAATAGATATGGAGGCGTGCAATACATTAAACTTAATAACATTGCACGAGAGATCTGGCTCTGGTGTGAGGAACGTCAGTTGATTGTGTATGCATCTTATATTAAATCTAAAGATAACATAGAGGCAGACGAAGAGTCTCGCAGGTCGAACATAGACACAGAATGGTGCCTGTCCCAATCAGCCTTTGACAGAATCACCACTACATTTGGCCTTCCTGAAATAGATTTGTTTGCAAGTCAGATAAATGCGAAGTGTAAAAATTACATCTCATGGAAGAGGGACCCTGAGGCGTTTGAAATTGATGCATTCACGGTCGACTGGAGTTCTTACTTCTTTTACGCTTTTCCGCCTTTTTCGCTAATTCTAAAAGCATTAAGAAAAATTGTTAATGAAAAAGCTACGGGTATAATAGTTGTCCCCTATTGGCCTAGTCAGCCATGGTATCCAATTTTTATGAAACTGGTCATACATGAGCCTATTTATTTTGACCCAGGGCCTCAACTCCTGTTATCTCCTTTCAGAACCTGTCACCCTCTGTGGAAACGCCTTACCCTGGTGTCAGCGCTATTATCCGCCAAGCCTATTTAAAACAGTCTTTGGCACCAGAAACGATTGATGTATTAATTTCATCCTTAGCAGCGAGTTCCCTTAAACAATACAATTGTGCATATATAAAGAAATTATTCTTTCATTTTGTCTTTGCCACACTGAACACTGTCGGTAAACTAGTACGACACCGTTCGCGTTGGTAAACAGCACCGCATCACAGATAATGTAGCAGGACTCCGTCAATAATGAAGTGCGACGCTGTCGATAAAGTAGTGTCGTGTTGTTGGTACAAAGGAGCTCTGTTTGACATGTCTAGAAGATTGACATTTCATGGCGGCTCATCATAAAATATTTCGTTAAAGATAATTCTGTGCTAATGATCCTACATTAATAAAATACCTAGTCGAAGTTGTGTAAGAAAGGAAATAGTGGAGTAGTAAACTTTTATGTCGTTTCTTTGTTTACAGGTAAGGGTTATTAGTAATTTAATAGTTGTATGTTACGAGTGTGTAATTTAGGTTTACTTTTGATTTTAATAAAATAAAAATAACTTTGTTTACAGAGCAACACGAGTTTATTATTTTGTTGACCTTCACAATTCGATACGAAGAATCTTATAAAACGACATTTTGTTTATGAGATTTCACGAATCATTTAGATTTAAAAAATAGAGAAACTTCGTTTTGAATTCGCGATACTACCTTCGAGTGATGGAAAATCAAACACATACTGTATAACCTCAATAGCGACCAGTGACGATAAAGTATACGCTATTCCAGATGAGTTCCAATCTGTTGGTTATCATAAAGAGTTATCTAAAACGACGGCCTATGCAAAGGTTAAAAATAGTCTTAAGAAAAGATATCAAACCCGAAAGGTATGGATAACAGTAACAGAAGAACTCAGAAAAATTTACATAGATGAAGATTGCAACATTCAGTTCGCAGACCAATATCTTGAGGAAGTGGAACTAAAGAAAACAAGTAAGACACAAGATAGTGAAACAGATGTACTGGAAAAAATTGTTGAAAAATTAGTAGAAAAAAAACAAGAGACAAAAGAACAAAACTTGAAATGTATTGCAGAAAAATTTGTGATTGAAAAATTCACATCGAGAAATTCAAATGCAAAGCAATGGATTGAGATTTTTGAGAGAGAATGTATGCGCTTTAATGTTATCGATGATGAAAAAAAATTGAGATACTAAGGTTATTCATGGACAAAAGTTGCTTAGATTGGTATGGTTCCATGTTGATCAGATTGACTATGGAATCGGAATGGTCAGTATGGAAAAGTAAATTCTGTGCATAATTTATAAACAAAAGTTGGAGTCATATTACGTATGCATTATCATTTAAATATAGAGAGGGATTATTAGTTGATTACGCTATAAAAAAGGAGAAATTATTATTAGACATGAGAAACTCAATTGACACAGGAACACTAATAGATCTCATTGCAGCCGGTTTACCTGAGCATGTTCTTACCAAGATAGATAGAGAAACAATAAAGGACACAGTCGACTTGTTTAATGAGGTAAGAAAACATGAGCATATGATGGTAAAAAAGACTGGTTCAGTATATTATAGAAAATATGGAAATACAAAAATTAATAGAAATGAAGATCGGAATCCATGTCAAATTTGTGAGAAACTAAATAAAGGAATACGCTATCATTCAGAGTCTGCATGTTGGTTCAAAACTAAAGAGGAAGATAAAATAAAAGGGAAGAACATTAAACATGTGAACAATTCTGTAATAGAGGCTGAATTAAACGATACTTATCCAAAAAACTAATAGTGACACCATTAATACAGGTTAAAATGCTATTAAATGAAACATTACAAATAAACGGAATTTATGATTCAGGTTCAAATGTTTTTTTTTTTTAACTCTAAACTATTGAAGCTGAAAGGTAAAAGTTAATGATATTAATAAAGCATATTAATGGTGTAAAAAAGACTATTGGTTTGACAAATATAAAGATAAAAATATTTGAGATAGAAAAAAATATCGATGTGTATATTATCGATGAAAAAAATTTCAAATATGATTTTTTAATAGGATTGGATATGATAAAGAAGTTCAGATTAGTACAAAACGAAAATTTAAAGATTACTCAGGAACATTGCTTCAAAGAAGAATGCATAAAAAATAATGTTGAAGGAAAAAATACTGATATCGGAGAAAATGAAATTAATTTTAATGAACATGTTAAGGAAGAAGAATTTAAAATAGAAATTAATTATCTAAATGAATATCAGAAATCAGAAATAAATAAATTGATAGATGAATATAGTACAGTATTTGCAAAAAATAAGTATGATATTGGAACTGTTAACGGATACGAAGCTAGAATAGACCTATTGGTAGACAACTATTGTTCTAAAAGGCCTTACAATTGCACTATAGAGGATAAAAAAGAAATTGAAGAACAAATATCAAAATTATTGGATAACAAACTTATAGAAGAATCCTATAGTCCATTTGCTGCACCGGTCACGTTAGCATTTAAAAAAGAAGATAATAAGAAATCCAGATTATGCATTGACTTCAGAGATCTGAATAAAATAGTAGTGCCTGAAGCTCAACCATTCCCATTAATAGAAGACCTCATGATAAAAACAAGAAATTGTAACTTTTACTCATCTCTTGATATTAATTCGGCATTTTGGGCTATTCCTCTAAGAATAGAAGATAAACACAAAACAGGATTTGTGACTCAAGAAGGACACTTCCAATGGACGTGTCTTCCATTTGGCTTAAAGACAGCATCTGCGATATTTCAGAGAATACTTAGTAATATACTTAGAAAGCATAAACTTACTAATTTTGCCGTCAATTACATTGATGACATACTGGTGTTTTCTAAAACATACGATGAACATATCCAGCATCTAAAAATGCTATTGGAAGCAATTAAAACCGAAGGATTCAAGCTTAAATTCCAAAAATGCACACATTTGCGTCAGAGTCTGTAAAATATTTAGGTCACATAATACAAAATAATTCGATAAAACCATTAAAAGATAATTTAATTTCAATAAAAAACTTTCCAATACCAAAGACACAGAAAATGTAAGACAGTTCTTAGGAAAAATTAACTATTATCATGAATACATTCCAAAGCGTGCAATGATTCTAGATCCATTGCATAATTTGCTTAGAAAAGGTCATAAATTTAATTGGTCTCACGAATGTCAAGAAGCGTTTGATAAAGTTAAGGAAATTCTATGCTCCCAACCAGTTTTAGAAATTTATGATAAAGATCTACCTATAAAAATATATACGGATGCTTCTATAGAAGGGATTGGAGCAATATTAAAACAGACACAACTAGATGGTAAAGAAAAACCTGTAGCTTATTTTTCAAGAAAGTTAAGCGGAGCACAAAGGAAAAAGAAAGCTATCTATTTAGAGTGTTTGGCCATTAAAGAAGCGGTGCAATACTGGCAATATTGGCTACTAGGAAAATCATTTACAGTTTACACGGACCACAAGCCACTAGAAAATATGAATCTGAAATCAAGGACTGATGAGGAACTAGGGGACATGATGTACTACCTGTCACAATATGATTTTAATATAAGGTACGCCCCAGGAAAAGATAATTTGGAAGCTGATTGCCTTAGCAGAAATCCTGTATTGGAACCCGATGAAAATAAATATGAACAACTAAAGATTGTAAATTTAATCAAACTGGAAGATATTCTTTTTGATCAAGATTTAAATGACGAAATACAAAGAAATAAGGACAGAATGATGAAAAAACAAGACATATACTATAAAAAAGTTAGAAATCAAGAAAAAATTATTCTATCAGAGGAATTCAGCTTAAAACTTATAAAAAATGTACATAGGGACTTAGGCCACATTGGCATTCAACAGATACAGAAAACACTTAGTCCACTATATATAGCTAAAAATTTTACGAAAAATATAAAAAATGTTTGTAAAAACTGCGAGGTTTGCATAAAAAATAAATCGAGAGGTCAAGAAAAAATTGGATTAATGTCACACTTGGGTCCGGCGACAAAACCGTTTGAAATCGTTTCAATAGATACCATAGGAGGTTTCGGTGGTTCACGATCTACAAAGAAATATCTACATTTATTAGTAGACTAGTGGCCCGCCCTCGCTTCGCTTCGGTATTTTAATTTTTTGAACGAAGTAGAATTCACAACAATCAAAGTAATTAACAAAAAGAAATTTTACTGATACTTATAGGAATGATAATTTTGGTGATCGTAAACCTTAATGAAGATATCTCAAAAAGATTTGATTTAAAAAATGCTGGAAACTCCATAACTTTACTTTGTCAAATTTTATCAGTTCCCCCGTTCACCCCTATAGGGGGGGTCTTTTATAAAATTTCTATGCAAAGCCTAAATACCAATTTTCAAGATTCTAGCTTCAAAAAATGACAATACTTCGTTTCAACCCCCTTTTCCCCCCTTTTTAGGTTGAAGAAAAAAATAACGAATTCACTTTCATTACATTTGTATGCAAAGCCCAAATACCAAGTTTCAAGAGTCTAGCTTTAAAATTGACAATACGGCGTTTTATCCCCCTTCCTCCCTTTTTAGGTTGAAGAAAAAAATGCCGAATTCAATTTCTTTACATTTGCATGCAAAGCCCAAATACCAATTTTCAAAGCTCAAGCTTTAAAAGTGACGAATTTTCTATACGACGTTTTAACCCCCTTTCACCCCTTTGTAAGCTGAAGAAAAAAAAATGCTGAAATTACTTTCATTTAATTTGTCTGAAAAACCCAAATACCAATTTTCAAGATTCTAGCTTTAAAAATAATAAATCTCCCATACATTGTTTTAACCCCCATTTCACCCCTTTATGGCTTGAATTTAAAAAAAAAACTAAAACAGGTCAATTTTTATTTTCGATAAACAACCATAATCCAAATTTTCAAATCTCTAACATCAAAATTGAAAGACTTTCATACTAACGTAAACCCCCCCTTTCACCCCTTTAGGGGGTGAATTTCGCAAAATCCCTTCTTAGTGCGCGCCTACATAGTAAGAACTACCTATGTTTCAAATTTCATGATTTTAGGTCCAGTAGTTTTGGCTGTGCGTTGATAGATCAGTCAGTCAGTCAGTCACAGGCCGAGGCGTTACCTCTTTATTAATAGTATAGATCACTTTACAAGATTCGCATTTATCCTAACGTCGAAGACTCAGAGTGCACATGCCTTTATTAAACTGATCACTAATATATCTGTTACAGAAGAAATTGGAATACTTCTCACTGATCAGTATCCCGGTATAAATTCGAAAGAGTTCAAGTCATTTTTAGAAGAAAAACAAATACAGTTAGTATTTACTGCAGTAAACGCACCGTTCTCGAATGGTCTAAATGAAAGACTGAATCAAACGCTAGTAAACAAAATACGATGCAGAATTAATGAAGATGATAATAATAGAACGTGGACAACGATAGCCCATGAATGCGTAAATAAATATAATAACACTATTCATTCAGTAACTGGTTTCGCCCCAAGGTATCTTTTATATGGTACAGATGTTACAGTATTACCACAAGAGCTAAAAAAAGAAAGAAAAGAAAATCAATGGCTGAAAGATAAGGAAACAGCATTAAGGAATTCAATTGAATCACACACCTACAATAAAATGTTATTTGATAAGAATAGAAAAATGCATGAACCTAATGTTGGTGACATGGTGTATGTGGAAAATGGTAACAGATTGAATAGGAAAAAGCTTGATGAGCTGAGAATTGGACCTTTCCAAATTGTCGAAAAGGTTTCTAAATCAATTTATAGAATTAATACTGGGCATAAAAAGCAGAATCAAACTTGTTCCATATAACAAAACTTATTCCAGTGTACATAGAAAAAGAAGATAATGGAAAGAGTTCATAAAGCCGGATAGGAGAAGAATTACTACACACATCTTGAAATAAAATTCATCAGGGAATTTTATTCACCGAGGGGGGGAGATATAAAGAAATAATTATTTCATTTTGTCTTTGCCACACTGAACACTGTCGGTAAACTAGTACGACACCGTTCGCGTTGGTAAACAGCACCGCATCACAGATAATGTAGCAGGACTCCGTCAATAATGAAGTGCGACGCTGTCGATAAAGTAGTGTCGTGTTGTTGGTACAAAGGAGCTCTGTTTGACATGTCTAGAAGATTGACATTTCATGGCGGCTCATCATAAAATATTTCGTTAAAGATAATTCTGTGCTAATGATCCTACATTAATAAAATACCTAGTCGAAGTTGTGTAAGAAAGGAAATAGTGGAGTAGTAAACTTTTATGTCGTTTCTTTGTTTACAGGTAAGGGTTATTAGTAATTTAATAGTTGTATGTTACGAGTGTGTAATTTAGGTTTACTTTTGATTTTAAAATAAAATTAACTTTGTTTACAGAGCAACACGAGTTTATTATTTTGTTGACCTTCACAATTCGATACGAAGAATCTTATACATATAAAACCGGCCAAGTGCGAGTCGGGCTCGCGCACAAAGGGTTCCGTAGCAGCAAATATAATAAACTTAACCAAAATTACAGTTAAATCAACCTATCTCAAAAACTATAAGAGATAATTTGATCAAACCAAAAATCGTTGGAAGAGTTAATTAGCATGCATCACCTCTATTTTTTTTAGAATTTTATACCCCGTAGTTATAAAAATAGAGGGGGGGGGACATACTTTTTACGACTTTGAGAGCTGATATCTCAAAAACCGTTCACTTTAAGAAAAATGATTTTTAGAAAACTTTATATCATTTTAAAAGACCTTTCCATTGATACCCCACACGGGTATGTACATCGAAAAAAAAAATTTCATCCCTCAGTTACATGTATGGGGGGCCCCACCCCCAATTCTTTTTTTTACTATTTAGTGTCATATTTTTGTAGCGGTTCATACAACACATATTCCCATCAAATTTCATCACTGTAGTACTTATAGTTTCCGAGTAAATCGGCTGTGACAGACGGACAGACGGACAGACGGACAGACGGACAGACGGACAGACGGACATGACGAAACTATAAGGGTTCCGTTTTTGCCATTTTGGCTACGGAACCCTAAAAAATGGTGGCAATTTTGCTTACAAAACAAAGAGGATTGCTTTAGTGTTAATATTCCTTTTTTATTAAAATTCTTAACGGTTCAGTATAATTCAGAAGCAAGTTATTCTACTTTAAATACTATTCGATCTGCATTGGCTCTGATACTGGGAAAGAAGGTCAGTGAGGATGAAAGAATCTCTAGATTCCTTAAGGGTGTTTTCAGGACAAAGCCTTGCCAACCTAGATACCAATCAACTTGGGACCCCAATGAAGTACTGAACTTCTTGGGTAGTTGGTATCCAAATCATGACTTATCAATCGAAAAAATCACCAAAAAACTTGTAACTCTGCTCGCGTTGTCGACTGCACAACGTGTGCAGACGTTATCTCTAATACGTTTGTCCAACATCAGAACCAATGCAAATAGTGTAGAGATTATTATCACCGATTGTGTTAAGACTTCGGCTCCGGGACGGCCTTTGCCAAAACTAACAATTCCTTTCTTTACTGATAACAATCAGATTTGTCCGGCAAAGGCACTTACTTCGTACATAGAAATGACTCAAGAGTTCAGGGATCTTCCACACACGGACAAGTTATTTCTGACCTACAAAAGACCTATACATAATGCTACATCGGCCACAATTAGCCGATGGATCAAATCCGTACTTTCAGAGAGTGGAATTGATATAACAATCTTCTCGGCTCATAGCACTCGCCATGCCTCCACTTCTGCGGCTAACCGAAAAGGCTTATCTGTAGATATTATTAAAAGAACAGCTGGGTGGTCGGGCAACTCGTTAGTGTTTGCTAAATTCTATAACAGGCCAGTTATCGCTGACGAAGATAGTGCTTTTGCGGAGGCAATCTACAATAATTAACTTAGTTCTTTGTGCTGATTTACATATATATTATTGGGTACCTTGTATATTACTTTATTATTTAAATAATTATGTGCAGTTAAATTACGACTAGGAGTCACGATTATGATCTCAATTTTTGTAATAAACATGAATAAAAGGTATTGATCATTTGATTATGACATTGTGTTTACTACTAATCCACTTCCCGATAATCTAAACATCTACATAGTGAATAATAAATCTCGAGGATGTAACGTCGTTAGTATAATTAGTGGTTAAACAAACTTACCTTAAGTGAAGTTTGACCATAATTATGCTAGACGTTACATCCGAAGAGATTTAGTTCCCGCCCTACCCTGTTACCTACTTTCAGTACAAAAGTACCCCAATTTCGGGAAATGGATTCTTCTCTAAAAAGAATGACGCGCGGGTCGCACTCGGGCGCAGGGCTGGCGGGGACTGGGGTGGGGGGGAACTAGTCGTTTCATTACTTTTATAATACTTATTTAATTTTAATTTATAGCTTTATACATATGTGCGATGCCAGTTCATTGTGAAGTGAACTACAAAGTGAATAATAAATCTCTTCGGATGTAACGTCTAGCATAATTATGGTCAAACTTCACTTAAGGTAAGTTTGTTTAACCACTAATTAAACCTCCATATCCATTCTCTACACTAACTCTCGAAGAAAGGAAGCATGTTTGGTGGATAGAACGAAACAGGGGATACCGATGGAGCGAGGGGCACATTGACTATAGGGAATTTAAAAGACTTATTAAACCTTACTTCAGGGAACGCAACATCATAGTGAAAGGAGAAGAAAAAGTCAAATGGGTACGAGAATTATGTGAACATGAAAATGTGTTAGATATAAGTGATAAAGGTATACCTAATTTAGAAACTTTGAGTAAACTATACTGTAAAGATATGTTTGCATACAATTGTTTTAACCATATAAAATATTGTGCGTTGAAAAATGTTTTGTGTATTAAACAATGGTGTTTAGAAAATAATGTAGTGTTGTAATTTTTAAATTGAAGAACTGTTTTGTTTAGAATTACTGTGTGTAATAATAAAAATAAAATTATTGTATGATGTTAAAATAAATGTTTTCAAAAATTTACTTTTATTTTATTTAATGAGTAGGTACCTAGCTTATTGAAAGGGAAAAAAACTCAATTTTATAATTACATAAATTTATTTACTTAACAATACAATAAAAAGCCTTATAATATAACTTAACACTATAGACTATAGTCACTACACATCTTTTTGGAGATTTTTCTTATCACTGTATCAGTAATATCCATTATTTCATCATTGTGTTCGCTCACTACATACTGCGCACTGATCACAACGTTGTCCTCACTTTCACTGTGCTCATCCACGTCTCTAACTGTGGAACAGGAAGGCTCGGTCAAGTCACACACTCTTATTTGAATGAGCCTGTAACCTCTAGCGCGCTCCCTGTTGATAACGTATGATTTTGTCAAATTTCGTCGTTTCTTCTTTACTTCAGTCTTCCTCTTAACCTTCTTTTCCTGTGAAGTTTGGGGCTCGGTCAACTGGTGTTTGTCCATAACGTCTTGGTAGGCTTGTGTTAATCCCTCCCATGGATCGTACCTGTACTGGGAGAGCATGATATTCGTATCATCAGAGTTTTGCATTGTCTGAAAAGAAAAAAAAAACAATTGTTATAAGGTACACGCAACAACATGGTTATCAAAACACATAAAATAGACAATTGTATGTATACTTACAAAAATGGTTTAGATATCTCTTGCTTGGCTGAAGACGTTGGATAACGAAAGACGTTTATGAACGAATGAGCTGTTGTGCCCGTAAAATAAAAATGTTTACTGAACATACTTATTGTGCAATCGCTGAATTAGCAATAAATTGTCGAAGGTATTGTATCAGCGTAATATTGTATAGGTATTTATTATTATGTAAAATGAGGTCACTGCTATTTGGCAGTTCATACAGGAGTTTTAAATCAAACAATACAAATATATATAGGTAATCATTTATTTTAATCATTAACAATTTATTATTGACTTAGTAACTAACTAATCATAATTTTATAAATATTGGACAGTTATTTCAGCATAACTTAAAGAAATTAAATCAAAGAAATATGACCCCATGCCATCGTGGAAACTTTGTTAGGCATTATAAATCGTTTGTCATCTGCATTTGACAAAGCAATTTTATTAACAGTTTGCGTAAAAATATGATGCTTAATACATTTAAGGAGAACATTTTTGCGACGCACCAATTTATCATTTAGTAATACATCACCGTAATCAGTTGCATTCAAATGTTTAATTACATTTTTTCTGATCCCTTTTGCTTTTTTTATTACATCAGATTCCGTTTTAATGCAGTACAATTTTGATCTTAACCCTACAAATTCAGTCATGATGCGTCCGCCAAGTTCGTCTTTGAAAAGACCAGGTATTTTTTTGTTAATAATCGGAAGGTCATATTGATTTTGCGAAGGATAATTACTTGTATCGAAATATTTAAGAAAATGTTTTCTAATATCTCTATATACATCATCCGTGTGTATTTTTCATATATAAAACTGTCAGTATCTGTATAACATAAACTAGCGGCCGCCCGCGACTTCGTCCGCGTGGAAAAGTAACTTTTTACCCCCCTTTTAACCCCTTACAGCCCCCTTAATATTATTATGTTGATACAACTTAAACAAATTATTTCGACCAAATTTGGTACCATAAAAACGGTCATTGTGACTAAACCTTAAAAGATAGACATATGCCGTCGCGGACTTTTTTTTAGATCATGTATAGAGGAATAATTCTTTCATACATATTTTTTGTGTATCTTGAACCGTTTTCGCAGCGCACGCAAAGAAAGCCTTCAAAAATGAATAATTTTCCCCGTTTTTTACACATTTATAGCTCTGTCTTTGCTCCTATTGGTCATAGCGTAATGTTATTTAGCCTATAGCCTTCCTCGATAAATGGACTATCCAACAAAAAAAGAATTATTCAAATCGCACCAGTAGTTTCGGAGATTAGCGCGTTTAAACAAACAAACAAACAAACAAACTCTTCAGCTTTATTATATTACTAGCGGCCGCCCGCGACTTCGTCCGCGTGGAAAAGTAACTTTTTACCCCCCTTTTAACCCCTTACAACCCCCTTAATATTATTATGTTGATAGCCTATAGCCTTCCTCGATAAATGGACTATCCAACAAAAAAAGAATTATTCAAATCGCACCAGTAGTTTCGGAGATTAGCGCGTTCAAACAAACAAACAAACAAACAAACTCTTCAGCTTTATTATATTAGTATAGATTATATAATTATATATTATATTATTATATTATATTATAAGTAAAAAGTAATAAGTATATAAGTATAGATGGACTCTATTCCCGTAATGCGGCTTTATTACAGAGTAATGAAACTGGTACATATGGCTTTTAGAAAGCTCTAAGACTGCAAAGCCTATGTATATTGGTTTATCTAAAATAATCCTCTCCGGTTTCATTTGAACAGCTACTAAGTTTTCAGAAAAAATGGATGCACTGTGAAAATTCGGTCGTGAAATTAGTTTAGCCGCAGAGATATATCTATTTGTACGATTCGCATCGTCTTGCCATTTTTTTTTTTTTTTATTTATTGTTTTTTTTTGTATTTAGCCTTTTTTTTTTCGCAATTTAAAATTAAAAGTATATAAAAAATTAAAACATTCAGAGGAAAGAAAATAGAGAAGGAAAAGTACACCGAGTAAAGATAAACTCATAATAACTGCAAGGGGAAAGTAACAAATCAAATCACCAGAAAAACATTAAATATGCCCAAAACACAAAGGTCCCCGCTAGCTGTGTAACGTATACGTTATTATATAATAGAAGCAGCAATTAGTGCAAAGTGATTTTATCTAAAAATAGTCTTATTTACAAATAAAAAGTAACAACTTAATCAGAAATTAAAATTTTATTAAATAACTAAACTTATAACTATAAATAATAACATATAAAACTTAATTACAATTCTATTTACAAAGGTCGTCATATAAACAGTATATATGTACAAGAATATTACATAATAGCTTTAAAACATCTTAAAATCCACTAAATAAAAATATTAAACTATAAATAATTACTTGACATAATTATGTCAAACTACTTAATATTTTTACTTAATTAATTTATTAATTATTCTGTCCTAAATAACGCTAAATAAGTATCCGCACTTATAATTTCAACAAACAAACGCACAAGCGCAAATATTTTATATGAATACTTGTCGAGGACGCAAACAAAGGATTTAGCCTTGGGCCCGGTGACGTATGCATCGCCTCTGCTACGGAGCCGATGCGCGAGCGCACGTCACTTGCCGTCCGACTGTCCTGCAGCTAACCCGTACAGTACTTCTCAACGGAACTATTTATCCCTTGATACGGCTTCATTTTGAACCCTATTTAAATACTAAATATTCTAATAATTGTTCTAAAGTATAAATTCAGTGTTCTCGTCCCATAAATTGGGTAAGTGTTGCACAGATTTGTAGTTTGGTAGGTACCTAGTGTAGAAGCTTCTAGATCTTCCATACGTGTCACCTTGTCACATGCCTTCATATGACGTGGTCACATTATAATTCCTATTTGCCATTTAATTTATATTGTAATCATCATAAAAACAGTACTGCATTGTAGAATAAACCTTAATCAATTAATTTTCCAAAAGAAATGTGATTTTGCTTGAAAGCTTAGTAATAGGTAGTTTTACCTTACATCATTTATGACACTTTAAATCATTAATTCACCCTATTCAGGTATTTAGCATGATTAATTTTATTGTAAATTAATCAGCTAAATAGAAAACAGTACTAATTTCAATCAATTTCATATTCAGATGTAAATATCATAGAAATCATACCTCATTATAATCACAAATCATTATAAAAGTGAACAAATAAGTGAAGTTAAAGTGGTGATAATAACAAGATCTATTTTAGTAGTGTTTTAGTCAACGCGCGACCGCACGGCGTAGTGCGTGGCACGTGGGTTCGATTCCCGGTCGTGGTGCAGCGTAATTAGATCTTGATGTTTTATTGTTTAATCTTAAATTATTGTGCTTTCCTAGATAATTATATTGTTTTACATCGAATAATAAGTGATGTATGATATATTTCATTTTATAAAATATCTACCTCCATATTTTTAACAGTTCAAAGGTCAACCTAGCATAACTTATAAGTGATTAATTGTTAATGTAGGATTCATTACCACTTTATTTGCTAGATTCTTTACATTTTAAAGTTAATTCATTCATATATACTCGTTTTCATAAGATATGTATTTTTACATAAGTAAATTAATAATTCTAAAGTAAATACCTAACTTATTTGTTTACTATTTCATTTCGCTAAGCTATCATTTATCATTCTTCTGCTTCATTGTTAAATACTTGCAATCTTGTGAGAATTTGCTATGCCTACGCATACTACCGCTCCGCCACGGGTTTGCTTGCACATCTATACTAATATAATAAAGCTGAAGAGTTTGTTTGTTTGTTTGTTTTTTTGAACGCGCTAATCTCCGAAACTACTGGTGCGATTTGAATAATTCTTTTTTTGTTGGATAGTCCATTTATCGAGGAAGGCTATAGGCTAAATAACATTACGGGGTTATAAGAAATTCCACGCGGACGAAGTCGCGGGCGGCCGCTAGTTAATCATATTGAACTAGCGTAGCTAGCTTATTCGCACAAGGTTGCAGTCTCATATTTTCATCTTTGCTATCATTGTACCTGGACTGCAGCTTCCTCATCTCGCTTGCTAAATTGTACTTTTCACAATCACCCCCTCTTTGCCCTCGCGTCTTCATCTGCAGTCCAGGTCGCCTAGTCGGCCATATTAATAAGACGTGTCCTTAATACGCGTTCCAGGAACACCCTCCGGGTTGAGAAAATTGGGAACACCCTCCGGGTTTGAAAAACAACCGAACCCCCTCTGGATTGACACCCTACGAGCTCTAACTGGACGGAGATCACCCGAATCCAGACCTACGGACTTCCTGCTGGATCGACTAGACCGAGCTGAGGGGAGTGCTACCAAAAGAACATACTTCAGACGACTAAGGCCCCTAGTCACGACCACCTACGACCCCTTAAACCCTTGCTGAACCTGATAAACTAAATTTAAATTATAATCATTTTTTTTCAACTTCAATCTTCTTATTTCTTAAACCCTCCTCACTCACTCTTTGTCACCTGTGTGACAGCTGCAAACAAAGGGTCCCCTGACACCGACAGCCTACCAGCAGAGAAACGAAGAGCCTTAAACTCCCCGCCGAAATCAAGAGTCGATCCGAAGTCAAGTACTGAAACGGTGTCGAGAACCGATTTGAAGGATGTGGAAGGGATTGCCTCCACCCTCTTCGCAGGGTTTCGACACGAGTTTGCCGACATCGTCGAGGAGATGCGAAACTTCCGGAAGGAGATGGCTGAACTGCGGGAGTCCCTACTTGCTGTAGACAAACGTCTGGACAACATCGAGGAAAGGGTGGCTGCACTGGAGCAACGAGAGCCGGCGAGCAGTGAGAGCAGTGAGGGGGCGGGGAGGACAGATGAGCTGGAGCGAACCATCAGGGAGCTCCGCTCCGAACTCAACGACCGCGACCAGGAGGCTCTCAGCTCGGACCTCGAGATTGGCCAACTACCCGAGGAGAAGGGTGAGAACATCATCCACACCGTGACGCTGCTCGCCTCGCGACTGGGTGTGGCGCTGGACGAGCGGGATGTGGTGTTCGCCGAGCGGGTGGGTGCGCCTCCGAGCGGCGCGGGCGAAGGCAGCGCACGTCGCGTTGTAGTGCGGCTGGCGCGCCGCCACCTACGCGACGACCTGCTTCAAGCTGCACGCGTGCGCCGCTCCGTCACAAGCGCCGCTGGGGGTCGCATCTTCATCAACGAGCGACTGACACGCTCGAACCGCCAGCTGTTCTACCGCGTCCGCGAGGAGTGTCGGAGGTTGCAGTGGAGGTACTCCTGGACGAAACGGGGCCGGATCTTCGCTCGCCAGGATGATGGAAAATCCGCATTTCAGCTGCGCTCACAAGATGACCTCATCCGGGTATTCGGGCCACAAGCGGTCTGAACCCAGCCAACCTGTAAAGAGAGACACGACTCAGCTCACAAAACATCAAATATATTATATGTATCAATTGTTTATGAGCACTAATTATGACTCACCTAGCTTTTTAATTGGGGGCTCAGCTCAACCCTTATGTCATTTTACTGTGTGTGCCTTAGAAACAGTCCAGCACAATAAGAAAATGCACTCATTTAAGATTAATTATATGTTTTATTATTATCAATGTGTCAATTTAAGTTTAAGTTCAACTTGTTCGTACATAATTAACAATAAACCAGGGCAATATCCAGAAACAGAAATAAAAAAATATATTTACATAACAAAAAACTACACAACAAACATAATCAAGGTCATCAATATAATACATTTTTATTTACTTAACCTTAATACACTAAACGTTATTATTCACACACTAAAAACATTACCTATTCACATTTACAGAATTGTACAATATATTTATAGCAACATACTTTACAAAAGACACAGAACCACTACACTATTTGACATACACTATTCCACTACTAATTACTACACTAACACTACTTTATATACACAGTTCAAAAACCCATTGTACACAAATCTATACATACCTATATACAATATCTTTCAGGGAATCTCGCACAAATTGGTACTAAAGTCAAGATATTATTTATTGAAACACATAAAATGATTGTAAAAAGAAATCTTAAAGTTGGGCTTTTCAATGCGGGTTCACTCGGCACCAGGCATGAGGAATTCATTGTAGCAGTGCAAGACATGGTCCCGGACATCTTGGCTGTCAACGAAACATGGCTAAAAGCCAGAGAGGAGGACAGGGCACCAAAACTGCCGGGATACCGCCTACGTCACATTCCTAGGCCAGCTCAAATCAAGAAGGGACGAGGCGGAGGTGTAGGTTTTTATGTCCGGAGGGGTGTCAATGCCCGAACTCTCCAACATCCCACTACATCAACGGTGGAGCAGATGTGGCACAGAGTGAGCACACACAGCCAGGATATATTGGTGGGAACTGCCTATAGGCCGCCGTGGCAGGATGTGGCTGTGTTCCTTGACGCCATATCAGACTCCATTACCTCACTGGCAAGATTCGATGGGGTCATTCTGGTCGGGGACTTCAATATAAATTTGCTAGATCCTAGCAGTAGCAAATTAAGGCTGCTCAGAGACTTCCTTTATAGGTTTAACCTCGGTCAAGCGATTGACAAACCTACACACTACACTGGGCAAAGTAGCAGTTTGATTGACCTTATCTGCACAGATATAAGAATCAATCATATAGACATCAAACACACTCCAGAACTGGGAGGACATGCCATGCTGGTTGGAGAGTTCAAAATAAAAAAGGAAAAGTCAACCCCCCAAATAATCAGCTACAGGCCACTAAAAGACATCATAGTTGCTCAATTTAACCAAAATCTAGATGCTGTAGACTGGCGGTACTATTATAGGATCAGGGATGTCAACACTCTAACCAGCACATTCACCACGTGGATAGTCTCACTTTTTGATTTACATGCTCCAGTAACTACCAGAAAATTTCGACACCCCCCCCACCCGTGGATCACTGACTGTGTCAAGAGCATGATGAAGATAAGGGATAAATACCACAGCCAATACAAAATCCATAAGGCTGACAGTATCAGAGAGTGCTATAAAAAAATGAGGTACCTTGTACTCATGGCCATAGATAGTGAAAAAAGAAATTTCTTTTCCAAACATATCTCTTCACACATGAATAATTCAAAAAAGTTGTGGAAGAATTTGAAATCGACTGTGTTACCAAACAAAAAAAGTACAGGAGATCTACCACCACATTTCGATAATCCCAATGATATAAATGAGCACTTCCTCAACATACCTGGCAAGGAGCGAGTGACAATATCCCAGCTAACATATTTTCAGCATCACAGGCATGGCAAGGCAACTTTCTCTCTCCAACCAGTCTCGGAGGACGCGGTACTGAAAATAATCAATGGGCTTAAGTCAAACGCGCGGGGAAGCGACGGGGTCTCATTGGACATGTTGAGGTTGACACTGCCACAATCTCTGGGCGCTATCACTGCCATCATAAACCAATCTATATTAGATGGAGTCTTCCCTAACTCGTGGAAGACAGCAATCATTAGGCCACTACCTAAGGTGGGGGTCCCATCTACCATGAGCGACCTACGACCAATCAGTCTTCTGCCAATATTGTCCAAGGTCTTGGAGAAGGTTGTCTGTGAGCAGCTTACTCGGTATCTCGAGGAGCACAACATACTCCCTCAAAGGCAGTCGGGCTTTCGCAGAGGCTCGGTACTGCAACTGCTCTGGCAGACGTCACTGATAACCTTCTCGCTGCTCAGGACAGTGGATGTCTCAGCATACTGTTGCTCCTCGACTTTTCCCGCGCGTTCGACTCGATAGATACCATGCTGCTACTAACAAAACTGGCATACTATGGAATTGAGTCAAACACAATTAGCTGGTTTCATAGTTATCTTAGTGGAAGGCAGCAGTATGTTGAGTTGACGAAGGTCGATGGAACCAGAGTCAGGTCAGCTCCACGTGATGTCAGACGAGGTGTGCCCCAGGGTTCCATATTAGGACCCATCCTCTATATTCTGTACAGTGCTGACATTACAAGTTGCATCAAGAACTGTAGTTATCACCTTTATGCTGATGATCTACAGATGTACACATCTTTTGGACCAAATGATCATGAGGCAGCTGTGGAAAAGGTAAACAATGACTTAAGGCACGACAGTGAGTGGTGCAAAGCTAACTGCCTAGTATTGAACCCCAAAAAGTCTAAACTTCTGCTGATTGGTACTAAACGTAATATACAAAAGTTGGATGGTAAGCCTCTGAAAGTTCATATTAATGGAGAACTGATAGAGCGCGTGAATGAAGCTAGAAACTTGGGACTAATTATTGACACCCATCTGAATTTCGAAAGCCATATAGCCGAGTGTACACGTAATTGCTTTTACAGATTAAAACTGATGTACAAAATTAGACCATATTTGTGCGAGAGACTGACGAAACTACTCTGCGAGTCCCTGATAATGTCAAAACTAAACTATTGTGATGCTGTGTATGGACCATGTCTCCTGGGCAAAACAAGCAAATTAATCCAGAGAGTGCAAAATGCTTGTGCTCGTTTCTGCTGGAATGTTCCTCCGCGCTCACATGTAACGCCTTTCATCAATGACTCCAACATGCTCAAGATGGAGGCACGAAGGAAGTTGCACCTAGCCACACTAATGATTGGCGTCATTAAGACAGGAAAGCCGCAGTACCTGTTTCAGAAACTTAAATGGGCTTGTGATCAGAGCAGGTATCCACGGAGGTCATGCACCCACACCTTCGTCACTGCGACGCATCGCACCGTGGCTTTTCGGGGCTCCTTCAGATTCGCTAGTAGCCGCTGTTGGAACGATTTGCCACCCCCTCTGCGTGATCTGAAATCAGTGTCCACTTTTAGAAAACGGTTAAAACAACATTTACTTAATGTACAAAAAATGCCACACTCACCGCCTGGAATTTCACGACGCGCGATGGTGACGGCAAGCTCGGTGCCCCGGAGCCGCGGGCGCAGACATGCTGACCCCTATTGCCCCGTCTCTGATCATCCTGTGATCTGATTGGAAAAGCTCCCGCTGGGTCGCATATCACCGGGATGTTACACCACAATCCACATCACTTCCGCCCCGCCATAACACACGGCCAACGCCCATCCGTTTTACAATGAGGGTAGGTAATACACAAATACATTTGTCACTTGCAAAATTACTTGACAGTTTACACCAAGAATAATAATTCCGGTTACCCTCGCATAATTAGTATGTGCACAACAATAATCACATTCACAGAGTTCACAGAACTGTCAAACGTCAGTCATACAGTTCTCAATTTTTATTTTTTTATTTTCTTTTTCGCCTTGGTCGTTTCTCGTTTGTAAAATGCAATGCAATCATTTCATGCATGCAACTAAGACTTTTTTTTTTTCTCTATTTTTATTCTTACGTTAGTTTTGTTCTTTGTGACTATGGTTTTGTTCGATCGATCGGTGGCGCCACTGTCGCATATGTACACCCTATAATAATGATTTTAATGATTGTTTTTGTGTTTGTTTGTTTGTTTTGCCTAAAACTTTAAGCTGTTCTATTATTATTATTATTTTTTCTGTTACATATTATTTATATCTGCCACATCGAACACTTATTTATGTATACGTGTATACTTATTATTATATCGCACCTACCTATACTCACTCGCAACCAGGTCCCACCAGAATACCAGCGCTGCTGCTGCGCCGCAGATAGCGCCGTAGCAGCAAATGCTGAGGTCGGGACCTGATTGACCACACATATTCACACCTTTTTTCTTGTATCCTTTTGTCATCTGTACGTGTTATTATTATATTCTCGTGTTGTAACCCACTGTAAAGCTGCTTTTCGTTCTGTTTTGTTATGTGTTTTTCTGTGCTGTGAATGTTGTGATGGTCAATAAATGTATTTTCTTTCTTTCTTTCTTTCCATTGATTTACTAATTTAACGTTTACTCTACGCTCAGTGTCTTCCAATGTTTTCCCAAATACAGAATTATTCATAAGTTTAAATAAGTCTTGCTTGAATGGCGTTACTGCTTTCTTTCTCAATTCAGTGCTAAGATTAAGTAATATATTCCGCTAAAAATTTACTTTGCTTAAACGTCACTACACGATGATTTTTTTTTTAAATCAGACCATGAGTTAAACAGGTTTTCAAATGAACGTAGTGAATCACGTAATTGTATTTTGAGTATAAGTTAGGGACTAATTTAGAGGTTGTACCACCTGGCGGCACAAATTTCTCTGCGCAAAATGGATAGTCATTATGAGTGCAATGCAACTCTTCAGGGTATAATAAATCAACTTCGAGTATAAATCCGTACTCAGCATCGTCTGACATGTTCATGATTTGTAATCGGTCAATTTCGTATTGTTGCAAAAATCTAAAATCGGATATTGGCAAGGATTGACACATGCTGTAACCATATAGATTATTGCAGTCTATGTATAAAAGAAAGGAATCTGATTTAGTTTCATCATAGTTATCCATGTATGAGTTGTTTGCTCTAGCCAGCCTGGTAGAACAAAGACAAATGCCACCCCGCACACCTTTCTGTACGAGACGTATAATTTCCAGGTCAGACAGTAGCTCTAACTCTACTCCCGTTTTCAATAACATTGCGTCAAATGACAAACTTGGAGCTGTTAGGTAAAAAGCCGGATCCAAATGATAATTTTTTTTACATACCGCTCTAAAATTTTCAAAAATATCGGTTAACAAATAAACAATGTACTTAAAAATAAACTCCCGTTAAAAATAATTCCCGTTTTAATAATTTATAGTTATAATGCAACGCGAAAATCTAAAAAACTATTTAACAAATAAACATTTTAAGATAAAGATCAGTATATGCTCCCATATTATTAATGTTAAAAGTATCCCAAATTAATTGCGCATGCATATAATCTTCATCACTGATACCCTCGTCAGTTAATGTATTATAAAAACTTTCTTTACAAGGCAGATGTTTCTCAGAATATGATTTCCAAGATTTCATGTGATCGTATGGATAAACACCCTTACGTGTCAGTAATTCAAATTCGGTATCTTTAGTGAAACAACGTCGTAGATGTACAAAATCAGTTTTATGTAGACCGTTTCCTAATTTTTCGAGGCTCGTCCCTAAAAACTTAAATGAGTCAACAAATCTTATTTGTGCAAATTTACTATCAGACATTTTTAAACATTTTGTGAATGAAATATAATTCTCTTTGTTCTTCGGTATTACTTTTATGGGACCTGAGCTTTCAGCCAACTCTTTAATGAATAAATGACAATCATAGCCTGCTAGATTATGAAAAACGACGGGAATTAATTTAGGCAGACTGTACTGCAAATTGCAGTGTTGGTGAGCGGCACCCCGATAGCGACCTGTTAAATGACAATGATCCCTTACTTTATCAAATACTATCAGATTATTGCAAATATGACACACTTCGGCTTCTGCTTGTTTTTTAGCATCGTTTTCGTCAAAAATCATTGGTACTTCTACATTCAAAATATCATAAATCCGTTCGATATCTTTATAAAGACAGTCAAGAAATTTAGGAACACAGTCACGCCCACGATAGGAAACAAATCTATTAAGATTGCTGTCAAACGAACAAACTATGTTATAAGCAAAAGCAGCTGGAATGTGTTGTTTCTGATTTAATGTAAAACTACACGAAGAGCTGGGCTCACAAGTAGCTATTGGCTTAAGAAGAATTTCTTGAAGAAGAATCTTGTTTCCGATTAAAATTTTTAAAATTAAGATGCCCCAAAATGTAAGACGTCCTCGCGGCAGACCGAGGCGACGATGGCGTGACGAGCTAGACGCTTTTCAAAAAGACTGGTCTACCGTAGCCCAGGACCGGAGTAGATGGAGAAAGGGTAGGGAGGCCTTTGCCCTGCAGTGGGACATTACGGGCTCATAATAAATAAGATAACTGCCCTTTCCCGGGAGCATAGTACAAACCCCACTACAAACGTGACTATCAAGTTTTTGTTCAGACGGAAAGAAAAGTAAACAATCATCACAAAAGTATATCTTATTATGATGCTTTGTTATTTGAGATCGAACAAGACGTGACAAATTCTTTATTAAAACGTAGTGGGATCTGTTTCCATTTTCAACTAACAGTAAATTAATCCTGGTTTTCCTTTTGAACTCTGATCTATAAATTGGCCCCACAATCCGTTTGTTTTTTACGCAGTACACATTGATACTTAGATATTTGTTATTAGTTTCAAATGTTTTAATATCTGTAAAAGTAACAGGAAAGTTCAAATCATTAATATTTAACACATCTTTAAAATGAGGATAGGATGCAGTGCGATCACCATTGCGCTTGGTCGGATAAAGCGCTGCAACGACGCTCCACAAAAAACAAAAGTTATCATTGTTTTTAATATTAATACATGCTTTTTTCTTTTTTAAATGTAGTGGAAGATCAACATAATTTGAACCTGCCCCACTTAATGGATCAAACTTATTTATATTAATTTCTACATATAAATTACTCAAAAAGCTCCAGCCGCTGTCTCGTTCCTGAAACTCTTCAATCTTTTTACTTAATGTACTAACGACAGAATCAAATACCTGGTCGTAGTCAAAGTTACGATGTATAATCATATTCTTAGTAGCGAACGATTTAACATCTTGAGCATCGCTTTTCAATAAAATAAAATTGCCGAAATATTCCACGTTAATTTTTAAACTAATGTATTGTTTTAACGATTTTTCTATAAGATAGAACAATTTAGCACGTATATTGCTTAAGAAAATATCGGGTAATGTTGACTCACTTTCCGCATTTGCTAGTATTCTATATGAGGCGATACGGCCCTTGAACGCGGAGGAGACCGTCACCACCCCGCCCTCCTCCGGCGCGGCGCAGCGGCTCTTGTGCGCGCGGCTCCGCAAGTGTCCCACCCAGTGCTTGTTCTCTACGCGTGCAGAACAAGCGGGACAAAAAGGCATGATATCAATTTACTTTACCTTATGCTGAAATAAACTTAATAATATATAATTATTCTAAAGTAAATTAACCGCTAACTTAAACGTAAAAGATAATTAAGTAATTAATTTCTTTGAAATCCTAATTATTCTGAAAAGTAAGTACAGTTGACCACATCCATTAGTAAAGTTATTTCAATGCTTAAGTTACATGTGCTACGAACAATAATTTACCTATTCCAAACCTTTACCTTTACTTCACCTTTATAAGTACACTCAAGACCATTAATTACCTTTTTTAACCTACTTTAAAATTGCCTTAATCTTATAAGTAGTCAACTGTACTTGCAAAACTAGAAAGGAATTGGGAAATCAAAGAAATTTCAATTTAAACTATATTTTATAAAAAGATAAAAACCTAAATTATTTAATATTTATTTTATTGCTATAAAATACAGGCTCTCGATCTTCAAACAACTTTTTGATGCTCCTCATCAGCTTCTGAAGGTCGTGCCACTCCGCAGTGCCGGTGTTCAGCTGGACCTTCGCGGTGAGCAGCGCCTTCTTGTAGCGATCCAAGGGCGACGTCTTGAGCGCGTCGCTGGTGGTGTAGGCGCGCACCTCCACGTAGTAGGCGCCGCTCAGCGAGGCCGACCGCCGCACGCAGCCGTTGGCTACCTTGCTGGTCAGGCTGCTATCTAGCGGGAGCGTTGTTGAGCTCCGACGTCGGGAATTCTCAACAGCGAGAGCCTCCTCTTCGTCGGATAGCAGCCCGAACAGATCCTTCGAATTCTTGGATGGAACTCTGAAAAAAATATAAATAGGTTAATACTGAGACCTATAGATACTCGTCTTGCCATACTCTAGTAGGTGCAGCTGCTACAACATTCTATGTACAGACAAACAGACGTCAGTCAGACTAAACATGTTTAATTAAATAATCACCCGTATGTCGACCACTATAATCTATCAAATTGCCTCAATTGATATTGAACTAAACCTGTTTGACATATAGATGAAAATCGATTGAAGAAATTTGACAGATTTGTTGTATAGCTATATATGTAGTATAGCGCACACCCATAGTCATACGCTCACACTCGCGCACACGCATTCGCTCACCGGCCATCACCGAGAAAATTAGTTACCGTGATATTATAGGGAATCCTCACACGCACACATACACATACACTCATATACATACACATACACCCATATGCGTATTACTGATCAACCGCTTACCGAGATTTAGAGACGCGTTTCTTTTTCGGTACTGCAGGCTCAGTTTCACACTCGGAGTCTGATCTGTTTGGACAAAATTAAACAAATAATAATAAATTGAAATAGAACAGTACAACTGTAACAGAAACATAGGTATGGGTATTAAGATGGGTACCTTGATGCGATTGGAGTCTTCTTCCTCTTAGTTATTTTACGAGAAGTCGAGGCAGCGACACTCTCTCCAAACACGGATTCAATCTCGGACTCGGACCTGCAAAGTTAAACAGAAATTATGTGTATTAGTCGAAGTCATGACATATCCACGGCTTAACAAGATCAGCGTGAAGCGGGAAGCCTGCGCTGTGTTTCGCCGAGTGAGTGAGGTTACCGGAGGTCTAATCACGGGGTTAAAAGGCTGGCAGCGTGACACCCCTGGTGTTGCAAATGTCTATGATCGGTGGCTTACCAGGTGAACCGTCTGCTCGTCTGCCACCTATGACATAACAACATAAAAAATAAGGCAGTGAGACATCGAATGAAGTTAGTCGGATGGATGATTGACTGCGAAAAAAAAAACAAAGTTAATAAATAATTAAACTTACATAGTTTTACCTTGACGGTTCTGGGTATTCTTCAAGCAGAGATTCTGGAGCACTTTGTCGTAACCACTTGGCAGCGATTAGGTAGTAGAGATTCTGGAGCACTGGGTCGTAACCACTTGGGCAGCGATTAGGTAGGTAACTACTTGAATTTTCGTTGCAGTAATGTAGTGACAATCTTCGATACACCGAATTTTATAATGCAAAAATTGATAATTTAGCAAAAATTGTTAGGGTTGTCAAATTCACGCAAACGGTGTAGTTACTACGGGACTTAAAATTTGCATTGTAACACCATCACAGTGTTTTTTAATTGTGAGATTTGAAAATATATTGCATTATCGTCTATCTATAAAGTTTACTAAAATTTCATTTAAAAAAATACATACTTATTTTGTGCTACTGATAGCTCAATGAGGGCAGATTCGACCAATTTTAAGCTGAGGATAAATTATGGTATGACGCTCTGATTTTTATGGAATGATAGCATTAAGTTGGTATATCATGGAATTACTGTCGGATAAAGCTTGGTCGAATTCTTAGTCGGTAAGAATCGACCGAGGTCATAATTATCTGCTCATACAATCCTAAAATAGAGATATTGCAGTCACTTGACTATATAATAAAAAAATATTAAGTATATTTTTAGAAAAAAAAAATCTTGTCTGAAAGTTACTTCAAAACATTTTAACCAACCCTACTGCAAAGCAAGCAAGAAATTCAAGTGCTCTTATGTGCCTGTTGTGTTTAATTGTACACACATAAGAGTTTTTAAAGTCGCAACGACCAAATAATATTGCAACCATGCAGTTTTGCTGTGCGCGATCCAAGTGCGCAAAGTAAATCGCATATTTGTTTGACCTCAATTCGTTTAAACGGAATTTTCCATATTATTTAGATAATACTTTTTAATCTTAATTATAGGTATCAAAAAAACTATAAGAAATTTGTTCGAAACGGATTAAATTTAATATCATTATTTACTTAGGTATATTGATAAAATATTATGCGTCCAATTTGAAAATAATTACTTAACAATCAGGTACCTTGGTATATAAATACACCTTTTAAAACCATTTTGAGGTCAGCATGGATTTAAGGACATCCGAACCTATTGCAACTTAATGAAACAGTAGGTAATCTGTTATCTTATCTAAAGTCAAAAGTTTGATCGTGGGATGAATATTTTATCTAGTAAATAGTTACTATGAGTTCTCTTAAAATATTTAAATCCCTTAGATGTTTATCATATAAAAATACCAATTTTAATATAAAACATGTTGTATACATATTGAAAATAACATTATTATTACGAAATCAAATGTTTAAATTCGTAAATTAGTTTCAAAGATTATTAAAAACATACAAACACAGGTTCGGTGGTTAGGGGTTTTTTATATTAGGGGCAATTTTATTGAAGATTGTAGGTCCATCGAGGTATAGGGCATGGTTCCTTAAGCGCGCGAAGTGTTAAATAAATCATTAATTAGGTACCTATCTACTTCCCAGTTTTGTTACAAATAAACATACGAGTAAACTTGTATTGTGCACAATGAAACAAATTGTTGTACAAAAAATCTGATGCTGTGGTTCAGAAGTCTAGCCTCTGTCTATCAAAAGCAGACACCAGGGTAGAATGGTTCACAGTAATCAAGATTATGCAAAACACAAACGCCTTAACCGAAAGAAAAAAATAAACCGTCGTCATTGCTCATGAAAAAACTGTAGGCTTTTTAATTAAGAAAACACCTAGGAATGAACAGACCAAAATAAAATTATAGTCCTTATCTCTTGAGTTTTTTATATTAACTTTCAAAGGTCCAAGCCTGGTATATTTACTATACCTACATTAGAACCATCTTAAATAACACTGCGTGATGCTGCTCGAAACAGATGAGCGAGCCTATCTAGGTAACTTTATACTAAAATCATACTCGTAATGATATTTATAAAGTTCAAACATCAACTGTACTTATTTTAATTAAAATATGGGTAGGAAAATTAAGATCATTTCTCGTTTTTATAGAAAACGGTACGAAACTTGACCAGATTTTTATTTATTTCCTTTTTCATATTAAAATAATTAATCTAAAAACTATAGCTTAGAGTTGACCTATGTAAGGTTGTCTAAATTTATTTATTTATTTAAATTAATTTTCTGTTTATGTGGAAAATGGTCTAAGAAAATACAACCCGACGGCTTCGATTGCGCAGTGGCTAAGATGTTCGGTCGAAGCGCGAAAGGTCCTGGGTTCGATTCCCGGTCAAGTCAATTTAGGAAATTAAGTACATTTTCTAAGTTTTCTTGGGTCTGGGTGTTCTGGGTTGATGCTCCCAGTTAATTATCATCGTCTGGTACTCATAGTACAGGGGTAGCTCTAGTTTGAGACCAGATTGATTGATGTGATTGTCTGGTGCATTTATTTATTTATTATTTAAGTAATTAATTCTCACATCTCATGCAAACGTTCCCTTGCAAAAGGTTATGGGGATTACATGACAGTTTCTTCATTGTAATAACTAGATTGCCAACAAGCGTTCCCTATACTCTGAAAGGAATCAACTAAAATAGCGTTTGGATGAGGATCACGATTGATAGATAAAACCGTAAGGCGTTATGTCTATTCTTTTAACAGATAGCACGATAAATCATCGATTAAAATAAAACATCAGAAACCGGTGCAAGAGGCACAAACATTAGGTAGTTTAAACGCGGTGTCATATTGCACTTCCGAATGCGCGATGCGCAAGCCGCGTGAGTAGGTATGTCGCAACAAGTTGAACAGTGGCGGAAGCAATGCACCTACTTAACTATAAATTTGTCAAGTAAAATAATTATAATTAAATTGACTACCTGATGTGGTGATACCTATTGACTTAACCATACTTATGTAAAAGACCTCGCAGAAATCAAGTCATCGCTACTATGATGGGATTAGGCTTAAACACCACGCTTGGGATTGGTGATCAGGAACCCGAGCTATGTTCGAAAACTTCGAGACACACTTTTTGTTCGCCCCAGGAATCGAACCCAGGACCCCGTTCACAGCCCGATACAAACAACTAGACTAACGGGGCGTTTACCATACTTATGAATGGTCAAAATGTAAGCAGCAGATTATCATAAAAAAATATATCGGTATGTTATATCTCGTGTAGGTTAATTTACTTACCTATTAACAATATTTATGCTCTTTGGTTGTATTCTAATAGTTTTGTTATGCGTTTCAGCTTTGATGTATGGAAACCCATTACAGATTATTGTTGATTAAATTGATAGCGCGGAGTATGGAATTGGGACATTCTAGATCATCTGGAGTGTGTTTCAGCTTTAGCTGATACGAACGACAGATGATATAGAATGCCCAATTCCATACTACTCATATTACTGATTATTGTGATAATGAAACAAACTGTGATTTTCAAATTATTATTTAGTTTAGTAATGGTTTTGTTATTTACTAAAACTATAAGTGTAAAGTAATATAATTATGAAACTGACTGATTTTACGAACGCCACATTATTATGGTTACTATTTAATTGTATTGTGATATTGAAGCAAGATGTGATTTGTATTTAGTCCGTAAGATTTTTTACTATACCTACACTGTTTATTGTTAGATATTTATAAGTATTTGCCTAAATGGTAAATAATAACTTTAACTAGTTTATCAAAATATGTACAATGTTTGTTTTATGGTGATTTCTAACAGTGATTTTGGAATAATTATACGTGCCGTCATAAAAACAATTTATTTTATTAATTTCCATCCCTTTCTCTAGAAATACTTAAAACATTAATAAGCTAAATAAGGCCACTTAAGAGTTTTTCAGTAAATATTAGCCACTAGTGAGCGATGGGTTACGTTCCTGTAATACGGTCCATTAAATAGAAGTGTGTTCAACGCTTATGAAGCTAGTGTAAATATTAGGTAAGTAAAATCTAACAACTGTCGTCTTGTTGTGGTGGGCACGAGGCAGTACCAAACAACAGGTATCCACTTACTTTTTGGCACTGGAATGGGCAGAAGCGACACTCGCCATCAGGTGAGGTCCATTCATACCAAAACTTCCGTTCGCTTCTGCTCTCTGGTATAAGCAAATTTTTGGCAGAATTGTGAAAATGATACGATTGTCATCAGTTCATGACGCAATGTGACTTACTTTAACTAAGAGTTCAAACAAATAGTCGAATTTTAAAGCCTAGTAAACAATATCGTGGCGCTTAAGCTTAAGTTTTCATTTACTATCGATATATTAAACTAAGGATCCCTTCATGCTCCTCCCTACTGTACACCGTTAGTGCGTTTGGAGGAACCAAATTTTAATTTATTTTTATTGTTTTTCAAACGCTCAAAAAGTGGGCGCTTCGCGGAACGATTTGTAGGCGTTTTGTTTTGAGCGTTTCAAAGAACATCGGTCTGATTAGACTTAACAATTACCCTTGATAGAAAAAATATGACAATATAGCTGCTTAAAAGGACATTTAAATAAAAATATTTTTACATTAAGATAAAGCGGGAGTATCTCATAAAATCAGTTCAAACCAAGCTGAAATCTTACTGTTTGTTGGCGACTGACTGTAGTGCAACCTTATTTTTAAATTCTTTATCTATGCTTTTTCGAGGTGTCAAATACAATATACTCTGTGGTCAAATGGTTGTCGTCTGATTACGAGTAGTATCAAATTGTTTGTATTTAATTTAACTAACTTAATTCGTTTTTTGTGGTTTTTGTTCCCGTTTACAAATATAGTCTCATACATCGCGATTTACTACATCATGGAAGTGGCTACTGGTGTGACAGCTAATCAAATAACGGTTTATTATAGTAATTTCTTAGTGACGTATATAGGTACTTATTCTATTCTAACCTCTAAACAAAACATCGGTAATATAAGAAATTCCCGCTTTTATAAGAAAACAGTGATGCTGTTTTAGATTATTTACTTAATGAGCAATCCATTGATACCTAAGTCGTTAAGGGTAGCGGAGCTTTAGTTCTTAATTCAAAGAAAACTAAATGTGTAAAGTTCACAATGCCTAATGTAAGGCAGGTCAATATTAATATAGTCATGAATAATGAACCTATTGAAATTATAAACTCCACAGTTTTTCTAGGTATCACTCTAGATTCAAAACTGCAGTGGAGCCCCCATATCGCTGCCTTGGCAGGAAGACTTAGTTCAGCTGCATACGCAGTAAGAAAAATAAGGGATCTGACTGATATTGAGACTGCAAGACTGGTTTATTTTAGCAGCTATTTTCATAGTCTGATGTCATATGGTCTATTGCTGTGGGGATCCGGTGCTGATTTACAAGATATCTTCATATTGCAGAAGAGGGCAATCCGTGCCATCTATGGCCTTAGATCACGTGACTCACTTAGATAATTATTCAAGGAAATAAATATTTTAACGGTAGCATCTCAATACGTTTTTGATTGTATTATGTTTGTACGTAAAAACTTGCATCTTTACTCGCGAAAATCTGATTTTCATAGCTTTAACACACGAAATAAACATAGGCTTGCGGTCCCAAATCTAAGACTTCATAAAATTGGCAATTCATTTGTTGGATTGAGCATAAAAATGTTTAATAAGTTACCACAAAAACTTATTGACTTACCATTACATGAATTAAAAATTCATATTAAAAACTGCTTAACCCTTTGTAAGGTAGTGGCAACTGCGTTGCCACCAGTATTTTTTCTCAATTTCGCGGAACGTGGTGTGTTTGAGGTGTTTTTTTTTTGAGAAATGGCAACATTATAAACTATAGATTTGGAAAAAAATTTGGTTTCAATGACAGATGTCATAAATGTCATTTGGGAATACGTTTAGTTCGAAAATTTGGGCCAAAACGCAAATTTTTGCAAATCTAACTTTATCTCGGAAACCTGCTGCTACCGTGGTAAGTTTTTTGTATTATTTTGATTACTTGGGATCTCTGGAGCCATATTAGGCTATATTTTCAGCAGTCGCATGGGAATGTTGTTGGAAAATGGGATTTGTTTAGGTGGCAATATAGTTGCCACTGCCTCAGCACGGGTGTGTTATATTTTTGGGATTCATGCACGGTTTTTGGGTTTTTTCCTTATAAAATGGTGTGTATTGCCTAAATTTGCATGGTCTTTTTTTAAAGGTAAGAATGTCTAGAAGGAAGAGGCATTTGCTTGAAGGAGAAATTGAGGAGGAGCTTAACAATCTATTTGGTATCGATAATCCGGACGAGTCGGAAGACGAATTTGAACCAGAAATCGAAAACTTAACCGACTTCGATCTCAGATCAATTCTTACCAGTAATTGTTTAGACCCTGACGTACCGTCCTATTCCAAAGAAATAGAGTTATCTTACGATGGTAAACATGTAACAACTCCAGCTGAGCCGTGTAGTTCAACTTCATCGGATCCACATTGTAATGTCAGAATCTCTTCGCCAGAGCAAACAACTTCAAATTATGTGCGAACTCCTTCGCCTCAACCAACAAATGATGCTCAAAGCACTTCAGCTACTTCAAATTGTGCTGAAATTTCCATGCAAGAGAACTTAACGCTTTCAAATGATGCTCGCACTAGTACGTCAGAGGTTTCACAAGTAGATGTCCTGTCTGATACAGAGTCATCTGACATAGAAGAAGGACATGGACAAGGAACATGGAAGAAGGTGATATTTCCCCAGAAACCTGATATAAGTAATTTCGATAGCGTCCCTCTTCAATCCCAACAGTATTTTCCAAGCAGGTCTAGGCCTGTAACATTTTTCTCTATATTTTTCCATGAAGAGATTATTGAGCTTCTTGTAACTCAAACTAATATGTACGCAGAACAAAAACAAAGCCGCGGCTGGAAACCTGTGACTTCATCCGAAATAAACGCTTTTATTGGCATGATAATAATGATGGGTATCAACCCACTACCGTCCATAGATTTGTATTGGTCTAGTGATCCATTTTTTAGGAATAATGAGATAGCATCAGTAATGCCTGTAAAAAGATTTAAGAAAATTTTAGAAAATCTTCATTTGAACAATAACGAAGAAATGCCGCAGAGAGGAGCACCTAATTATGACAAACTATACAAGATACGGCCATTTCTAGAATTAATTAATAAAGCTTGTCAAAACGCTGCCAAAAATACAAATTCCCAATCAATAGACGAGGCAATGGTAAAATTCAAAGGTGTTTCCTCGCTAAAACAATATATGCCTCTCAAACCCGTGAAAAGAGGGTACAAAGTGTGGACAAGAGCGGATAGTACGACGGGTTACGTCTTTGAATTCGATGTTTACACAGGGAAAAGAGATGATAAAGCAACAGAAGTTGGACTCGGAGGAAATATTGTGAAACATCTTACACAAAAACTGGTGGATGAGGGTTTTCAGGGACATGTTGCATTTGATAACTTTTTCTCGTCATATGAAATAATGCAATACTTACACGATAACAACATTTATGCCACTGCCACAGTGGTAAACAGGAAAGATCTCCCTAAGCTATATAAAAACAGCAACAGAGGCAAAAGCCTGAAGCTCGAAAGGGGGGAAATGAAGTGGCGTACAAAGAACAATGTTGCTTATGTTTTATGGCAAGATACCAAACTTGTTTCATTTTTGACTACAGCATTTCATCCGAAACTGGACAAGACTTATTGTGACAGAAAACAAAAAGACGGCACAAAAAAAATGTATCCATGTCCTTTGGCGGTCCTTCAATATACTGAAAGAATGGGAGGGGTGGATCGCTTCGATCACCTCAGAAGTTCTTACGAAGTTGGCAGACGAAGCAGGAAGTGGTGGCTCCGGCTGTTTTACTTTTGCGTGGACCTATGTATTGTAAACTCCTACTTGTTGCACAACACAAACACGAGGCTGCACAATCGACTAACGCAACTCCATTTTCGATTGAGCGTAGCCCGAGGCCTCATAAATAATTACACGTCAAGAAGGAGAAGCTTGCAAAGCGAACCTCAGTACCTAAAAAAGAAACCGAAACTTTCCACCAGTAACCAGAAGGTAGTCGGAGTGGATCAAGAAATTCGTCTGTCCAATGTTGGCATTCACAGACATGAAAAACTTGAAACATGGCGTCGGTGTCGTCAGTGTAGCACAAAAACTAACAATAAAAGGTCCAAAAAACCGTGCTCCACATGCAAGGTGCCACTTTGTGTGGTACCTTGCTTTGATTTATTTCATTCCTCCAATTAGATTAAGTTTTAGGATTCAGTTCTTGTTTGAAAGTCTGATATTTTTATATGAATAAATAATAAATAAATAATATAAATATCAAAACTAATCTTACACGTGATTTCTTGCTCATTCTTGATTGATACATTTGTGTTTTCTATGAATAAATAAGTAATTTTCAGAAAATTTTGTGTTTCATTTCCAGGCAGTGGCAACTATGTTGCCACCGCATTAAAAAAAAAACCAAAAACGCAAAAAATCAAAATACCCTCGATTTGTATTCTCTAGCATAATATTAACAACTCCTACTGGCGTCCACGTTGCTACCACCTCTGGTTTTCTCTGCCTTATAAAGGGTTAATGCAGAAAGGCTACTATAATGTAGAAGATTATTTAAATGAAGTGGATTCCTGGACTTGTTAATTTCTATGCCTATTATTTTATACTAGTGGCCGCCCGCAACTTCGTTTGCGTGAACTTTATGACTCTTGACTTAAAGATGATCATTTAAATAGAATTTAAAAAAAATATAACTTATTATAAATTGCTCATCACATTTGACAATTTTCCATTCCATTTCATTCCATATTTGTTATAGTGTAGCTGGGCTCTTAGAGCTCCACACCAGATGTTCCATGATCTTTATTTTTTTTCATGGCATCATAAAATGCTCATCAATCTGAACAACTTTTGTTAAGGTGCCATTGACCTACCTCTTATAGTTTAGCTGGGCTGTTGTGGTTCTACATTAAGTAGCCTGATCTTCAAAATAAAATATATCCTATAAGTTGCCCTGATATTACAGCTATACAATAAAAAAAGTTTCATTCTAATTGGTTCAGTAGTCTCCGAGATTAGCGCGAACAAACAGACAAACAGATAAACAGACAAACAGACAGACAAAAATTTTAAAAATCATTGATTCATGTTCTGTTACTGTTTTTTAGTCGTCCTAAGTTATTTTGAGATAAATATCTTCAATGTACAGACACAGCTTTTTTACATTTTTATTATATGTATATAGATCATTGATTCATGTTCTGTTACTGTTTTTTAGTCGTCCTAAGTTATTTTGAGATAAATATCTTCAATGTACAGACACAGCTTTTTTACATTTTTATTATATGTATATAGATAAGATGTATAATTTGATTCCATAATTTTACTTTGACGATTATCTAAACGATAAAAGCATTGTTTATCATATTGTAACTGTAATCTTAATAATGTTTTTTTTTTAATTATTAACAGAATGAAAATTGTAATGATTATAATTTGAAAAGAGTAACTACTGAGTTTCTTGCTGATTCTTCTCAGGTAGAAATCAACTTTCCGAATCAGCGGTAGCTTACATAATATTTGACATTCATAAATGTTCTATAAGGACTTAAAGTGAATAAAGAATATTTCTATTTCTATTTCTAGTCACCACTTCTATGAAAACCGCCGATATTCTTTGGGCGCTTTGAGGAATACCTCGTTAGTGCGTTTGGAGGAACCAAATTTAAATTTATTTTTATTGTTTTTCAAACGCTCAAAAAGTGGGCGCTTCGCGGAACGATTTGTAGGCGTTTCAAATTTGGGCGCTTCGAGGAATACCTACCCTTTCACCTCTTTGTAAGTAGAAGAAAAAAAATGCTGAAATCACTTTCATTCAATTTGTATGGAAAGCCCAAATACCAATTTTCAAGACTCTAGCTTTAAAAATTACAAATCTTCCATACATCCTTTTAGCGGAAATCAGTCTGCAAAAGTGCTCAGTCGTGAACGGAGACTCTCTGATACCGGGCAACCTCAGAGTAGTATTTGCCTTACCTGGTAACAGGGCTCTGCCAGGTGGACCTACTGACCCTTGCTACTCGTGGGAATTGCATGGATAACGACTACATCAATTACCTTTTAAAATCTCCGGAAGGAGAATCTGTTACTCTAGGGCTAGACCCCCGTTCGCCCTGCAGTACCTTATTAAGATCCCTCACAGCTTTATCTGTGGAAGGCGCTTCGGCTGCCACTACGCAGATGGAGCTGGAGGGATGCAATACTGGGTCTACTTCGACCGCTTCTGTGGAGGGCGCCTCGGCTGTCGTGCCTCAGAAGAGATCGAAGGAGACTCAGGCCAGGTCCGGGTCTCTTGCGACTTAGTCTGGGGAGGGTGCCTCGGCTGCCGTGCCTCAGATTGGACCGGGAGAGGCCGGGTCCGCATCGGGGCCATCTTCGGCTCATCCTGTGGAGGGTGCTTCGGCTGCCGTGCCGCAGGTGGGGCCGGGGGAGGTTCCGATGAAGGCGAAGAGGAAGAAGATGAGCGGATCGGCAAGGAAGCGACTCAGGAGACTGATTGCAGCGGAGATGGGAACGGAGGAAGCTCTGGCCCTATGCAGGAAGCCCTGGAGCGAAATGCCTGTCGAGAAACCTCCTCCGACGAAGACGGCCAAACGAATTCTGTCCGAGGAGGAATCCCTGAAGGAACAGCCAAAGAAAACCTCTAGGCTGGACCAAGGAGAACCGGCCCTGCAATACAATACCGTAGCGGGCGCATCGCGCATGGGTGTTCGGAACACCACGCCCATGAGCGAGGACCAGATGCGGTTGATAAAGGAGGCGATTCTCGACCTCCTTTATAAAACCGAAGTGGGCAAAGGCCCTCGGTTTACGGGTTTCAGCCACAAGCCAGGGTGGGTACTGGTCTCCTGTGAAAACCAGGAAAGCTAGAACTGGCTTGTGGATGAAATTCCTAAGCTAAAACCGTGGCCCGAGACAGAGCTCTCTACCATACCTGAGAGCGAACTGCCTAAGCCACAGGTGGCAGTCACTTACCTGCCCTTCAGCGAGGCCAAGACAGTCGAAAGGGCGATCGGCATCATGAAGGCGCAGAATAGGGGACTGAACATCCACCACTGGAGGATCCTCAACAGTCGAGTCGAGGGGAGTGGGCACGTTGTCACCTTCTCCCTAGACGACGCGTCTGTTGAGGTTCTGAAGGCGAACCAGGGGCAGGCCACCCTTGGATTTAAAAAGATTCTTTTTAAGTTCAAGGGAGATCCTGATCCTAAACCCCTACCCCAACAAGTTACGACCCCAGAACCCTCGACATCGAGCGGGCAAAGGGCGACTGTGGCGGTGCAAGAGACACCGAGGACCTCTACAGGGGCCTCACGTCAACGGCCTCCGCTACTGTCCACCAAGCCCAGAGGGGGGGGGGGGGCGCTTCGAGGGGTACTTTTGGAGGGGAAGCTAGGGGGGCCATTGCTGGCAGAGGACGTCCTCGTCCTCAGCTAGCGAAAAAGCTCCCTAAATTCCCCCCAAGGGGCAGCCAGTAAAATGACTCCCCACGAATGTGGAGCGAGGGTCCTGCAAGGCAACCTCCACCATGCAACGGCTGCGTCCGTCGTGGTGGAGTGTTGCTTTGCCAGGACTAACATCGACCTCGCTCTCATTCAGGAGCCGTGGATTTCCCACGGCCAAATTCTGGGCCTGTCGTCAATAGGTAAGATCATTTTTAATACCAATCAGACCCAGAGCATGTATATTTATAAAAAGAATACTAACATTTTACCTATTCCAGAGCTCTGTAATGACGACCTGGTAGCTGGGTATCTCAATCTTAGGGGATGGAAGGGACCAAGGCTAATTGTGTGCTCAGCCTACCTCCCTGGTGACAAGACCAACCCCACTGAAGACCTCGAGCGCGTTGTGGCCTACGCTCAAAAACACAACGCGGAGCTGCTTGTGGGCTGTGACGCAAACGCTCACCACACCACATGGGGCAACACCGACATCAACGAGAGGGGTGAGTTACTTTACGACTTTCTCGTCACCAACTGCCTAACCACTCTTAACTTAGGATGTACACCGACCTTTGTAACGCGTGTTAGACAAGAAGTTTTAGACATAACATTCGCAACAAAAAATCTAGCGAGGCACATTACAAACTAGCAGGTTAGTAGCGAAAACTCAATGTCGGATCACAGACACATTTTGTTTGACATAAAAAGTAAACTATCCACTCAGAAAGAAATATTTAGGGATCCTAGGGCCACCGATTGGAACAAATATAGGGCCAATCTCAAAACAAACCTAGAAGCGTTTCCTAAGTGCATCAGGTCTATTGATGGACTGGAACTTGCGGTGGAGACTGTCACCGTAGGAATAACCACAGCCTGGGGACTACGGTGCGGCGACCTCCTCGTGTGGCCTCCCCGGTAGTATTTTCTTTCTGTTTGGAACTGCTACCGGAGGGGTCCTGGTGTCCCTGGGCAACGACGGGTAGCAATTGGCTTATCGCCATATTGCTACCCGACGGCTGACAGCTGCACTTTGAGGCCCAGCTCTGTCTGGGCCGGGGCCCTGTTCGGCGCCCTGTGAGGATCTCCTCCACTTTGGGCGCACCTTGACGTGGGCCCCACCGAGTGGGGCGCCTTCGGGCGCCACCCCCCACATCTTTTGTGGGGGTCTTTAGTTGCTGGTCTGCGCTGCGTCCCACAGCCAGTGGGATGCGGCAAAGGCCGGCTAACCCCACCTCTCCGCCCAGCGACTGACTGCGCAATCCAGCGTAGCCGGCCGTGGGGCTGTCTGGTGGGGCAGTTTTTTGGAAGCCTGCAGGCACTCTCCCCCACCTTGCCCTGCAGCCAGCAGGGTGTGGGTTTGTGGAGAGTTCTGCAGGAGCCCATGCCCGCGACGCCCGTATCGCAATCCAGCGATGCGGGCGCCGCCCGGTTGGGGCTTTGTCGGAGGGCAGTGGGAGCTGCTCTGGGGGCTTTAAGCCCCGGGAGTCGGAAAGAGGCCGTACTGGCGTGCCTTGCTGTCCATTGGTGGGTCTGCGGTGATGAGGTTCGTCCTATTTCCCGCTTTCTCACCCTGAGCCTGGATTTGCCGGGAAAAGTTGCAGAGTGTTTAGTGGGTATGCCCTTGAACGGCCTCTGATTAGCAGAGGCCCAATCCAGGGGAGAGCCCCACACTACCTGGTAGTCTCCCAGCGGCTGGGTGTGCACAAGGCGGCATTCACTCTGCGTGAACAAAAAAAAAAAAAACCGGCCAAGTGCGAGTCGGGCTCGCGCACAAAGGGTTCCGTAGCAGCAAATATAATAAACTTATATCTCAAAAACTATAAGAGATACTTTGATCAAACCAAAAATCGTTGAAAGAGTTAATTAGCATGCATCACCTCTATTTTTTTTAGAATTTTATACCCCGTAGTTATAAAAATAGAGGGGGGGGGGACATACTTTTTACGACTTTGAGAGCTGATATCTCAAAAACCGTTCACTTTAAGAAAAATGTTTTTTAGAAAACTTTATATCATTTTAAAAGACCTTTCCATTGATACCCCACACGGGTATGTACATCGAAAAAAAAAATTTCATCCCTCAGTTACATGTATGGGGGGCCCCACCCCCAATTCTTTTTTTTACTATTTAGTGTCATATTTTTGTAGCGGTTCATACAACACATATTCCCATCAAATTTCATCACTGTAGTACTTATAGTTTCCGAGTAAATCGGCTGTGACAGACGGACAGACGGACAGACGGACAGACGGACATGACGAAACTATAAGGGTTCCGTTTTTGCCATTTTGGCTACGGAACCCTAAAAAAGGAATAACCACAGCCTACAACGACAGTTGCCCCTAAAAGACCAAGAAATCAACTAGGCAGGTACCTTGGTGGAACGCTAAGCTGAATAGGCTTAGGGAAAAAACAAGGCGATTATTCAATAGGGCCAAATCGTCTGGTGATTGGGACACATACACACAGGCTTTAACCAATTATAACAAGGAGATTAGGAAGGCTAAGAGAGCATCATGGAAGAAGCTATGTGAGGATGTGGAGAGTCTTCCTCGACCTGCCAGACTCCATAAAATGCTCTCAAAAACCGAAACTAATCAAGTTGGGCTCCTGAAAAGGCCCGTCGGAACGTTCACCACGAGTGAAACAGAAACTCTGGAGCTTTTAACAGCCACTCACTTTACTGGGTCAATCACCCTCCCAGAGGAAGATATCACAATAACTGCCCTCCGCATAAACCCTCTCCGGAGTGGCGAAGGGCTGCAATAGTGATAAGACCCGACAAAGTGCAGTGGGCTGCAAAGTCCTTCAAGCCATTTAAGGCCACCGGGGATGATGGAATCTTCCCTGCCCAACTCAAGGAGGGAGTTGAAATACTCACTCCATTTCTGGTAAAAATCTTCAGAGCAAGCTTTGCCTGGGGATATATCCCAGAACGATGGACAACAGAACTGTCAAAGTTATCTATACTGGGTGTAACAAAAAGGGGGTATCAACCCAAAGAGAACCGGTTCTGACAAACTTTACAAATCTCATATTCGAGTTTTTAACCTTCCAAGTTAATATTCTGATTATTAATAGTTAATTGAAATCCGATCCTTAGTGAAATCCATTTCAATTCGCACATCACTAGGTGAGCAATCAGCTGATAAGGTTATTAACCTTTGACCACTCCTTCTGGAATAGCTACCGCCACTTGCACTCCTGGCTGTGCTCCTGGTCATTGAATACAATATCGAAATTGGTTCCGGACATTACTTACATTATTTTTATGTTAAAAGAAAAGAAAAACATTTTTGCAGTGAAATGTGTTTAAAATCACAACATGATGTTTTATTAGTGATTAAAAACAATAATAAAAAAAACATTTACCTTTCTACAATATTTTTTGCATCATGCACAATCGTGACAGAATAAAATCATTACGATCGATTGAGATACCTACATTGACCAAGAAGTAGTAAGTATGTAGGGTAGGTAAGCAGGTACATAATGCACGACAAGCAAAGAGTCAATGAAATTCACATAATAAAAGAGTGAATAAATCCTGATGTTTTTTATGTGATAGATGGCAGACGATCAGGCGGATCACCTGATGGTAAGCAATTGCCGCCGTCCATGGATATTTGCAACACCAGTGGAGTCACAAGCGTGCTGCCAACCTTTTTATCCTCTTTCCCCCGAGATGGGCCTCCGGTACCCTCAATCACTTGGCGAAACACAGCATAGGTGCTGCTTCACCCGCCGGTTTTCTCTGAGGCAGTGTATCACTCCAGTCGAGCCGACTCATTCATGCCGAAGCGTGACTCTCCCACATTAAGTTTCACATTGGTATTGATAAAAGCACCTAATTTTAGAAAAAAAAAATGCCTCGGAAAGAACAGGTCATTACGTACCTACTTATTTCAAATTGTCTGAAAAGTAGGTAATCGACAAATCCGAATCCTAACCAAAAAATTCGTACCCGAATTCATACAAAACTACGCTGGCCCGGCAAAGCGCGGCTGCACATTTCCACAAACAAAAACCTGGTCAAGATCACCAGAAATAATACGATGTACCTAAAACAATAAAAGATCGAAACTGGCATGTATTTTTTGATGTTGAACCCTAAATTTTGTTTGATCCTAGCTATGGTTATGTTAATACCATTATCACAATGATAACCAAGCACGATCAATAAGATTTGCCGCACGTCCAATGAAATGTCATCAAATCACCCGCCAAAATTGAGGGCGGGGTCAGTCATTGTTCAAAAACAATACTATTGTCAAAATGATAACCAATCACCATCAAGAAAATTCGCCGCCCGCCCAATGAAATGCCTTCAAATTACGCGCCAAATTGTGGGCATGGTCAGTCAATAGGGTAAACAAACCAAAAAATGACAACAATTTTGTTTCAAAAGGCAATTAAGTATTTTTTTTTTTATGTGATAGGTAGCAGGCGAGCAGGCGGATCACCTGATGGTAAGCAATTGCCGCCGCCCATGGACACTTGCAACACCAGTGGAGTTACAAGTGCGCTGCCAACCTTTTATCCTCTTCCCCCCGAGTGGGCCTCCGGTACCCTCACTCACTCAGCGAAACACAGCACAGGGGCTGCTTCACTTTCTGTGAGGCAGTGGTATCACTCCGGTCGAGCCGGCCCATTCATGCCGAAGCGTGGCTCTCCCACAGTTATGTTCCCACAGTTACGCTACGAATACGCTGCCAACCTGTTCCCCTTCCCCCAATTTAGGCCTCCGGTACACTCACTCACTCGGAGAACCACAGCACAGGCGCTGCTTCACGCCGGTCTTCTGTGAGTCTGTGGTATCACTATCTGTAAGACTAAGGGCCCCACAATTGCGCCGGCGAACTTTTATGGGAAGGGAATATGGAATGGGGAGAGGAGAGTGTTGTTGGGCCTTCGGTACCCACACTCACTCGGCGAAACACAGCGCAGCGTCACTTCACGCTGGTTTTCTGTGAGGCCGTGGTATCACTCCGGTCAATTCATGCCGCAGTATGGCCCTCCCACGGTAAAAAAGTATTTCAGAAACCTCAAAACATTCGGGTTCGTCGTTTAACTCTCAGTACGTACCTACCATTAGGGAATTTTTACGTTCTTTTACATTCAATCCATACCTCTTGCGCGATGAAAGATACCTTATTAACCGGTGCCCTCACGCACTCGGCAAAACAATGCGCAGTGGTGCTTCACGTCGGTTTTCTGTGAGGCCGTGGTATCACTTTTTTCTCTTATTTTTAAGTGACAATTATTGGGACCGCCACCCTAGTACTAGGATGCTAGGAGTCGGAAGCGGTAAAAAGAAAGCACGCGCGGCAGGTGCGCGGGGATTTACAAGACAGTCGCTCTCCATCCGCCTTAGTGTGATTGTTCAGACGTATATCCTAGGTTTTCGGTTGTTGTAAGTGACTTTTGTGGTTGTGTTGTGATAAGTGACTATGTCTCTAAGTAATCGGGATTATTATGAGATGATTCTCTGTGTGGGTGCTACCGACGGTAACTTGAGTGCTTGAGTGACGGCGCACTTTGCCAGCAGTGTGAGAAACCACCATAACGCGCGCTTCCCTCAGTGGATAGGGAGAGGAGGGCGCATTGCTTGGCCAGCGCGCTCCCCGGACCTGACTCCATTGGACTTTTTTTTATGGGGCCACATAAAAAACATAGTGTATGCAGTCCAGTCATGCTCATCCAGAAATGAAATGAAGCAACGCATTATCGACGCTTTCATCACTGTGACGCCAGAAATGCTGCGGAACACCAGAGCGTCCAGTTACAGACGAGCCGGTTTGTGCATTCAACGAGAAGGTCGACATTTCGAACCATTTCTTTGAACGTAAGTACCTAAGCTATTACCTACTTTCTTTCTTAAGAAGTTCTAGGAGACTTTTTATGTGTTACCGCCTTTAACTATCCTAAATACAATAAACACTTAGTTTACCTACCTATTTTCTAATTAATTATGTAAGCGCTGATATGGACCTAGAAACAAAATTTGCTATGGCAAAATAACTTCTAACACTAGTAATTTAGTATCATTATTATTTGTTACAGTTGCCAAATGAAGCACGGGCCGCCAAGAGCAGGCGATTCGTCTAACGATGCCGCCGAGCGGCGCCGCGGTGAAAACCTTGCTTTGACGATTGCCGCCGTGCCTACCTTACACGTGTAACTCGCCTGCCTACGTGCGAGAGGCGCGCGCGAGTGCTGCCGGTACCAGGCGACCAGGAGCCGCAAGGAGAATATTGTAAAGGGCGCGAAATGTGATGTATGAGGGCAGTGAACTCAATAGTGTTGTGCCACATTTGTTTACATACAAAACTTAATAAATTAATTATGGTAAGATTTTCTAAATTATTTTTAATAAATTTGAAACTTTGCACATAGCATCTACATAAGGTACACATTATTATCTATTATGGTTGATACCCCCTTTTTGTTACACCCTGTATACCTATGATATTTCGGGGTTTCACAACGCCCAGACTCGGATTCTACAGGAGCTGAGTAAAACACGTCTGTCAGCTTACGATCTTTATTGCAGAAGAAAGTACCCTACAAATACAAATATTAATGCGCGCATCGACTACCCTCCATATATTTAATTATACATTACACCTCCACCCTTATTTTGTACACGTAGGTACAGTTAACCTTACTTCTATTTATTTATAATTAATATTCAATATACTTATGACTAAAGTATTTTTAACTATTGACACAAAATTATTAAGTACGTGTAATTACTAACTAAAACAGAACACTTAAATTTAATCTATTTTGAACCCAAATCTTTGCACCGGCTTCTTAGTGCGTCGAGAAGGTTCCCGTGGCGGGACGGTCGAGCGAGGCCGGCCCGGCAGTGACGGAGGGGGGCGCGTCAGCCGGCGAGGTTTCTGCCGCGGCGCTGGGTGCCGGCTCGAGGTGATCCCCGGCGGGAGCTGATGGCACTATTTGACTATCCCGTGCCGAGGTTACGGGAGTTAAGGACTGACTGTCAACATGAACCCACCTTTTTCTTAACTGATCTATGTGCCTTTTAATAGGTAGCTCGTTGTCCCTCTCAATAATATAACTTCGTGAGCCTAATTTTTGTTTGACCTGACCATCTAGCCATTTACTCCCCCCGGTATAATTCCGTGCCCACACGGTATCTCCGACGTCTAGATCTCGTCGTACTCCGCCTGCATAACTGACTTGCCTTTCCTGCTCCTCCCTCACCCTATCCTCTATCATCCTGTCTCCCCGTAAAAGATCTAACCTAGACCGGAGTTTTCGCCGTTGTAGTAACATTGCTGGCGATGTTCCGGTAGTACAATGGTCTACATTCCTATAAGCCATGAGATATGATTGCAGCGCCGCATCTAAGTCACACCCATCGCGAAACGATTTTTTAATAGCGCGTTTGCAAAGTTTGACTGCTGATTCGGCTGCCCCGTTAGAAGAAGGGTGATAAATAGCGGTTAAGCTTATCTAAATACCATTCATTGACATAAAGTCGGCATATTCTTTACTTGAAAATGGCGGGCCATTATCCGAAACTATTTCTTGGGGTAACCCGAAACGCGCAAAGGTTTCTCTTAAAACTTTTATTACTGCGGTTGCTGTAGACTAGGGTGCGTCGACCTCCACGTGTGGCCCCGCTGGAAATCAGTTCTGTTCTGATTTCAGCTGCGGCTGACTTCAGGCAGAAACGTTTTCCGCGGGGTCCGGTGTTCCCCGGGCAATGGCGGGTAGTAATCTCACTGCGGTGGATTGCTATCCGACAGCCGACGGACGCACTGTAGAGGCCCAGGACCGGTTTCACGTTGTTCTGGGCCTGGAGCCCAGTCCGGTCTCCTTCGGAGATCCCCTCCGACTTGGGGACATTTTGTCGTGGGCTCCCACCGAGTGGCGGCTTTCGAGCCTTATTGGGTTTTTGGTGGGTGTTGATGAGGGGAAGGGGGTGTTCTGGTCACCCCCAACAGATTGTAGGTTGGGTTTGGACCCGGGTTTTTAACACTGGCGGTGATCCGGATTTGGGGCTGAGCCGTTAAGGGCCCCTGATTCACCCGCTTGCTTTAACCGGCCGGCGGGTGATTAGGCAATTCCAGGGGACTTCCACGTCCCATCGGCCGAGGTCGGATGGCGGGGTTCGCGCCTGGTCCGCCAGGGGCGAACCTCGTCCCTTGTTATCCTCCAGGACATGCCGTCTCCAGCCAGTGAACGCCACGGTGTCCTCTTGCGAAAGCGTTTGTACACCTATTTGTCCATCTCCTTAAGAGGGAGCTCTGGACCGAGCCCTCGGACTCGCTTCGGCCTCGTGAGGGCGCCTTGCCCAGAGTTTTTCCCTCCCCGTTCTGGGGAACCTTAGGGTTCATAGTCCCCATTATCAATGGGGACTCGAGTGGTGTGGGAGTAGTTGTGCCCCACAGCCGGTGGGATACGACCGCGTCCCGCGTCCCCATTTCCCCGCATCCTTGTCTGGCTCCGCAATCCAGTGGAGTCTTTCAGCATGCGGGTTTTTGGGCTTAATTGAGAGAAAGCCTGTGGGTTGCCTTTCCTCACCTAGCTCTGCAGCCAGCAGGGTGCGGGTGGGTTGAAGGACTCTTGCAGTCGTCCCCTTCGGGGCGCTTGCGCTGCAACCCAGCAGTGTGGGTGTCGCCCGGGGGGATGTGTTGGAGGACCGTGGGAGAGGTCCTTGGCCTTTCAGGCCGGTAGTGTTGGAGTGGGGCCGTACTGGCGTGCCCCGCAGTCCATGGGTGGGTCTGTGGTGATGAGGTTCGTCCTGTTTCCCGCTTTCCCACCCCGAGCCTGGACTTGCCGGGAAAAGTCGTAGAGTGTTTAGTGGGTATGCCCTAGGACGGCCTCTGATTAGCAGAGGCCCAATCCAGGGGAGAGCCCCACACTACCCGGTCGACTCCTAGCGGCCGGGTGTGCATAAGGCGGCGCTGATCTCCGGCGCCGACGTCAGCTCCTTTTCTGAGCTGGCGGCATTCACTCTGCGTAAACAAAAAAAAAAAAAAAAAAAAGTCCTAGGCATGAGGAAAACTTCTAACCATTTACTAGTAGAATCCATTATTACTAGGAACGTCTTGCTATCTATTGACAAAAAATCTACATGCAATCTGGTCCAGGGGGCCGCATGATACGGCCAATGCTGCGGGGGGGGCACGCGGCGGCGCGGGCGGGCGCCTCCGCCGCGCACGTGCTGCAGCGCCGGCAGGCGGCTTCGATATCTGTGTCTATCCCTGGCCACCATAACCAACTGCGTGCTATACTTTTCATTTTAACGATACCTAAATGACCTACATGCAACTCATTAAGTAGCGTCTCCCTTAGCGTAGTTGGAATTACTAATCTATATCCCCATACTATACAACCTAAATCCAAATACAGTTCATTTCGCCTGATCCAAAACGGCTTTAAAGTTTCATCCACGCATTTGTTTGGCCAGCCATTTTGTATGAACCAAAATACCTTTTTTAAAATTTCATCTTTAGTAATATTATTCACTACTGTTTTTCTAGTTACCGGCAAATACTTCTGTACAAAATTTAAGTAGGTAACATCCTCTGATTCCGGTTTTCCCTCACCGACTGGTAAACGTGACAGGGCGTCCGCAGCATTTTTTTCGCTACGTAGGTACATATTCAATATCAAAAGTATAACCACCAAGAATGACCGCCCATCTTTGCATTCTACTGGCAGCCATAATAGGTATCCCTGATTTGTTACCAAAAATCCGACACTAAAGGTTTATGATCCGTCCTTAGAATAAATTTCCTACCATACAGGTACTGATGAAACTTTCTAACGCCATAGATGATGGCTAAAGCCTCTCGTTCAATTTGTGCGTAACCTTTTTCTGCGGAATTCAGAAGTCGTGACGCGTATGCTATCGGCCTCTCGCCCTCCTCCGTGAGGTGCGAGATGACGGCGCCGACGCCCGCGCCGCTCGCGTCCGTCGTGAGCACCAGCGGCAGCTCCGGGGAGTAGTGCGCTAATACCTCACTCGACATCAACTTTGTTTTCACTGCCTCAAATGCCAACTTACATTCGTCACTCCATTCGTATTTTATCCCTTTTTTAAGCAGCGCCTACAATGGTGATTATCCTGGCTTCGTCTCAAGATTTAAAGTAAACCATGTAGTTAGCCCTACGCGTTTGTATTCACTCGCACATAGTCATTTAGCGTAAGAGAGAAAGAGAAAGCGAACGCTTACTACTCTTGCCCCCACGCCGCGCAGCCTACCTCGCCTTCGTCACTAGCCCCCATCGCTAGCGCAATCATTCTGTGTCGTGCGCGCGCGACATTCGCACGTAGTAAAAGAAAAAAAAAACATTGCGCATACCATAATTATGTCGAAAAGACACAGTGAATCGGAAGAGGAGAAATTAAGGAGGAAAATACGACGTTACCAAAAAAGACTGGATAACTTACCAAATCAAGGTATTTATAGTGCAATTACACTCAGTGTCAAAGTGTTAAGTAGGTATTTCATAATTTTTTTCATGTCGTCGCCTGTATGTCTCCGATCTAACACGAGATGTTAGACAGAAGACACTTGCCCCGAATCAATACGAGATATTGATCAGAGGCCTTTTCATAAGTTAATACGAGATATTAACTGTACGTTTTTCATACTACCCACATTGTAGTGTATTTTTCTGTAGCTTACTAGCTTACCATACGCATAATACGGATGTAACTTTACCCGTATTCACAGGCTTTAATCCATGTTTCTTTTACAGAACATGAATTCCATGACGACTTAAGTTATCATACTCCGTACTATGAAATGACTCGTGGAGAGGATATCATCGGGGAATTTGTAGCCCCACCAACTCCATCGCTTCATGACGACGGTTCCCAGGGCTTACAACCAGTGGAATTAATGCTTGAGGAACTGGCACAACTAAGCGACGTACAGCAAACTGCTGCGTCGTTGCCTCCAAATACGGAGCAACCGCTTTTGCACGAGCCTAGCCCCGATGGCTTACCCGCTTTTTGCCCTGACACTACACCCATGCTTCCGCTTACTCCTGCAGTCGATCCAGACTTGCTTAGCGCTTTGGGAGACTGCCATACCGATACACCCGATTGGGGTGAGAATATTTTAGATGATATTTCCCATCGATGGGAACCTATCTTAAAATCTGGTCTTACAAAAGATGCCAGAGAGGGTATTACTAAGAAATATCTCTATCCAAAAAATATGGCTTTAGCAAAACCTCCAATTTTGAACCCGGAAATATCAGCGGTTGTAACCGAGACATCTCGAAACCGCGATGTACGAGTATGCAGTAAACAGGGACAGCTTGGTCAGGCACTTACTGCTATAGGCAAAATAATGACAGGCCTGCTCACGAAGAAAATGGAAACCCCGGAGGTACTTCGAGTCCTTAATGATGCTGGCAAGATGATCGCAGACTCTCACTTTTCAGAGACGGAGACCCGGCGGTCGTTGATTACACCATTACTGGAAAAATTATTTATTGCCCCAATAAAAGATCGGAAAAGGGATGCATATCTCTTTGGCGAGAACCTTTGTGAGTTTATAAAATCCTCACGAGGCATCAAAAAAACCGGACAATTAATAACGCCTCCTGTGGTTCCAACACCGAGAAACTCCAAGGGCGGTCCGCAGCGAAACCAGCGCTACCAGCGCGGCATGCCAGCGGGCCGCAGCAACGCACCGCGTCAGCAACCGTCTCACCAGCAGCGACGTCCGCAGCAGTACCAGCGACGCCCTCCACCTCCACCTCCGCCTGCACGACGGAACCCGCCGCCACCGGGACAGCCACAGAGCGCCATCGCGCGCCCTCGCAACGCGATGGCCAATTAAATACCGAGGTACATGCGGGTCGCTTAGTCCATTTTTATAACGCTTGGCGCAACATAACCAATGATCCTGTAATTCTCGAAGCTGTGTCAGGCTATCGCATTCCTTTTATTGATATTCCTTACCAAAGTACGGACGATTACCCGAACCAAAATTTTGGTATGACTGATTCAATTGCCATTGAAAAAGAAATTATACATTTACAGGCTATTGGAGCTGTAAGACAATGCATGCCGGTGCAAGGCCAATTCTTATCAAGTATTTTTTTAGTACCGAAGAGTAATGGAGAAATGAGATTCATACTTAATTTAAAAAAACTGAATAAATTTATTTCTTTAGAACATTTTAAAATGGAAGACGTTAGAACCGCTACAAAATTTATGAACCGTGATTGCTATATGGCTAATAGACCTTAAAGACGCTTACTTTTTGGTACCTATAAATGAGCATGACAAAAAATTCCTACGTTTTCGCTTTAACCCTTTGACGTAAAAGGGACACCACTGTCCCTAAAATATAATTTGTGTTTATTTCTAAACAAAGCATTATTCGGACCTAATTTAAACGTTGTCGCCTCTGTATTCCTAACGGTTTAACTACTGGAAAGTTAATAAAACGAGGGTGTTTGTGGAAAATAAAAAAAATATTTATTCCCCGCTAAACAGCCGTCGGAGGCACACAAATTTGTAGGGTCGTGGATGTAACGGCCGTCTGCTCTTACTTCCGGTCTAGGTACTCCCCTGCAGGTTCAAAGGTCCAAGTAAGGAAGCCCGGAGATGATGGCTCCCACAGCTCTTAAATAGCGGGGTTGTTCCGCGGGCCGCAAATATTTGCCAAAGTGTACCGCCGGCCGCAAATATTTGCCAACACGTTTTGCCGCTAAACGGTCTTCTCAAACCGGAACTAAAATCCTGGAACCACCATTCCAACAATTTAGGCCATTATCAAATTCTTCCGTTCCAATGCAGGTACCACCGAGGACAATAAAGAAAGTACCTAGGTATACAATTGTAGTAGTTTTGTCTCGGTGGTAAACTGATCAGAACGGAGTTTACAAAATTACTATAATAAGCTGCTAGCAAGCTAAATGATAACAACAAAGAATAAATTATTATTATTTTATAAATAAGTAGTTTTCTACGTCAAAGCCTGGTATTTAGGTATTTGCTTAGATTAATAATAATTACTAATTTTGTGTGTACTACGAACACCAGACTTCACATAGATATTTATTTCATCAATAAACATTTGTGTTGGCGCGGGAATCGAACCCGCGACCCTTGCGTCGCAGCGGAGCTCAACCACTGCGCCAAACGGGACGTCTTAGTAAAGTAGGTAATCAGGAAGCTATTAAACAAGTAGATATAAAGTTAAATTTTGGACTTTGAAAATACGTTATACTATTTTTTTATATTTTTTAAAACTGTGGGTACAAAATAATTAAAATTACACATATTATTTGAAGCTACTAATGTTTCCTAATAAAAAAACATACATTATTGCGCTTGCTACTGCCACTAAATACTACAAAGCGAATCAATTGCAAGCAAAGACAAAAATAGGTAAAATACAGTTAATAGATAATTAAGGTTTTATGTGCTATTTAGAACTTACCCTAGATCGGGATATCAAACCACAACACAATAAATATTTTTAAATTCGGATTAGAATTTAGTACTTTCTAACTTTGAGCTATGTCGCTCGATGCAAATTAATTTGGCAACGGTTTCCGTTTAAAATTTAATTACGAAGAGACGCACTGTCATCAGCCTAGAAGCGACCGTGACCTTCTGTGTCATCCTCGCGCGCAGTTAACACGTTCAATGCTGACCCTATTTTCGAAATTATCTCGCGGTGCTGACCGCCACACACCGTTGTCGTAGCCCCGCACAGCCGTATCGTCTCGTTTTCGACGTTACGAGTGTGCGGCCGCCCGCGCCGTGCGTGGCCGAAAATTCCAAGACGCGAGTGCGGCGGTTCACGCAGCGCGTGCTTAGGAGATAACGCGATAGCAGTGCGGCCCACCACATCCTATGTGTCTTGTTATAATCTATCCATACACTAAAATATCGCCTATTAAAATGAATTTAAGATAACAATTATTAAAAAAAAATCAAGGAGCAATCAAAATATAAAAAAAAGATCATGAAAAGGAAATCATCCACTACAATAATATGCCATAATCATCATGTAATTCTCACATAATGATTATGTAGATATACATTACTTAGGTACCTTTCCGAAATCCTACAAAGGGGAAAAACAATAGTAACCGCGACACATTGTGTCGTAAAGGTAGCCTAATAAGTAAAAAATAAAAGTAGTTAGTCATTCGGTACTTTAAAGGATTAAGTAAAAAAAAACCATTGTCCTATCGTAAAAATCTTCTGCAGGTGACAGGTGTGCAATAATTGTGATGGCATTTTTTTTATTACAAAACTATTGTTTATCTTGACTTTTTTTATATGTATTGCCTACCGGTATGCAACACAAATAAATTAACAATAGAAACAGAAAGCCGCGCGACGCCGACCTATCCGTCGCTATTGTTATCTAATCTTCACTAACCACCAAAATACCTTTTGTTTACGTAATAAGTCGGTACCAATAAAGAACTAAGGTTTTTTTAAAGACTGTAGCAATTTAATTATTATTCAATGATGAAACAAGAGATAAGATTTCCGATTTAATGGTATTATTGGATTGTTTCATAAATTATTCAAAATATTACTAATAACTCTATTTAATACGTAGTAAAATTTGATTAACTGCGCTCTGTTAAAAGATTCGTTCGACCACAGGGTAAGTGTTAGTCCGCACTGTTGTATTGAAAATATCCCGATCGCGCTCGGCGCGACAGCCCGCACTCGCGGAGCGGCCGCTCGACCGCAGGGTATGTGATCGCCGCACCGCTGTCATAGAATTTTCGTAGGCCGCGCTCGGCGTGCTAGTCAGCACTCGCGTCGCAACGCCCAAATCACGCTGCGCGCGATGTCAGCGGTCAACGTGTACCATTGACTTAAATATATGGACCGGGCCTATTGTCCTATACAGAAATCAGTTATACAAATACCATGCAGGTCGACGTGGAATTCTCAAAACTATTGTTCTCTCTATCTAACTCAGCCTTGATTTCATAAGTGGAAAGAGATGACACTATTTCATTCAGCTCTATAATCGGAAAAATTGTCATTTGACAACCACGTTAATGCCTAATGCGGCCAGGCAGCCATGTTTAGTTACCGTTTTCTGAAGTACATGAAGTGTCAACTCACCGTTTCTTCCGACAAAAATAACTAATAATTTCTTTTCTTTTGAGAACTCGTTGTCCACATTACACAGGATATTGAAGAAACATTTAATCATTATGCCCAAGTGTAGTGTTATAGGATGTGGCTCAAGGAAAAGCGAAAATCAGCAAAGATTAACATTGCACCGGTATGTTATATTTTTTTCTAATTATTATAAAATGTTCATTATATTTATAGAAACTTTGAATGTTTTACACTTTTGTTTCCCCGTGTGATTCTATCCGTGTGTTTTCAGTCCATGATTATGCTTCATTTTTAATATTTTTATGTTATAAAAATTCGTGATTTTTATACTAGGGTTGTAGTAAAAACATCGATAATATTTTACGATGAAGATAAACCTTTTATGCTAAGCGATGAATTTCACTTTGGGGAGTATTGTAATAATTTGATTTTGATCACATATCGTAAACTCGTCAATTTGAGATTATTATTAATGATACCGGTATTACATACCTACTGCTACGACCTCCCGTTTTTATTCACTGAGCTACCATTGCCCTACCTCTATTATTAAGAGTAGATAATATCATTATAATCTTATCAATAATACCATAATTAGGGTTCCGTAGCCAAAATGGCAAAAACGGAACCCTTATAGTTTCGTCATGTCCGTCTGTCCGTCTGTCCGTCTGTCCGTCTGTCCGTCTGTCCGTCTGTCACAGCCGATTTACTCGGAAACTATAAGTACTACAGTGATGAAATTTGATGGGAATATGTGTTGTATGAACCGCTACAAAAATATGACACTAAATAGTAAAAAAAAGAATTGGGGGTGGGGCCCCCCATACATGTAACTGAGGGATGAAATTTTTTTTTTCGATGTACATACCCGTGTGGGGTATCAATGGAAAGGTCTTTTAAAATGATATAAAGTTTTCTAAAAAACATTTTTCTTAAAGTGAACGGTTTTTTGAGATATCAGCTCTCAAAGTCGTAAAAAGTATGTCCCCCCCCCTCTATTTTTATAACTACGGGGTATAAAATTCTAAAAAAAATAGAGGTGATGCATGCTAAATAACTCTTTCAACGATTTTTGGTTTGATCAAAGTATCTCTTATAGTTTTTGAGATAGGTTGATTTAACTGTAATTTTGGTTAAGTTATTGTGCTTACACTGAAAACGATGGCTGAACCTTATAAGATAGATCAAATTATATTTGCTGCTACGGAACCCTTTGTGCGCGAGCCCGACTCGCACTTGGCCGGTTTTTTTCTTACTTACAGATCTCTTTCTACAAACTGCGACGAACTGAACTCAGGAAGATAATATCACTACAAGCTCTACTACCTACTACTACCCGTGCGGATAAACACTGGGATTAGAAATGGCGGACCGACGAGTCGGTACCGTCAGCATACTAGGTACGTAAAATTTTAATTAAGTATAAGTAAACTGAAAAATCGTAGAAAATATCGTTAGCATTGAAAATGTTTTGTTATTTTATTAATCCAAATAATATATAAGTATGTTTTATAGGTTTTATTATTTTGTAAGTAGTATTTTTTACTGTATTTATGTAAAAAGTCTATGAAAATAATTCAGATTACGATAAATTCTTTTTTCCTAAAAAGAAATTGTTTATAAACAAATAATAATTTATAATTATCGCATTTATAAACCAATTTGTTCTCACAAAAATATACATTTATTAGCGGTCCGCCCCGGCTTCGCCCGTGGTACATTCATAGCCTATAGTAATGAGGAATAACGTACCTTTCTAACAAAATATGACAAGACTAACGAAAAGTTCAAAACTACGGAAAACTAGCTCACAATTTTTTATTAAAACGCAGGTTTTTTTTTTGTCAGTCTGTACCCACGTCTGCGAGTATAGACGCAAATAGTGTGCGAGCGAGAGGTGAATAGTTGCGCCGCCATTCTAATCCCAGCGTTTATCCGCACGGGTAGTACCACCTAAATTGTAAATTGAATACATATCTGTATACCTAGTTGTAGTGGACGAGGTGGAGGAAAGAAAACTCGGTATTAGAGAGTAAAGAAATACTTATTTAGCGGTCACAGACCAAACTATTAAAATAATTAAAATTATGAATTAGATGTGCGCGTTAGGTGTTCCTTGTATGCAGTGGCGATCCCGATGTCCGTTGAGTCGATTTCCGCGACGTCATCGGCGCCTCCCATTGGTCCGCTTGTGCGATATCACGTTATGAAGCACCAATGAGAGCGGACGCATATCACGCGATAAAATTCGTTGATTGGTTCTATGATCCTGGTGTTGCCGCAACACTAGCTAAGTTTAATTTTGCAATAAAAAGATCTATATTATCTATTACATATTAAGAGCATAATTATTACCTACTTCAAGAAGACTTGTAAACTTTGTGCAATAAAGAGTACCTATCTATTTATATTTTGATTTTCATTTAACCAGTAACTTAAGCTTCTAATCAATCAATTTTACGAATGTCATTTTAGGCTTTCAAATTAGGATTTGAGACGAGTTCTGTCAAAACAACTTCCTTCGGTCTCAAACGAAAGAATGGTCACTTCAAATTACGAAATGACGTTCTCAATCGTTTGGTTGAGTCTCAAAATTACTTCAATACTCAATGCTTTATTTGCGTTTCACTTCATATTAGACCCCCAGTCAGTATCGACTTGACAAATTATGATATCGTTAAAGCATTATCAACAGAGCAGCACTAAAATAGCTGTCAGTCCGCCATTTTATGTTCTAAACCGGCACGTTTTTTTGTAGGTATTTCTGCTCCATATATTTCCTATCTCATTGAGTTAAACACAGCTGTCAGAGAACCAGTTGTCAATCTCGGGCGCGCGCGACAGGTATTCGCTGCGTTCCGAAATCAATGTTTTGAATGTGTAAATAATTTATTTCTATGTTAATTAAAATTCTTAATTATTTAAGTTTATTGTAAATATGTTTTGTAGATATTTTTAAGTTCATATTAGATTTAGTTTATTTTAATATTTCTCCAATAACACTTTTACATAGCGACAAACCAGAATTCGTTGTATAAAATTAATTTAGTGTAACGCTTCGTTACAACGTATGCTTATTGTTTCCGAACGTATTTTGATTTTTTTTGTGATTGGTAGCTCTGCGCGCGAAAAAACAAAACAAAAACGTCACATTACTTTTGAATAGTTTGCCGCGCTTCTGTGACTTTTTTCAGAAGTAATAAAAATACATTTTTGCTCCATTCAGTGACTGTTTAGTGAATAATTCATAAGAATGGTAAGTATTAATTATGTTTGTATTAGTAGTCATCGTAATTAGTAACATTTTAGTTACTAAAATATGAAATTATAAGTAGGGGACGTCACTCGCGCCAATTTTATTAATGACTCACGTCACGTCGCCAATTTTATTAATATATTACCCTAACGTATTATGCATGTTCTGTGATTGTACATACGGTCTAACACTCAATTTATTTGTTTTAGGCACGCAAAGGAATAGGATTTTCCGTTTGACTGATTGAATACAATGTACTCTGTGGACTGATTGGGAAGTCGAGGAATATCTTATGGCTGAAACTAGTGACACTGAAGATGCACTCACTTTAGATGACGAAGACCAGTCATTTTTATTAGAGGACATGCAAGCTGGATTTTCTGAAGCTATAATTGAGCCACCTTGTTCATTAGGATCTACTCAAAATCCAGGTCTATCTTCAGACTCATCAGAAAGTCAGAAATCCAAAGGCAAAGACTGTCAGGAATTCCGTATGCTGGAAACTTGCTAAGAAGGCCGTCATGCCACACCCTATCGAAGGCCTTGGAGATATCCAGCGAGACTGCAAGAGCCTCGCCGTGCTTCTCCAATGCCTTTTTTTTGGTTTCGCTGGGGAATGCCGCCGACCCGGAGTGCAATGGGCCGACGTCGCCGCCTAATGGCGGTGCCTTATTTTCCCTAATTGAACTACATATAAGAAGAAAGAAGAAGAAAGAAAATACATTTATTGACCATCACAAAATTTAACACATACAGTGAGAATGAATATACTACATAATATAATTAAGTAGAAAGTATATATATTTGTGTGAGGTCAATCAGGTCTCGACCTCAGCATTTGCTGCTACGGCATTATCTGCGGTGCCGCAGCAGCGCTGGTATTCTGGTGGGACCTGGTTGCGAGTGAGTGTGCGTGCATGATGTAATAAAATAAATATGTAAACGCGTATTTAACAATATTATTAATATAAAGTGTACGATGTGGCAGATATAAATATTATGTACATATGATTAAAGATAGTACAGTTACAGAAAACAGAAGTAATTAAATTTAAAAATAACAAACAACAATCAAAACAAAGACACAATACAACAATATTATAAGAACATTACAATTAAAAAAAAATAAAAAATGAAGCAAATGCCAAGGCGACACAGAAAAAAAAAAAGAATAAGAATATGAAACCAAAATTAAAAATAAAACATTTTGACAGTGACATTTTGATGTGAAATTATTATAAGGTAGCATGAAAATTGTTTTTCATTTTGTGTGGTGTAAGTAAATGAGCGAATGTAGTGATGACTATTTTATTAAATTTTGTATTACCCTCATTACAAAGCGGATGGGCGTTGGCCGCTAGAAGGCGGAAGTGATGTGGAGTACCCACCGATAAATGACGATGTAGCCCCAACCTCAATATCTGATGTAACTTCATCTGGTGGGATGGCCAGAGAAGGGGCTTTAGGTCTCAGCGTACTCGCCTCAGAAGTGCCGGGGCACCGAGCCCGTCGCCCCCGTCACGCGACGTGAAATCACTAGTGGTGAGTTTGGCATTTTTTGCATGTTAAGTAAGTGCTGTTTTAGCCGTATTCTAAAAGTACACAATGATTTCAGTTCACGCGACGGTGGCAACAAGTTATTCCAGCCAGCACTGACTTGCCGAGTGTCTGAAGGAGCCCCGAAAAGCCACAGTGCGATGCTTCGAAGTGATGAAGGTGTGGGTGCATGTTCTACGAGGGTTTCTGCACTTATCCCGAGCCCATTGAAGCTTCTCAAACAGATACTGCGGCTTCCCTGTCCTAATGACGCCAAACAGTAGTGTGGCAAGGTGCACCTTTCTACGTGCCTCCATCTTGAGCATGTTTGAGTCATTGATGAAAGGTGTAACATGTGAGCGCGGAGGAATATCAAAACAGAAGCGAGCACAGGCGTTCTGCACTCTCTGAATTAAGTGGCTTGTTCTGCTCAAGAGACACGGCCCATATACAGCATCACAATAATTTAGTTTGGACATTATTAGGGTCTCACAAAGTAGTTTCCTCAGTTTCTCGCACAGATATGGTCTTATTTTGTATAGTAGTTTTAATTTGTAGAAACAGTTACGTGTACACTCGGCAATATGGCTTTCGAAATTCAGATGGCTGTCAATTATCAGTCCTAGGTTTCTAGCTTCATTTACCCGCTCTATCGGCTCCCCATTAATGTGAACAATCAGTGGCTTCCCATCCATCTTTTGTATGTTAGATTTAGTGCCAACTAGTAGAAGCTTTGACTTTTTTGGGTTCAGTACAAGGCAGTTTGCATTGCACCACTCAGTAATCTGCCGTAAGTCATTGTTCACCTTTACCACTGCTGCTTCATGGTCCTTAGGCGCAAAAGATAGGTACATTTGCAGATCATCAGCGTAAAGGTGATAATTACAGTTTTTAATGCTAATCGTTATGTCAGCACTGTAGAGAATGTACAGGATGGGTCCTAATATGGATCCCTGAGGTACACCACGATTGACTTCACGTGGAACCGACTTCAGTTTTGTCCCATCAGCCTTCGTTAGCTCAACATATTGCTGCCGCCCACTCAGATAACTATGGAACCATTTGATTGTGTTTGACTCAACACCATAAAAAGCCAGTTTTGCCAGTAACAACATAGTATTTATTGAGTCAAACGCGCGGGAAAAGTCGAGGAGCAGCAGCATGCTGAGCTGGCCATGATCCTGTGCAGCGAGCAGGTTATCGGTGACATCAGCCAGAGCGGTAGCTGTACCATGGCCTTTACGGAAGCCTGACTGCCTCTGTGGAAGTATGTTTTGCTCTTCGAGGTATTTAGTTAGCTGCTCGCAAACAACTTTTTCTAAAACCTTAGACAATATAGGCAGAAGACTGATTGGCCGTAGGTCACTCATGGTTGATGGGACACCGACTTTTGGTAAGGGCTTGATGATTGCTGTCTTCCAGGAGTCTGGAAAGACTCCATCAGTTATGGACTGGTCAACATGTCCAAACAACCTCAACATGTCCAAAGAGACACCATCGCTACCCTGAGCATTTTACTTTAGCCCATTAAAAATTTTCAGCACCACATCCTCCGAGACTGGCTGCAGTGAAAAGGTTGCTGTGCCATGCCTGTGAAGCTGGAAATATGTCAACTGGGATATTGTCACTTGTTCCTTGCCAGGTATGTTGAGGAAGTGTCCGTTAATATCATTAGGATTAGTGAAATGTGGTGGTAGGTCAGATATGCTCTTTTTATTTGGTATTACAGTTGACTTCAGATTCTTCCATATTTTTTTTGAGTTGTTGATGTGAGATGAAATGTGTTTGGAGAAATAATTTTTTCACATTCAATAGCCTGGATTACCACGAGCTTCATATTTTTATAGTACTCCCTGTTGCTATCAGACTTTTGAAGTTTATATTTCTTGTGGTATTTATCCCTGATATCCATCATACTCCTAACACAATCAGTGATCCAAGGGTGGAGAGGAAAATTTTTTAGTAGTTAATGGAGCATGTAGATCAAACAATGAGACAATCCAGGTAATAAAAGTGCTGGTTAGAGTGTTGACATCATTGATTCTGTAATAAAACCTCCAATCAACAGCGTCCAGGTCCTGGTTGAATTGATCAATTATGATATCTTTTAGTGGCCTGTAGCTGATTGTTTGGGGAGACAGCTTTTCCTTTTTTATTTTGATCTCACCAACCAGCATGGCATGTCCTCCCAAGTCTGGGGTGTGTTTGTATACAATCTGATTTACCCGTATATCCGTGCACATCAGGTCAATTAGGCTGCTGCTTTGTTCGGTATGGTGTGTGGGTTTGTCAATGACTTGACTGAGGTTGAACCTATGTAGAAAGTCTCTCATCATCTTTGATTTGCTATTACCAGGATCAAGCAAATTTATGTTGAAGTCCCCAACCAAAATTATACCATCAAATCGTGCCAGTGAGGCAACGGAGTCAGCTATGGCATCGAGGAACTCAGTCACATTTTGCCAAGGCGGCCTATAGGCGGTTCCGACCAAGATATCCTGACTGTGGGTACGCACTCTGAGCCACATTTGCTCTACCATTGACGTTGCGGGGTGTTGGAGTGTTCGAGCATTGACTCCCTTCCGAACATAAAAACCCACACCACCACCCCGTCCCCTTCTTATTTGAGCTGGCCTAGGAATGTGACGCAGGCGGTATCCCGACAGTTTGGGTGCCCTATCTTCCTCCCCATCTTTAAGCCACGTTTCATTAATGGCCAGAATATCTGGTACCAACTCCTGCACTGCCACTATGAATTCCTCATGCCTTGTGCCGAGTGAACCCGCATTGAAAAGACCAACTTTTAAGTTTCTACTCACAATCATTTTGAATGTTTAAATACATATTCTGAGTGTTGGACCAATCTGTGCTTGACACCCTTATGAACATCATATATAGGTAGATATAAGTTAGCAATGATAAGCATAGCTTCAATTCGTGTATGTATAGAGTAGTAGTATTAGTGTTAATGTATGTAGTTAAATAGCATATTAGTTTAAAGTGTATATAGGAGTAGTGTAGTGTATTGGTTATGCATTTGTCATATGGTCTGTTACTGTAAGTATATTGTACATTTATATAGCTGTGATTGTGTGTTTTGTTTACTGTAAGTGAAATGATAATAGGTATCTTAAGATTTAGTTGGTAAGATTTTGTTATACTGTTTATGGTAATGTTTTCTATTGTGTAATGTTTTATAATGTAAATATTTATATTCCTTTCCATCTGTAAGAATTGCCTTGGTTTCGTGTTAAGAATATACATGCAAGCTAAATCTAAATTGACATATTGATATAAATATAAATGAGACATAAAATTATTAAATGGTGATCTTTTCCTTATTCCCATTGCATAGTGAGGAGATATTTCTATGACACACACAGTAAAGTAGCGTAACAAGTGAGATGCGCAAAAACTAAGTAAGTACCAAGCAGTCTGTAGCAATAGATATTTGAATATTTGAGTTATTTTGAAACGAGACGTGTCCATCTTTTCAGGTTGCCCTGATCAGACCGCTTGTGGCCCGAACACTCTGGTGAAGTCGTCTTGTGTGCGCAGTTGGAATGCGGGCTTGCCATCATCCTGGCGAGCGAAGATCCGGCCACGTTTCGTCCAGGAGTACCTCCATTGCAACCTCCGGCACTCCTCGCGGACGCGGTCAAACAACTGGCGGTTCGGGCGAGTCAGTCGCTCGTTGAGGAAGATGCGACCACCAGCGGCGCCAGCGACGGAGCGGCGCACGCGTGCGGCCTGCAGCAACTCGTCGCGCAGATGTCGGCGCGCCAGCCGCACCACGACGCGGCGCGCGCGGCCCTCGCTCGCGCCACCGGGAGGCGCTCCCACGCGCTCGGCAAACACCACGTCTCGCTCCTCCAGTGCTACACCCAGCTGCGCAGGGAGTACCTTCACCGAGTGGACGGTGTTCTCTCCCTTCTCTTCCGGCAGCTGTCCGATCTCGAGGTCAGAGAGAAGCGCCTCCTGGTCTCTGTCGTTAAGTTCGTGTCTTAACTGTGTTATTGTCCGCTCCAACTCAGCTGTCCTGCCAGGCACATCGGTCGTCTGCCGTTCCTCCAACTTGGCCACCCTCTCCTCGATGCCATCTAGCCGTGTCCTCTCGGCCGTGAGCGCTTCTCGCAGCTGCATGATCTCCTGGCGAAGCTCGCGTATCTCCGACACACATGCAGAGAGATCTTGACGCAGCCCACCCACTATCTCACTCTCGTCTCCCTTTAGAATACCAGCTGTAGGTCCGGCCGCATCTCCGACCGCAGCTCCAGGTACATTGGTAGATGGGGAGGCGGGTTTCATCCGCTTCTGCCTCTTAGTTATTTGCTCCTTATCTGGCGAGCACTGCTGGCTAGCCACAGGCAATCTTTGTACCTTGGGCATTTTTTTCTCCCTTTTTTTTTTATTTTTTTTTTATTTATAATAGTATTAGTTGTATTTTAATTTGAATGAGAAAAAAATGTATAAAATAAAAATATCTTTAAAAAAAAAAGTTTGTATTCTGCAGGGTTTGAACTGCCGACCTCCTGGTAGGGAGACGGTATCGAATAGAAAGTATCGATACTGTACTCATGAGTAGTATCGATAAAAAAGTATCGTACTCGTAAAAGAATCGACACAAAAGTATCGATACCTCAAAGTATTGAGTTCTTTGCTCAGGCAGGGCCTATGCCATAGGTTAGTTTGTCAATGTTAGATTTAGATTTTAAAGTTTTGAAACAAATCTTACATTTCACTTCATCTTTGTTAATCTTGACGTAATACTGCCAAACGTCACTCTTGGTAGGCGGCATTCTTTGGATATTGCAATGATTCAAATTCCGATACAAACACAGAATAATTGTGAGTGCTGTTCTGAATAGGTTGAAATATCAATAAGTCAATTATCATTTTTCAATAATGCAAGAAAATCGATAAATATCAAATTGTTATAAATAACAACCTTAAACCAACCAACTGTCAGTTAACAATCACAGACCATGTTAACAACAACGAACGAATGAACCAGAGTTTTTTTTGTATGCTTTTTCCTGAGGTTAGGCAAAGGGATCTAAGTCCATACAGCTACAGTACAGCCAATGAACCATAGACTAATTAAACAAATAAAATGTGAATCCGGCAACCTACCGGGCAACGGAACTAACTCTATGAATGAAAGCTTCAGCAAGATTGAACAAGATGGCGTTGCTAATGTTGCCATAAATTATAAAATGAATAAATAAAAAAACAAGTAATTTATTCGATACGATATCTGTCAAAAGTACTTGTTAAGTAAAAGTATCGAATACAAGTTATCGAGTACAAAAGTATCGGTATCGAAAAGAAACCTACTCGATACCATAAAGTATCGATACTTTTTTCGTGTCCCTACCTCCTGGTGGTTACCGTTTGTGCGGGTTCTAGAGCGTAGCGCACTAGGCTATCTGTCACTCAGAGACTCCGACGAAATCTATACTTTAATATAATAAAGCTGAAGAGTTTGTTTGTTTGTTTGTTTGAACGCGCTAATCTCCGAAACTATTGGTGCGATTTGAATAATTCTTTTTTTGTTGGATAGTCCATTTATCGAGGAAGGCTATAGGCTATCAACATAATAATATTAAGGGGGTTCTAAGGGGTTAAAAGGGGGGTAAAAAGTTACTTTTCCACGCGGACGAAGTCGCGGGCGGCCGCTAGTAGTGCATATGTTTCGCCGGCTTATGACAAGTTCGGGCAAGTTGTTAAAGTGTTTGACGGTCAGTTGTTATTCCTGGTGTAGAGACTACCTTGCACTGATTTAATAAGGGCTCCTTCTCACCAGAAAAACCGTGTTTATTTCACTATTATCAGGAGATAGCTTGCACTAACAATCACAGCGCCGCACACAGTCACCCTCCAATAGATTACGCTAATTTGGCGCAGGTTTATAAGAAATTTCCACTGTATTCAAAATTAATGTATCAGAGCAGCAAGGATACGTGTTGACATTGACAACGCCGTGACGTCACTCTCATATAAATCTAAGATCTGACTTTTATTATTACAAGTAACCAAACATGTGAATTTTCCAATTGGTTTGACCGTTTCTCCAGTATAATAACGCAAAATTGAGTTACTATCTTGTAATGTACAATTAGAAAAATACTTTTGATAACAGCTGAAGCTAATACATGATATTGCACTACCTGTATCTATTTCCATTGTTATGACCTTATTTTCAATACAAACATCGACTTTATAGGGTTTAAATTTAGAAAAATGTTGACCTTGTAATGAATAATTATTTACCTCGTCACTATGATGGTCCGCGTCGAGAGTATCATAATAAGTATTCTGCGTAGCACCCTCCTCGAGTGCATGGATGCTCGTCGAGTGTTTGCCCTTTAGTTTAGGGCACATCCTCATCAAATGACCTTCCCGGTTGCACACTCGGCACACGTACCGCTTAAACTTACAACCCGTATCGTCATGTCTACCACCACACACACCACAACTCACTTCCTGGGCCGTTCGGGTCGCGCTTGACCCTGCCTCGGCCGGTCCGCTCTGAAAGCGCCCCGCGCGCCTGGCGTCGCCGAAGCCCCGGCCTCCCGTGCCGGCTCGGTCCCGCCCGGCGGACGTCTCGCGGTGCCGCGGTGCGCTGTCCCATCCCCGCCTGGCCACCGCCGCTGTGAGTACGCGGGCTTCCGCTGTCGCTATGTAGCTGCTTCTGTTTCTGCTCCATTTCTCCATCACTGATGCATCTGCCTCGGCTGTCTCCATGCTCGAAGCGATACTGAACGCAGTGTCGAACGTGATTTTAACCTCCGTGAATAATCTCTGTCTTACGTAATCACTTCGTAAGCCGCACACCAATTGATCCCGTAAATTTTCTTTTAAACTTGTTTCATCGAACCCGCAGTTTTTGGACATCTTTTTTAGCCTCGCCGCATATTCCCCTACTGTCTCACTTTCCGCCTGTACACATTGTCTAAATTTAAACCGCTCAGCTAACTCACTAGGTTTTGGTTGGAGGTAACTTGACATTAATTTCACTAACTCGTTAAAGGATTTTTTTACGTGCTTATCAGGCGTGCACAAGTTCACCATTAGTTCGTAAGTGTCACTTCCCACCAAGGTTATAAACGTAGGCACCTGCATGTTTTGTTTAATATCATTTACAATGAAATATTGTTCCAAACGCTCGATGTATAGACTCCAACTGTCCTTGTCAAGGTCGAACGCCTGCAGCTTGCCGGTCGACATTTTTTTTTGTTTTTTCGTCTAATTCCGCACAAAATACACACTGCCGGGAATTAACGCGCGTAGTTCTTCGTTATAGTCGTCGCCAATATGATATTCCGGGGTTTCACAACGCCCAGACTCGGATTCTACAGGAGCTGAGTAAAAACACGTCTGTCAGCTTACGATCTTTATTGCAGAAGAAAGTACCCTACAAATACAAATATTAATGCGCGCATCGACTACCCTCCATATATTTAATAAGAGAAATAATAAACATGGCCACAAAATTTTTATTTGGCCACGCGCCCAAACTTCTCATTTAATAACTAAGCATCGGGAAAATTACTTAGCCTTTAATTTACTGATTCATCTTCTTTACAACGGCCACTAAAAAGGTTGAAGAAAGCGTCAAATCAATATCCACAATTAATTTAACTTGTCCTTCTGATTTATATATTGCAAACTAATTTACTAACTCAGCCACGGAATTTGTAACTCATCACCATATTAAGTTTTACAGCTTCAATATAATGTCCTCAAAAATAATACATTCAAGCTTCAATACTCAACATCAAAATATTATAACTTAACATCTAAAATAATATTTCATATTCATTTATCGAGAAAATAGCCACTGTACCTACGATTTGGCGCCAGTGCGTGACATGATAGCAATTGGCACGCATCTGATCGGCCTAGCAATCAGGTATTGGAGTTTAAAGCACAGTGCTTGGACTGAAAAGAAAGCGTGGAAGGCACACTTAAGCGCGAGCGGCATTAATAAGCCAGTAATATATATTTTCTTTTTCTTATAATTTCGTAATTACATACATATACGTGCTTTTTTAAATTTATTACTTACTAAAAATTATTTTATTTCAATACAAAAATTAATTATCTTAAATAAAGGGTTTTACTTTGATTGTCCTTAAGGTGCCATCGCAACGATACCAATTTATTTATTTTAATTGTGAGGATTATGAGATATATTTTAAAAAATCCAGCTATGAAAACATAAAGAAATGAATTAACAATTTTTTGAGTTGCGTAATAATATTTTTTACACGCGCCAAATAATAATAATTTTGCAATAAAAATCATTGTGATTTGTGGAAAGAACTTATTACATAAATACGTAAAAAATATTAATACTTTCCTTTTTGTTTTCATAGCTGGATTGTTTGTTAAATGTTTTTCATAATCCTCACAATTAATATAAATCGATTGGCGGCTAGTATAGTCGCGTTGTTGCCTTGAATAGTTCATGCACGGACGTATAATATATAGCTTTGACAAGGGGGGTGTCCCACATTGCACCCCCCCACCCCCCCCCCCCCCCCCCGTGTTCGGATTTAACAATTTCCCTAATTGTAATAATATTTTATAATGCGGCTCTCCCGAAGTACAATTCAAGGACCGGCTGGACCCAGCGTGCCTTATTACATGTACGCATTCAGCAGAAGAACGTGAGGTTGATTTGTTGATTTGCCGTCCCACGGCTATCTACAATCTGCTACCCCACCAACCTTGCCCACCCCTAAATTAAGTCGCCCTTGGCTATAGCCGATTCAACTATGTCAAACCAGGGCTCAATGGGGGGGGGTCCGGACCCCCTGGACCCCCCCCCCTTATTTACGTCAATGAGTTCATGAGTAATAATAATAGTGGCTATAATATAATATTCGATGACAATTTTAGGTAAATTTAACGATCGATAAATGTAGGATGAGTTACATTTTATACATACTAAATTATGAAATTAGAAGCTAATATAATAACTATTTTGGTGTCATATATTAATAATTTAGAAGGTTGCTATTTGAATGCATACCACAAATTTAGATGCTAAAAAATAATTGCCATGCTGAGTTATATTTACAGTGGCTTACATATAAAATAACTAGTGGCTGAGATACTATTATTCAGATGCGCATTGGTTGTGGCTGACTTAGTAATTTAGAAGGTAACATATATTTTTTGAGGCGAAAAATGCTAATAAAAAGAAGCTCGTTTAAATAGTACCCATTTAATAATACATTACAATACCCAAGGTAGGTAAAAAAGACTACGCTCTTCCAAAGTCTTTTAGACCAATATGCCTATCATCCTTTCTCCTAAAAGTGATGGAGAAGGTAATAGATATCCACATTAGGGACACAATCACAAAACCCATACACCACTCCCAGCATGCCTATCAAAGAGGAAAATCTACAGAGACTGCCCTAGTCAGTCTAGTAGACCAAATCGAGAAGGCGCTGGATGATAAAAAAATAGCACTGTGTGCATTTCTTGACATAGAAGGAGCATTTGACAATACCCCAACATCTTTATTGGTTAGGGGACTCTCAGAGAAACAAGTAGATTCAACCACGATAAAATGGGTACAGTCAATGCTATCTACACGAGAGGTGAAGATAACACTCTTCCAAACCTCAATCACAGCACTAACAACAAGAGGCTGCCCACAGGGGGGAGTGCTATCCCCCTTATTATGGACTCTTGCTGTCGACCAGTTACTTTACAAGATGGCCAGAATGAGCATAGACACACAGGGATACGCAGACGACCTGGTAGTCATGGTCCGAGGCTTCTGCCAAAGTACAATATCCTCTTTACTGCAGAGAGCTCTTAATACCATCGGTGACTGGTGTGAAGAGAACAATCTGTCAGTAAACGCCGATAAAACTATAGTTATACCTTTACCAAGAAGAGGAAGCTTGACAAGCATTACTAACTAAAAGACGTAACGATATTGTTGCTAAAACAAGTTCAAGCAAAACACATTTTGCTAGATATCAATATACTTGCCAATCGTGTCATCTCTACAATCGAATAAATAAAATTTTAGCAATATACTCAAAGACAAGTTTCAACTGTAAACAGTTATTGGCGGACTGGTTAAAAACGCTAACATACGAGGAAACTAAAAACCTTATTTTCAAGTCGGTTTTAAAATAAAGACACACACTTTTACACTTAAGTACAATCAAACACATGCACATACTAACACACACGCACACACACATACACACACACACATACACACACACATACACACACACACACATACACACAAACACACACACACTCGCACACAAGCAAATAAATAATATATAAGCTTTCTTTTTGTACAATTAGTTTATATTATGTTATTGTTTTTCAATAAGTTACCTCATGTTGTTATAGGAGAGCGGATTTTCCTGACACAAGTGTTTCATACGCTTAATAGGAGAATCCGAACTCTGATATTGTTAACCAACTTTTGTCTAATAATAAACATTTTTCATTTTTCAAGCTCACAAGCCCAGGATGAATGGAAAGGAGATAGAATTTTCCACCGAAGTTAAAGGGTACTATTTAAACGAGCTTCTTTTTAATAGCATTTTTCGCCTCAGAAAATATATGTTAGCTTCTAAATTACTAAGTCAGCCACAACCAATGCGCGTCTGAATAATAGTATATCAGCCACTAGATATCTTTTATGTAAGCCACTGTAAATATAACTCAGCATGGCAGTTATTTTTTAGCATCTAAATTTGTGGTATGCATTCAAATAGCAACCTTCTAAATTATTAATATATGACACCAAAATAATAATGATATTAGCTTCTAATTTCATAATTTAGTATGAATAAAATGTAACTCATCCTACATTTATTCGTTCGTTAAATTTACCTAAAATTGTCATCGAACATTGTATTAAAGCCACTATTATTATTACACATGAATTATTTAAGGCAACAACGCGACGATACTAACCGCCGATTGATGTTTATTAATTGTGAGGATTATAAAAAACATTTAAAAAACAATCACGCTATGAAAACAAAATGGAATATTTTTTTACTTATGTAATAATTTCTTCCCACAAATCACAATGATTTTTATTGCAAAATTATTGATTTTTGGCGCGTGTAAAAAATATTATTACGCATTTCAGAAAATTGTTAATGGATTCCTTTATGTTTTCATAGCTGGATTTTTGAAATATATCTCATAATCCTCACAATTAAAATAAATCAATTTTATTGGTATCGTTTTTAGTAAGTAATAAATTTAAATTAGCACGTATATGTATGTAATTCAGAAATTATAAGAAAAAGAAAATATGTATTTACTGGCTAATTAATGGCGCTCGCGCTTAAGTTGGCCTTCCACGCTTTCTTTTCAGTCCAAGCACTGTGCTTTTACCTCCAATGGCGCCATTACGAATTTCAGTCTGATTGCTAGGCCGATCAGATGCTTGCCGGTTGCTGTCATGTCACGCACTGGCACCAAATCGTAGGTACAGTGGCTATTTTCTCAATAAAAGAATATGAAGTATTATTTTAGATGTTATGTTATAATATTTTGATGTTGAGTATTGAAGCTGGATTGTATTATTTTTGTGGACATTGTATTGAAGCTGTAAAACTTAATATGGTGATGAGTTACAAATTCCGTGGCTGAGTTAGTAAATTAGTTTGCAGTATATAAATCAGAAGGACAAGTTAAATTAATTGTGGATATTCACTTGATGCTTTCTTTAACATTTTTAGTGGCCGTTGTAAAGAAGATGAATCAGTTAATTAAAGGCTAAGTAATTTTCCCGATGCTTAGTTATTAAATTAGAAGTTTGGGCGCGTGGCCAAATAAAAATTTTGTGGCCATGTTTATTATTTCTCGAAGTTAAATACCTGGGAGTCACAATCGACCAAAAACTAACGTGGAATACTCATCTCCATAACATAATTCAAAAAGCGAAAATAGCTTTAGGCACATGCAGCCGTATGATAGGAAGCGACTGGGGATTAAGCCCTAAGGCGGTCCTATGGCTATACCATACCATTGTGAGGCCGACCATCTCGTACGCTTCTGTGGTATGGTACAACAAAGCCCTGCAAAAAACGGCTGCGGAAAAACTAGGTAGCTTGCAAAGGACTGCCTGCATTATGGCGACCAGAGCGATGTCAACAACGCCGAAAGCGGTTTTGAATGCACTGCTCAACCTGACGCCTCTCGACGCTCACATCGTTAAAGAGGCGGAGGCTAGCATGTGCAGGATAAACGCACAGGGCGAGACAAAGCTAATCTCACTGAGGTTGAGATCTTTACTCGCATATATCGACATGTATCGTATGACATGTATCGCAAATTCCAAAAAACTTATGTTGTGGAAATCCCTACTAGAGATGACTGGATGAACGGGCGTATACCTTGTGAAAAAGACAGTATAATCTGGTACACTGATGGGTCTAAAATGGGTCCCAATGTAGGATACAGAGTATGTGGAGGGAAACCCAAAATTAGGGTAGCTCAAAACATGGGCAATTTCGCCTCCATATTTCAAGCAGAGGTATACGCCATAATGGACAATACGACAAAAAATTATTTCTCGAAACAAAAAATACCATTTCTAGATTAGCCTTATAGGTGTTTGAGAAAAATAGTTTCAGAATTTTTAAAAAGGTATTTACGGAGAAAATAAATAGAATGTAAAAAACCCCGTTTGACGTCACTCAGCTAGTCAAAGTTTTAAAGCCTTTGCTCATATTGACTAAAAAAAAATATGTTCAGTTCAGGATTGACACCAGGTACGATTTAAAAAAAAATGTTACTAAGACGTTAAAACACGTCAAACGTCAAAAACAAAACAATGTAATTTTTATGCAGATTTTTATTTTTATCAAAATATAAATAAGTTCAAGTGCAGCATGTTATTTTCATTCAAAATTAGCGGCTATGCGCTAGGCCGAAATACTTCGCAACCAGAGGCGCCTGCATCGCTTCAGTGCGAGTTCAGTTCGAGTTCGAGTTCAGTATGCGAGTTGGCGTTTAGAGTTCTGTGCGAGTTGGAGTTCAGTATACGAGTGTGAGTTCAGTGCGGGTTCCGTGATGCAGGTGGCATAAAGAAGAACAACAGCGAACGAAAGGAGAAGTTGTGATAGACATCCCTCATGCCTGTCAATAGAGGGCGGAATATTAAGGATTCGGCAATCATCATTATGTAAACGCAATTTTTATGTCAATTTATAATTTTTATTAAAAAATATAAGTATATTATTTCATGTGCAGCAATTTGTTTCATTAAAATCCTTGGCTAGGCGAAAACAAAATGTCATAAACCAAACAACAAACGTCAAAATTACGATTACGATTTACGAATCAAAAACGAATAATTTCGTAACCTATGATTGTAAAATAGACAGCGAAGAAGAATTTTCATTGCAGAAAGATGCAGTGAATGCAGGCTGCCCATTTTCCGTGCCCGTTATCCGTGTTGGTAGCAGGCGAAACCCAGTGTGTTATCCTTGGCTTGTCGTAATGGCAATCGATTTCAAATCCAAAGTAAAAGAAAGAAAGAAAGAAAGAAAATACATTTATTAATTTGGACGCCACAACACATATTACATGCTACAGACAATTAACACAACACAAGAAAATAAAAAACACTATTAAAACTAAATTAAAACCAAAAAAAAAAAAAAACATAACAACAAAGAATAAACTGACCCTCCCAATTGTCCAGCAGTGCCGTGTATTTATATATGATGTGTTGTGTTGAGGCATCCAGCATAAATGGCCCTCACTCAGCTTATGTCACGACCATAGGCCGTAACGCTGGTTTTCAGTGGGACCAGCTGAGTGAGTACCACGGACGACTGCAAATGTGTAGTGTACCTATTACCTATGTGAAATGTGTGTGTAATGTTGTGTAGATAAACAAATACATTTACTTATACTATACATGTGAGGAGTAACAGTAGTAGGCCATCTATAGCGCTTATGCAACTACCTATTTATAATTATGCATCGTGTTTTCGCACAGATGCGATCGTGTCGGCTCAAGGGCAACCGGATCTATAAATAGATCATGCATTCTGATCGCTCAGTCGCGCCTACTACGGGCGCATGGCGAATACTCCCCGTGCTCGAACGAAATTACTTAATATACGAAACATCGATGGCAATAAAATTACAGCACAAATAAATTCAATAATAACAATACTTAAATGTCAATTGTGGTGGAAACAGTGAGGACTGCATGTCAGAATTTAAATAGTGATAACGTTATTGTGAAACTGGATTTCTTAAGGTAAGTTCCTACCCCCACTCATTCGCGCAACATTTCAGCAATAAATGAGTAAACCTATTTATAAATTACGACAATTAAATTTACATACATTGCCCTAACAGTGTTAAATGGTTTACAGGTTTTATCCCGAATAGTAAAGGCAAAGATCACGTCCCTAACCAGTATCATGGATACGCAATACCATACAAGCCGCGTCTGAGATACCGCTTCGTGAGCCCTCCGCAACATCCATCGTCTACAACAGAGAGGTGAGTTCCGCATCCTACCTTCATTCACCTTCATGTATACCTTTACATTTATTCCATCCTATGTAATTGTAATACGCAATAAATAAATTGAAATTGAAATCGAACTTGAAATAGGAAATTGAAATTGAAATAGAAATTGAAATTGAAATTCGCTAATTACCCACAGGTTAACTGGTGGTAGATAATATTCCTAATTTAAATAAATAATAATAAAATATAAATACTTGTGTGTTAATAATACCTGTTACCAATACTTTTTTGCATTTGTAACAAGTACTTTTTAAAATGTGTTCTAAACGAGCCTACTGTTTTTAGATGTCTCATTGGCGGAAGCAAATCGTTCCAGCACTTGGATGCGCAGAACCTGAAGCTCCCTCGAAAGGCCACGGTGCGGTGCGGCGGCAGGATGAGCGCGTAGCCGGACCTGCGAGTTCTACACTGGACATCACTTGACCACTTCAGTTTCCGTACCAGATAAGATGGCATATCATTTAATAACGTACCGAACAAAAATGTAGCAAAATGTAATTTTCTACGTGAATTCATTTTAAGGATATTAGATGCATTCATAAAAGGTGTAACATGTGTTCTTGGCGGTATGCTGAAACAAAATCTTGCGCAGGCGTTTTGAACACGTTGGATCGACTGCTGTGTGCGCGCGAGCAGCCGGGGGCCATAAACTGTATCCATGTAGTTCAACTTTGACAGCACCAAAGAATCGCATAGCTTTATTCTATTTCCCGTACTCAGGAAAGCCCGTATTTGATAAAGTACTTTCAGTCTGTAGAAGCAGCTACTAATCACACCACTTATATGCTTTTCAAAACGGAGATCCTCGTCCATAAGCTCAAAACGGAGATCCTCGTCCATAAGCGTGATCAGTCGTAAAGGCAATCATGACTATGCTTGCCTTCTTACTAGACGTCCAGCAAAAGTAAGCAGTCGGTGTTCATTATAATGATATGAAAATAACAAAACTTTAGTAGATATTGCTGTGGTATTACTACGGAGAACAAGACAAACATTTGAAACATTGACATTGACAATTATGACAGAGGCAACATAGTGATCTTATTCTCTTTGACCTTAACTTTTTTATTGTAGGTAAGTAAGCACCGACATCATTTTATATTCAGCCGCAGGGCTACGTCACTTCCGGTATATTATTCCGCCTTTTAAAAGACGTTTATTTAAATAAATACACACATTTAATTAAAACTAGCAAATACGGGTCACCTTTTTTTTCTTTCTTTATCCGAAAAGCATATAAGAATGGTGAAAAATATTTTTGTCGTATTGTCCATTGAGTGTGCGGAAATCAGTCTGCAAAAGAATTATACGAACAAAACTATCTATATAAACTCTGACAGTCAGGCGGCACTACTAGCACTTAGGACGTACTCTACAACCTCCAGGGTAGTAGAAGACTGATGACTAGAGTAAACCGTCTAGGTCAGTGTAACAGAGTAACACTTAGATGGGTTCCGGGTCACGCGGGGATTGGAGGCAATGAGATTGCTGATGAGCTCGCGAGGGCAGGATCAGAGGGTATATTTAACGGCCCAGAACCGTTCTGCGGCATACCCATAAGTCTTGCCCGTCTGACACTGGAAAACATTTACACACACAAATCACGCGAATCCTGGCTTAACACACCAGGATTAACCCACTCCAAGCTACTCATAAAGCCTTATAACCGCGAATCCTCCGTCGCGCTTCTTCGGCTAAGTAGGAACAGTATGCGCATCCTAGTGAGAGCTCTAACCGGCCACTGTTGCCTTAACAAGCACATGGCCACCATGGGACTGAGCGACACTAGAATCTGCAGGATGTGTAACGAGGCGAATGAAACCCCTTTACACATAATCACCGAATGCGGACCACTGATGCGTAAACGTAGCATGCATCTGGGAAAGCACATTCTAAGCCCCAATGAAGCTAATAAGGATCTCAGTCCCAAACAATTAATTCACTTTCTTAAAAGTGCAGGATTTGAGACTGAAATGTAGCATAGCGGCGATCACAATAGATCAAACTGGTCGCAGTGATACTGGTCTGAATAAGACCTGCATAGCCGCCCGCTTAAAATAAAAAAAAATACATCCTTTTAACCCCCCTTTCACCCCTTTCAAGACTGAATTAAAAAAAAAACTGAAACAGGTCTATTTTTATATTTGATCATTAACCGTAATCCAAATTTTCAAATCTCTAAATTTAGATGAAATTGAGAGACTTTCATACTAACGTAAACCCCCCCTTTCATCCCTTTAGGGGGTGAATTTCTCAAAACCCCTTCTTAATGTGCACCTAAATGGCAAGAACTACCCATGTTTCAAATTTCATGATTTTAGGTCCAGTAGTTTTGATAATAAATAATAAATTAAATAAATAAATTGAGACAACATCACATACATTGTCCTGGCCCCAAACAAAGGTTTTCTCTTGTGCTATGGAAACCAGAAACAACGAAAGTACTACAAACACCCAGATCCAACACAAATATCTGTTTCATCAACAAACATTTGTGTTGGTGCGGGAATCGAACCCGCGACCCTTACGTCTCAACCGGCGCTCAAACCATTGCGCTAAACGGATAGATCAGTTAGTCAGTTAGTCAGTCAGTCAGTCACAGGCCGAGGCGTTACCTCTTTATTAATAGTATAGAAGAAGAAGATAGTATAGAAGATTAAAGCAAGTCAGTGTAATTCTTGGTTATGTGAAAGCGTCATATTGACTCCTAAAAATTACCAAGCTGCAGCAATCAACAATAAAATTTTCTGGAAATGAGGTGGTGTACCACTTCTCTCAATAATGTAGTTAATCAGGACGACGCTACAAATTATCCAGTAGGATTTCTCAATTCAATTACAGCCAGTGATCTCCCTGCTCATAAGATCACTCTTAAAGTTGTAGTTCCCATAATTTTGATGCGCAATCTATCTCCGACTAAACTCTGTAATGGAACCGACTTAAAATGAATTCTTTGCAGCGGAATTTTATTTGAGCTGAGATACTAACAGGCACAGGTGGTGCCGGTGAAACTGTATTTATTCCAAGGATACCACTGATCCCCAACAATTTTCCGTTTAAATTTAAACTCACTCAGGGGGTCTAATTTGAAGTTGGCAAATACTTTCGTTCGGTTGAGCTGAGAGTCAACCAAACGTTATTTGTTTTGCGATAACGAAATGTCTTTGAGACGGATACTCGTTTACGATCGGAGACCATAGATTTAGAAATCAATTGAAAGTGCCGCCGAAAGATTATGTTACGGCGCCCACACACGCTTGATCAATTGAAGCAATTTAATTTTATAAACAATGAAATTTTTAATATATAAATAATGTTTTACTGTTTATATAAACAGATTTTTTTATTTTTTTTTAATCTTCATTTAAATAGCTTGGTCTTAATAGACTATGTCGCTCTATGAACGATTACAAAAATACAAAATTACAAAACACTCCCTGCACGAGCATGAATGCCAAATTTAACAAGCTTATAAATACATTTTGCCACATCAGACTCTGGATACGCTGGAGGCCTGGAGGCGGCGTCGTTCCCGGACATTAACTGAAAGCAGACGTCGAAAGCGCAGCCGCAGACGTGAGCACGAGCATCGTCCGAGCCGCAGCCCAGAGAGGCGGCAACGCAGCAGGCGCCGTTCAGGACGCCGTCGACGTGTTTCCACGAAGAATAGTGGCAGCTCATCAAGCAGTACAGTAAGTGGATCGCCAGCGCCGTCACAAGGTAAGGGCAGTAATACTTCCGTTTTAGGCAATAACGAAATGCAATTTATTGTTTCTAAGTGAATTACTAAAGTCGTTATCGAATAATAGGCCAGGAAGCAACAGATTTCCGATGTTAGGTAACATAATACCAGAGTTCGATCCTATGGTCAAAAGTCAAACGATACATATGTGGATTAACAAGGTAGATTAATGTGCAAAGCTTTATAATTGGAGTGATGATCAGATAATACATTACGCGCTACCGAAATTAGTAGGGGTTGCTCGCGTTTGGTATCAGGCTGTGCCTGCAATGTCGTTTACATGGTTGGAATGGAAAGCTAGGTTAATCGATAATTTTCCCAGCAGTGACGATTACGCAGAGCTGTTAAATGAGATGTTATCAAGACGTGCGAAATATCATGAATCATTAGAATTGTACTATTATGATAAAATTAATTTATTAAATCAGTGTGAGATTTTTGGTAAGCGCGCAGTAGATTGTATACTTCACTGGAATTGTATGTATACTTCATTAGAATCGATGATCGGTCCTTGAGATTAGGTGCAAAGGCGGCAAATTGTCAGGAGCCGGAACAAGTATTAAGGTAAATATTGCACTTAAAAAATTCTCGGAGGGTTCAGGTGGGACTCGAATATTTGCAATAATGTTTCCAATGGATATTGTATAAGTATACCTACAATATTGATGAGACTATCGTCAGCTCATGGCGAGTTAAGCACTTACAAAATTCGTCGACTTAGTCAGGGGTTCGGCTAGTATAATTGGTAGTACAGCCACCCGGATTGTGGAAGGTTGTGGGTTCGAGTCCCACCTGAACCCTCCGAGAATTTTTAAGTGCAATATTTACTTAAGAATAAATTGCAAAGAATTGCTATACCAAAAAATAAAAATTATAAGTATTAAGGTACTTCCAATCGAGTAAACAAAACCGAGAAAATGATAGAAATAAAACAATTCGTGATAAAAAACACTATACTTCCATTAGTTCTAATTCCAATGTAAATACAAAGCAGCAAGACAGTAACGAATCAAAAACATTCGAAAGTCAGACGTCAGTTGTTTGCTAAAATTGTAATGAAACGGGTCATTTTAGTTTCAAATGTCCTAAAATGATATTAAAATGTACTGTTTGTAATAGAATAGGTCACTTAACTGTTAACTGTCCCCGATTACCACATGATTCAAGTAAAGAGAGTGAAATAGAAATAGATAAATGAATTATTATCTTATTTACTTTATGGTAATTGAAATATATTAAATATATTTTTTCGTATTTAAATTAATTACGATATTATCGAGTTGATGTGAATTGATATTGAATAGCATAATTTTCGGATTGATCTGAGCTGGTCTGTAATTTCATACTAGTATTGATTTTTTTTTTAAAAACGAATCGGATTGATCTTAATATTTTTATTGGAAATGAAATGATATGGATTCTAAAAAATTATACGAATAGGAACTGACCCATCACGAGCAAGCATTGCAGATAATGAAAGGGTCTTAAATAGATTCACACAGATGCTTGTAGATTGTGATGAAATTAAATTTGAAATAGAGTACAGGTTACGAGCAATCAGTGCTACAAAAGCATAGATGATTGTAGATCGTAATAGACTGTACATGATACATAGATTGATCTTCACGAAATATTTCAATGACTAGAGTACAGGTTACGAGCAATCAGTGCTGTAAATGCATAGATGGTTGTAGATCGTGACAGACTGTGCAAGATACATAGTTTATCAGTTAATATTTACATTGAATTAGGTAGTTATAGAGTACAGGTTACGAGCAATCAGTGCTGTAAATGCATAGATGGTTGCAGATCGTGACAGACTGTGCAAGATACATTGAATTAGGTAGTTATAGAGTACAGGTTACGAGCAATCAGTGCTGTAAATGCATAGATGGTTGCAGATCGTGACAGACTGTGCAAGATACATAGTTTATAAGTTGATATTTACATTGAATTAGGTAGTTGAGTACAGGTTACGAGCAATCAGTGCTGTAAATGCATAGATGGTTGTAGATCGTGACAGACTGTGCAAGATACATAGTTTATAAGTTGATATTTACATTGAATTAGGTAGTTGAGTACAGGTTACGAGCAATCAGTGCTGTAAATGCATAGATGGTTGTAGATCGTGACAGACTGTGCAAGATACATAGTTTATAAGTTGATATTTACATTGAATTAGGTAGTTGAGTACAGGTTACGAGCAATCAGTGCTGTAAATGCATAGATGGTTGTAGATCGTGACAGACTGTGCAAGATACATAGTTTATAAGTTAATATTTACATTGAATTAGGTAGTTATAGAGTACAGGTTACGAGCAATCAGTGCTGTAAATGCATAGATGGTTGCAGATCGTGACAGACTGTGCAAGATACATAATTAATTTAAGATATTAGCATTATGAATGTTGTCAATATACTATTTTTAAATGTAATTAAAAATCATAACCAAAAAATTATAATGATAGAGAAAGCAATACTTATAGGTAAAGTTATATTGTATATCACATGTAAAGATAAAGATATAAATCTGAATAAATAATAATAATAGGTATATAAATCTTTAAGGCAGTGGCTTTGATTAATGTGTTACTTATATGTTTTTTTTTATTTTCCTTTTGAGTGAGAGGACTCACTTAAAATAGGATGGCCGAGCTGTTAGATTATTTAATATAGATCTGTGTATTACCGTATTTTAATCATATTATGTTACAGCAGGTGACGTGTATCTGTTACCTTATCATTTTTGCTACTTATTTATTCACGTGATTTGTTTGAGGAACGAGTATTATACTAGTGATTTATTAAAGTGATTTCGAGGCCTGGCAATACTGATATCGGCAGTTAGACTTGACTTGCTAACAGTGTCGTTGTAAAGGTTGGTGAAATTAAATCCAAAAATATCGTTAAAATCATCGTTTTTATTCTGAGATCTAAGCTTAATCTTATACAATACAGTCGACAATTCGCTATTAGACAGTTGTAGAAATAAAATATGAAATATTTTTTATATGGTAGCTTATAAGTAAACATTTATCATCCAATATGTTTTTTGCATTAAAACAATTTATTAATATTTTATTTTTGGAATATTAATCTCAGTTTTCTTCTATCTGTATCGACAAGTGGCGGCCATGGTTAATCTTCGTATGACGTCAAAACTCAATCAACAAAACCAGGGGAAACAATCATAGAACTTTCAAACTAGAAATATAAATTTTATAATCTGACTAAAGAAAAAAGAGCATGACAGTAGTATTATCTTTTGAATAGTAGATGATATTTAATTTAGTAGGGCTAAATCAGTAAGTTGATGCAAAACACCTTTATAGATGGCCGGATATAACGTTGCTTTCGCAGCTTACAACTTAGTTAAGTGAAGTGACGTAAGATAGCGCTCTATCTGTTAATTTATATGTTATATTGCAACTTTTTCTGTAAAAGGAGTTTGCTTAAGTTAGTTTTTTTTCTCTGAATGTCTTGTCAATTTGACATATTATATTTTTCTGTAAGTAATTTTCTCATGAATTTTATTTTATTGGTGCCGAAACCCTGGAAATAACTGATAAAGTAAAAAAATGCGTTTAAACTACGTAAGTCATAAGTTCAATGAAGTAAATGTAGGTAAATGTTGCTCGGAAACTGTAAGTAAGAATTTAATGTCATTTTTTCAACAATGGAGTTAGTCGAGAGTCAATCCGATATTTACCTACTTAAAAATTGAAAAGGCTGATAAAAAATATAAGAATAGTCCTAAGGCCAGAATCACTCGATATTGAGACACGTCTTGAGAATTTAGAGGAATTATGGTTGGAATTCAAAGAGGGTAATAGGATAATCAGGTCAGCTCGTTCATCCAAGAAGATTCAAACGGATCACGAGTATTTCACCAACGATGTTTATGACGTCATGGAAGAGTTATGTATTGACTATAAGAGCACTCTTAAGGATCAGTTAGAACAACTTACAAAAGCTACTCCATCACCATTGTCATCATCAGATTCAAATGACTTAAAACTTCCGAGAATTCAACTTCCGACGTTTTCCGGAAAGTATGAAAAGTGGCAAACATTTCATCATAATATGTTTACATCTCTTATACATAACTAGCGGCCGCCCGCGACTTCGTCCGCGTGGAAAAATAACTTTTTACCCCCCTTTTAACCCCTTACAACCCCCTTTTCGCAATAAAAAGTAGCCTATGTTCTTTCTCAGGGTCTAGATCATCTGTATACCAAATTTCATTTAAATCCGTTCAGTAGTTTTGGCGTGAAAGAGTAACAGACAGACAGACAGACAGACAGACAGACAGACAGACAGACAGACAGAGTTACTTTCGCATTTATAATATTAGTTAGGATAATAAGAGCTTAACTGGAGTACAGAAGTTACACTACTTGAAAACAAGTCGACAAGGAGACCCTAGTAACTTGCTTTGGAATTTTGATATTACTGATCGGAACTATGTGGAAATATTATTCAAAGTGTTTGAAGAGAAAGAAATAAATATTTGTGAAATACGAAATAATATGTTTTATTTTAATTTTTGTAACGAGAATAATTTTTAGAGAAATTACTATAATCCCTATTATAATAATTAGATATCTTAAGCTAATGTGTTTTAGACATAGCTTTACCTATTTCTTATTTACTATATTTTTTTGTGACTAAGAAATATCTAGAGCTATGTCAAAAACAAATCTAATAAAAGCTACACAACACATATTCATACTATTTGTTCTAAAACTCGCGTTCAGAGGCAGCACTATCGCATTTCCACCAAAAATGGTTGAGTTGTATCTCTATGAACAAAACGTCAAGGTCAGCGTTATATGATTGTTGTCGTAAAGTCGTTTGTTCTATATTTTGCTGAGAAAAAGTGGAGAAAAATCGCTCAAATATTTCGATTTATGGTATTAAAAGAGTTTCACGAAATGAAGTCAGGCAACGTTAAAGCGGATAGTGCAAATTTGCCCAGAGTCGAGTTGAGTTGTGACGTCATATCATGGCAATGTCACGTGACAGTGTTTTAGCGCGAATTTGAAACCAAAAGATAAAAAAATCATGTTTTCTTATCAAATAAATGTTTTTTGAAAAAAATATAATTGTAGGGGGGTTTAAAATAAGTCTATAGATATTATAAAATATATTTCAGAAATCTGTCAAGTAGCGAATTGTATTGATGTCTAATTTGTACTCGCAGTGCCTCTTTCCGAACACATTCCAGTAATATATGATTTACGTCTTATAGTGCAATTCGGAGAGTTTACTTTCTTCATCATATAGGCAAATTTATTTAATGGGATGTGTCCAGAGCGGAGTTTGAATGCTGTAATCAGCGATTCTATATTAAGTGCACAGTTATCAATCCATGGAAATCCCCAAGGTTGTGGTTGTAACGTCCTATACTAAATACCCTTTGCTTTTGATCTTTCATCAAAATATTCGTGAAATAAGTCTTTATTTTTATTTTTAACAACTTTAATATAATCTAAATATGAGGTTAAAATCAAATGGTCCACTCCATCTTCGCAAGCTTCTTTTGCAAGGGTAACAGCTTCATTGCCCACTATTCCTATATGAGAGGGAATCCATTGAAGTGTGACAAGTTTTGAATTTGCTCTCAGTTTTTGTAGAAGTTCTATTATTCTGTAGGCTATCGGAGTGCCTCGAAAATTCGAAGTGCACCAAGCCAGATGTTGCAAAGAGCTTCGAAAATCCGTTAAGATGACAAACCTATCACATTTAACTGATTCGATATAGGATAGTGCTTCAAGTATTGCTACCAATTCAGCACACATAATATACAATCAACAGAACAATGCCTTTAATAAAATTAAAAAATTATTAGGAAGTACTGAAGTGTTGGCTTACTATGATGTAAACAAGCCGGTAGTACTGACGTGCGACGCTGGCCCGCGCGGGCTGGGCGCCGTGCTGGCGCAGCGGGACGCCGCGGGCCGCGAGCGCGTCATCGCGTACGCGTCGCGGGCGCTTGCACCGCCAGAGTTAAACTATAGTCAAATACATAAGGAAGCTTTGGCTATTATTTTTTCCGTAAAGAAATCCCATCCTCGTCGCCACTGATAAGTAAAACACACGTCTATAGTCACCGTAGTTTATTGCCCGACTGGCGGGAAAAGGATAGCACATACATCGCATCGCATTGCATCGTTCACAAGTTATGAGATATACCTTCAAATATATTAATAAAAACACACAATAAAGGCCGCCATTTTGCCTTAACCAAAGGGTAACCCTTACGTGGGTAATTTTTGTCTTATGGGATGGCGCTGAGCCTTGCTGGAAAACCCAATCCTTGTCGTGAAATAAATGTAGTGTGGTTCGACGTCATCATCTGATAACAATTCTTTTACTTATTATAATTAATATTTTATTATCTCCCAAACACGTGTAATGTAATTTGATACTTTTATAAACACGATAAAACCACGATAAGATATCAATGCATTGGCATTTACAAAATAGTATATAAACCTGTATTTTTCCCAATAAATCAATCAGTATAGAACCGACATCCGTTGCGTTATTTACTTAACCCTACGCCGATCATCTCATGGCGACCCTGCCAGTCCACTGCTTTCAGGCAGTGTAGACACTGAAGAATATCAATAAAAAAAATAATATTAATAATAAACAAAACATACGCGACGACATACGCCCGTGCAACATTGGTTATGGGAGGAAAATCGTCAAAAAATCAAGAAAACAAAGAAGAAATCATCATAGCACAAAATGGGGCTGGAAATAGTGCCCAAGCAACACAAGACGAAACTAACAAGCACATCTCGTCGCTAGTTTACATGGTCTCGGTAATATTTATAATCCTGTCGATTATTTTCTTGTACATGGCGTGGAAGAAATATAAAAAGTGCCTCACAAAGAAGATCGAGCGTCAAGCAGTAGCAGTGATGATGCGGAAACACGAGATGGCATAGCAACCTATGAAGAAAAGAAGAAATAATCAAGAAGCTGAAACACTACTATGAAGAAAATGGGTAAAATATAATTATTAATTATGTAGATATAATAATAGTTAATCAAGTAGGTAGATGTAAGAATTAGTATTTGACAGATTTTTTTTTGTATTATGACAAAAATAAGGGACTACCTTACACAGTTAATTAAGTTACAAGAAGATATAAGGAAATTGGGTCCGAAACGTAGGATAGAGGCGTTAGGGTTAAAGAAATTTCTAGAAGTAAAAACTCTATATATAGAAGTTGAAAAATATATAGGTCAATTTAGTAGTAGACTAGAGAGATCAGAAGTCTCAGTAGAGGACAGTAAAGTAGTTCAGTCTATTCATTTACAAATAAAAGATACGTATAATAAAATATTGACTTACTACGAAGTGGAAAAAGAGCAAAAAATGGCTCCAAAAGACAACTTCGACCTAAAGACGGCAGTCTCGTTACTGCCAACCATGGATGGCTCAGAGGCCATAACAAACAAATTGATAGATGGGATAGAACTATATTCAGAAATGATTGAGGACTCAGATGCACAACTTCTCATTAAGTTTGTGCTGAAAACCAGACTGACTCAAAGTGCTAAGTTGAGATTATCAAGCACTTATGTTAATGTAGAACAAATGATTAATGACATGCGAAAGCATCTACTAACAAAAAAATCAGATACCGCATTACAAAAGAAATTAATGACGGCAAGGCAAGGGAATAGATCAATAGAGCAATTTGGTCAAGAACTTGAAGAACTTTTCGTAAACCTTACGATTTCACAGGCCAATGGTAACACCGCCTCTTATGATGTTTTGAAGCCCCTTAACGAAAAATTGGCTATAAACAGATTTGCTCAAGGATTGCGAAGCGAGAAACTAAATCCATACTTACTTAATATTATAAATGCGAAAGTAACTCTGTCTGTCTGTCTGTCTGTCTGTCTGTCTGTTACTCTTTCACGCCAAAACTACTCAACGGATTTAAATGAATTTTGGTATACAGATAATCTAGACCCTGAGAAAGGACATAGGCTACTTTTTATTGCGAAAAGGGGGTTGTAAGGGGTTGAAAGGGGGTAAAAAGTTACTTTTCCACGCGGACGAAGTCGCGGGCGGCCGCTAGTACAATTATAGCGGCACGAGCTTATTCGTCGCTAAAAGACGCAATTCAAGGTGCAAAAGACGAAGAGGTGTCAATGATTGCTCCAACAAATCCCGAACAAATATTCTTTGCTCGTGGAAAAAGCTACATTTACCGGAAACCATTTAGAGGCTCATATAACAGAAATGGCAACAGGGGAACGTATCCTAGAAATAAAAATCAACATGAAAGGACGAACGGTTGGCTTAAACCAACCTTCCAGCAACCACGAGGAACTTACACTCGAACCTACAGTCGTGGTAGAAGACAAAATAATAATTATAGCCAACATAAAATTAATGCAGCAGTAGAAAAGCCAGACAACGAAAATGATAACGAATTAAAGTTTTTTCGTGAATGGCAATTACATTCTGACTTATAATAATATGAATTCAGTCCAATTTGACATTAAGGGTAGAACCTATGTTTGGTTGATAGATACGGGTGCATCACTTAGTGCAATTAAGCGTGACGTGGCACTATCAACAAAAGAGAGTATTACCCCGAAAGTCACATACATAGATGGTATAGGAGGTAAAGTTTCATCTAACGGTATAATTCGTTTAAACCTAGAAAGCAAGACAGCGAAACAGTCATTTAATCACAAATTTCATGTGTTTGCAAACTTACCATTAGATGTTGATGGAATAATTGGACAAGATTTTCTAATGAAATATAAATGCGTAATCAATTTTGAAACAGAAACAATAACTTTAAATTACAATAATCAGTTCTTTAAAATACCATTAAATTTAACAGTAAAATCGAACACAAGTATAAACTCAAATCTAATAAAAATACCAGCACGTTGTGAAACTACAATCAAATTATCAAATAATTACAACGGTGATTGTGTTGTTTTATCAAGCGAAATCGGCGAAGGAATATTTGTGGCAAACACCATAACACGTTCTGAGAATGGAAAAATTGAATGTGAACAATGTGAAAATAACGCAGATAGGGTAAAACTTTTATTCTCACACTTAAAATTACAAAATTTAAACACAGAAGAAAAAAATACTATAGCTAGCATTTGTGCAAAGTTTGCAGATATTTTTCATTTAAATACAACAAAATTGTACGAACAAAAAATACACTTAAAACCTAATACGTTGCCGGTTTATAATAAACCCTATCGTCTGCCTCAGTCACAAAAAACAGAAATAAATAAACAAAGAAAAGAAATGCTTAAAAACTATATTATAGAAGAATCTCAGTCATAATGGGCAAGTCCATTATTACTAGTTCCTAAAAAGACAGATTCAAGCGGAGAAAAGAAATGGAACGAAGTCATAGAAAATGACAAGTTCCCGCTACCAAACATAACAGAGATATTAGATTCGTTGACAGGAGCAATGTACTTTAGCACCTTGGACTTAAATCAAAGTTATTACCAAATAAAATTAGACCCTGAGATCAGAAAATACACTGCATTCATTGCAGATAAACATTATCAAATGAAACGATTACCAATGGGTTTAAAGACAAGTCCAAACGCGTTTAGTAGAGCAATGACTATAGCTATGTCGGGTCTTAATTACTTAAAATGTATAGTTTATTTAGACGATATTATAGTAATGGGCCGTAATTTAAGCCAACATAATAATAATTTAATAGATATTTTTACGAGATTGCGGAAGGTAAACTTTAAGTTAAATCCCCTTAAGTGTAACTTTTTACAAAAAGAAATATTATACCTAGGACATGTGGTAACACCCGAGGGAATGATGGAATTAAACGAGAGTTTGAACTTTTAACTATTAGTTTTATTTTTAAGGAATTAAATGAATACAGTATAAACGACTACGTAAATGTCAGAGGCGCGAGAGAGAGAGCCTCATACAGAATTACGCCGCGTAAATATTGCTCGCGCTACTTTGCTCTGGTTATATTGTAAGGCGTTAGGGTTTCGCGTACATTTATTTCATCATCCTCCCCTGGACGCAAACCCATAGCCATCGTAAATATCTCGTGCTTTGGACGGTGCAATCCTTTTGTCAAGACGTCTGCCATCATGTCTTGAGTGCTTTTGTAGCGTACGGAGATTTGTTTATTGGCGATACGCTCTCTTACAAAATGATAGCGAATATCAATATGTTTGCTTCTGGCATGGTAGATGTCATCACCTGAAATACTGATAGCACTCTGGTTATCACAAAATATTACAATTGGTATACCTGACATGGAAGGCCAAAACTCTTCTTCCAACTGTTTGAGCCAAAGCGCTTCCTGTGTTGCTGTAGCCAAAGACATATACTCTGCCTCGGTGGTAGACAAAGCTATTGTAGGTTGTTTTTTTGAACACCAACTAATGGCGGCGCCCTGAAATGTAAAAACATATCCAGAACATGATCTTCTGTCTTCAGTATCAGTTGCCCAATCTGCATCACAGTGACCGATTATATTTGCATCAGTTTTCTTGAAGGTAAGTTTCAAATGCTGTGTTCCTTTTAGATACCTTAATACTCTTTTTGCTGCTATCCAGTGCTGTGACGTAGGTTTGTTATTGAATCGGCTTAGCTGGTTTACAGCATAGGCTATATCGGCTCTGGTGCCTTGTGATAAATACAGGAGACATCCTATTAGCTCTTGGTACGGGACGTCTTTTAAAACATCACTCTCAGTTTCAGCCTTTTTCAGTTGTACATTGGCTTCACATGGTGTATGCACTGGTTTACAATCACTCATGTTGAAACGAGTTAGTACCTTTTCAATGTATAATGACTGATCCAGGGAGATTTCATTTGATTCAGTGTTATGCGTTATTCTTAATCCAATGCAACATTTTGCCTCACCTAAATCCTTCATGTGAAATTTTGTACTCATCTTGTCTTTTATGATTTTGACAGTAGCTTCATTATTGAAAAAGAACAATATATCATCAACATAAACCGTGAGGATTAGGATGTCCTGTTCATTAACAATCCTATAATATATACATGGATCTACTTTAGATCGTGACATTCCAATTTCTAATAAAACTGCATTGAGTTTTTTATTCCACTGTCAGCTTGCCTGTTTCAGGCCATAGATAGATTTTTCAAGTAAACATACTTTATCTCCTTCCTCAAAATATGGTGGCTGCGCCATATAAATATGTTCCTGTATGTCCCCTTGCAGAAAAGCTGTCACAGCATCCATCTGGTGAATTTTTAAATTATATTTTACGGCCAACCCAAACACATATCGTAAGGAAGTACAACGGATGACAGGTGCGTAAATTTCGTTGTAGTCTATCCCTTTTTTTTGTTGATAGCCTTTTAAAACGAGGCGTGCCTTCATTCTGCATACATTGCCGTTTTCATCTGTTTTTGTTTTATATACCCACTTGCAGGGAATCACTTTTTTATTTTTCGGCAAATCGACTAATTTCCACGTATTATTATATAGTAGCGATTTATATTCTTCTTGCATCGCTTCAATCCACTTCTCTGCATTTTTACTTCCTAAGGCTTCAGAAAGACTTTGTGGATCCTTATCTAAAATACTCATTGCAGATTCGCCATTCATACACATAAAAGATGCATTTTCTTGAGTCTGATCATGCTCATCAATTTCTTTTCGACGTCGCGGTCGAAGGTGTATCTTAAGCGGTGAAATATCGATATTTTCTCCAGGATCATAAGACTCGTCTTCTACATCTGTATAATTTGATGATGGTGATGAATTTGATGAGTGCGAATTTATACTTGTGGGTATTATTTCATCATCTATTTTTTCATTGGTAATGTCAGTGTTCTCTTCATTCATATTTTGTTCAGACAAAGGTAAGTAAACTGTTTTTGATTTGTTTGATTCCTCATTAGTTTTCCTTTTGTTAATTATTTTATATGTATTATTATTTATTTCACTAATGTTTGTGTTTTCTTTTTCAGGTACAGACACATTGGGAACAATGTTTCTCTTCACGGTGGCTTCCAGAAATACAACATCTCTGCTCATCACAGATTGTTTAGTCTTTGGATCTATGAAGCGGTAGCCCTTTACACTGTCACTGTAACCTACAAATATCAGCTCACGGGATTTTGGATCCAATTTCTGTCGACGCTCTTTAGGTATGTGTACCATAGCTTTGCACCCGAATACCTTCATGTAGCTTAAATCTGGTTTCTTTCCTGACCATATCTCTTCTGGACTAACGTAGGAAAGTGTTTTCGTCGGCGAGCGGTTTATAATGTGCGCTGCCGTGACCACTGCTTCACCCCAGAAGTAGTTCTGTAATTGTGCGTTTATTATCATACATTTGGATCTTTCTACGAGAGTTCTATTCATTCGTTCGCTTAACCCGTTTTGTTCGGGTGTATAGGGATTCGTAGTTTGATGTATAATACCAAATTTCTTCAGATAATTATTAAAGTTTTTATTTACGTACTCTGTTCCATTATCTGACCTTAAAATTTTTATTTTTTTATTTAGTTCGTTTTCAACTCTGTTTTTATATTCTATAAATTTATCTAATACTTCAGCTTTGCTTTTAATAGTAAAAACGTATACTTTACGTGAAAAATCGTCTATGAAGGTAACGAAGTACCTGGCCCCTCCAAGTGATGCTGTTTGCATCGGTCCACATACGTCAGAGTGGATGACTTCTAGCAACTCAGTTGCTCGGGAGCCCACACTTGGAAATGACTCTCTATTTTGTTTTCCTTCAATACAACTTATACATGTAATATCCTCTTTCAATGGAGACAATTTCACACCGGTAGTACAGTTGGGAACTTTTTCTACATCTTTAAAGTTCAAGTGACCCAGTCGCTGGTGCCACAAATACATGTCATTTTCAGTAACAGCGGGCATGGCTTGAGCATTTTCAGTTACAATATTTAGTTTATACATACCATTTATTAAGTTAACATTGGCTACTTTTTGATCATTTCTATTCAATATAATACATCCATTGTTATTAAATTGAATGCTGCAGCCGTTTTGTATCATTTTGCTCACTGATATCAAATTTGTGGATAATTCAGGTACATAAATTACATTTCTCACCTGTATTTTATTTATATTGCCATGTGTATCCAGTAATCTGATAGTTACATTTCCACAGCTCTCGACTCGAAGTACTTTGTCATTAGCAATTCTGATACTTGTTACAGGTGGCGGTGTTATATCCTCGAGCCACTCCTTGTGTGGTGTCATATGCATCGAGGCCCCGGAGTCAATGTACCAGTTCAGCGAGTCATTCAAAGTAGTGGCTGAAAAAGCAGCAATAAAACCATTATCTTTACTGTTAGTTTTATTCTTTTTATACCAACAATTTTTACTTAAATGCCCGTATTTGTTACAATGAAAGCATCTCGGCCCCTTTGGTTTGTGTGCACCCTTTTCAACATTTTTACCATGTTGCTTGGAGTTTGAGTAAAATGCGGTTGTGTCCATTGTTTTTACTTCCTGTAATAACTTTGTTTTAATGGAATCGGCACAAATATTTACTCCCGAACTCTCAATAGCCATTATCATAGGCTTGTACATGTCTGGTAACCCAGCCAGCATTAAGGTGCCTAACCATTCGTCGTCTACTTTGAATCCTATATTTCTTAGACGATGGGCAGCTGACATTATTTTGTTTACGTAGTCTTCTATGTTTGCACTACTTTCTAATGTAGTGTTTATTAAATCCTTCAAAAGGCCCACTTTGCGAGTCAAGCCTGAATCGTCAAAAACTCGTGACAAGTTGTCCCAAACCTGCTTGGCCGTAGTGGCTTCTCTTACGTGTACATATATAATGGGATCGATAAGTAAAATCAGTTTCGACTTAGCTTTTACGTCCTTTTTTGCATCTACTGGTTTGCTGTCTTCACGTGAAATACATTCCCATAAATCTTCCAGTTGTAGATATGCTTTAACTGCAAAACTCCAAGTGGCGTAATTTTCACGTCCAGTTAATTTTTCTATACTCATTAGACCACTATTTGAACTCATTTTCCCCCCGGACCGCTAAAGCGAACAGACGTGTGCCCTGTGATTTTGTGCTCTGTGCTAGTTTAACTTTATTCACAAAATTTAAATCAAATTGGTTAAAAATCTTTAAAATTTTATATAAGTAAGTAAGTAAGTAAGTAAGTAAGTAAAACATTTATTGACCACAAACAGAAAGGATAACATATAACACAAAAATAGTATGACACAGAGTACAAGGTATAGTAAATAGGTAAAAAGAAACGGAAAATAACATTAAGTAGGTGCACATACATATACAAAAATGGTGGTCAATAAGGTCCAAACTCAGCATATGCTGCAGCCGCTTCTTTGAAGCCACTGCAGCGCTGGTTTTCAGTTTGGACCTTGAGTGACGTTTTTAAATGACACAACAACTAAGGAAAGTGAGAAAAGGAGACAATACATCTGACAAACCAATCGACAAACAACAACAAAGAAAAAGATTATACAATTTATTTTTATGCTACTGAGAATGAAAAACTACAATGAACACAATAATAACCTATAAAAATAAAAATAATACTTATAATAAACTAAAAATAATAATAGAACTAAAAATAAATAACATCACTAATTAATTACACTGCAACCGTATGACATGATCGACAGTGGCGCCATCAATAATACTCCCGTTGCCTGCGCCATAATACACAGCCAAGCGCACCGTGCACAAGAAAAAAAAAAAAGAAAAAGTTAAAATATGATATTTATTAAAAAAAAAAAAAAAAAATTCCTGTCAGCATGACTCATGTCAGCCACACCCGTTCCGGCCACACCCCGTCCGACCACATTTTGCCACGTATTTTGTATAAGTAAAGCCGTGGTATTGTATTTATTCCTGCGCAGAATCAAATTATGGATGCGATATCCCACGACAATATCGACTACGACCAGGCTCGCATAAACAGCGAGAGTTATCACACACGCAGGAGAAGAGGACAACAACGGAAGGACAGCTACAGTGCTCTGAGCTACCTAACAGCGGCTACAAACAACGCGAGTGGCAACGAACGTGCGATTGTAGGTGAGAAAAGGACAGGAACCGAAGGACAACTATACTATTCTGAGCTGTCGCAGTTACGCTGCGCGCACGTCACTCACTGCTCGGTTGCCCCAATTTAAAAGCGGAAGCGTTTAGCGTTCTACAAATAAGGTGTTGGCCCAAGTTAGTAAAACAAAAATAAGTACAAAAAATAAACAGACCAAATAGTTGACCGAGTGTTTTTGTGCTAGTTTTATATACGAACTATTCTAACACAAAATGGCTAATAAGCACAATGACAACGTTTCTGACCCAGATATGTCAATCTGTCTTTCCGAAGTGGATGATAATAAATCTTCCCCTGACTACGTAGCCCAGCGTGCACATCGACTCGATCAGGAACAACTGAGGGACTTTAAGGAGGAGATGAGAAAATTGATGACATATTTTTCTAATTCTCAGAAGGAAGAACTCGCAGATATTAGAACTACCTTAAAAGAAATGCAAGAAACACACCGCAACATCGAAAATGCGATTTCGAACCTAACATTACAGAATGAACAGTTTAATCAAAAAATAATCTCCCTAGAAAGTCAGGTTAAAGAAGACCGACAGTATATTATTTACTTGGAAAATCAGATTGAGGATTTACAAACTAGTAGCAGGAAAACTAATTTAGAAATAAAAAATGTGCCCAAAAAAGAAAAAGAAGAAAAACAAGACCTAATAGATATGACCATAAAACTAACGGAATCAATAAACTATAAAATAGCCAAGTCTGATATAAAAGACATTTATAGAGTGCGAGGAAAAAATGCAAACCATAAAAATACACCTATCGTAATTGAACTAACATCAGCCCTTATAAAAAATGACATTTTAAAGATGACAAAATCATTTAATGTCAAGAACAGAGGGAAATTATGTGCGAAGCATCTTGGTCTAAAATCGAATGAAGACACCCCAATTTTCGTCTCGGAACACCTGACAGCGAAGGGAAATCGATTGCACTACCTAGCACGAGAACTCAAAAAATCAAAAGACTACAGGTATTGTTGGACCTCATATGGCAGAATCTATATCAGGAAAACGGAGCAATCGCAGGTCATTCCAATAACAAGTGAGGAGCAAGTTCAACATCTTTTACAAAAAGATTGACTACTAGGCCTAACGAGTAACGGTTATTGTATAAATAACATGTTTAAACAACTGGTAACAAAAAATATTATTCTAACTTTGTTTTCTGAACTATTTGATATTTGTTATAGTGCTGCCTTACGTTATAATTATTATATAGTAGACTTTCACACACTCACAGAAAATAATTACACATCACATTTTCACACACTCACAGCAAATAAATACACATCACATTTACTTATGTCCACACAAAATACAATTTACACACCCAACACAACTAACAACATCACCCAAGTGCGTTGTACTCATCATACAAAACACAACTCAACAAAAATACGGAAACAAATATGTAAACAAGATTTTAATTTTATTCTTTATTATGAAAAACAAATTCGATTTTTAATAGAAATTGTCCATTGTAAATATCAGAGGCAGCTACAAAAAGAAACCTCGAAACAAAATAAAACGCGTGTACTTAATAAAAACACTGATAATGGATAATACATTAAATACACTAGAAGAAATAGATTCTCTAGAGATAGCCCGCGCTTTTGAATGTGACTCAAATGATCTTCAGAGACATCTGCAAGTTTCTAAGAAGGATCTTACAATCATCTCACAAAACATTAGAAGTATTTATTGTAATTTCGACGACTTTATTCTTACTTTATCAACTTTAAAATTTGACCCAGATGTAGTTATACTAACTGAATGCAGATTAGACTCTAATAAACCTATACCTTCTCTTCCAAATTACCACTCCTACTCAACACTACACCATCTCAACCAGAACGACGGAGTGGTAATATTCGTTAAAAACACACTACGTCATAAAGTCCAAGAAATCAAACTTACACACGCATCATGTATTCAATTAGACATATTTAACAACACAATCCTAGGTATATACAGATCCCCATCAAACTCAAATCCGGAGATGTTTCTGGCCGCGTTATGTTCTCATCTAGATAGTTTACATTCAAAAAAAGGAATAATAATTGCGGGTGATATAAACATTAATATTGCAACTAAGCAAACTGAGTCACATCAAGAGCAAAAAAACAGGACACTTTATCTCGATAAGTTGTCTTCTTATGGAATATTAGCTGGTCATACTGTCCCAACTCGAGGTATAAATTGCTTGGACCATTTTATGATCAAACTTAATAGAATTAAATTCTCGGCAACTATAGCTGTCTTGCATACATCGATTACCGATCACTTCACAACATTGCTCTCTATATCCCAAGTACAAAAACAATTCACTGTAAACAAAACTAGAACCAAAATAAATTTTAATGATGCATTAAATAGTTTGAAAAACAAAAATCTTGGGGAATTGCTATTTTGTGAGGATCCCACGGCTTTACTAGACCTGTTGATCCTTAAACTTACTGAGTCAATACAAGAAAATACAGTAATTTGTAAAATACCTAAAAAATACCGTACTATAAAACCTTGGATCACAGTGGGCATTTTGCGCTGCATACGAAATCGTAATAAACTACAAAAGCAAGCTCGAAGGGATCCCCTTAATAATATAATTAAAATAACGTATTTAAGGTACAGAAACTATTGCAATAAATTAATTAAAAAACTAAAACGTAACTATGAGAAGGATTTATTGACAAAAGCTATAAATAACAATAGACTACTTTGGAAAAACATAAAAAATATCACCTACAGTAATAAATTACACAGAACACCTACGGAACTATTGAATATCAAGGCAACTCCTAAAGAATCAGTCGATTTTGCTAACAGATATTTTGCAGATATTGGTAAAAAACTGGCTCAAAACATAACACACAATCAGCCAGATGTCCAGCTTTCCTACCTTAATAGTTTATCTGCACAGCCGAACTCCTTTGTTCTATTACCCACTGATAATGACGAGGTTAGTGGAATAATTAATAATCTTAAATCCGACAGTGCTTCTGGCTGCGATGGTATACCTACCAGATTTTTGAAACTAGCTAAAAATGAGGTAATTCCTATTGTCACACGTCTAGCAAACCTTAGCTTTGAGCAGGGAATTTTTCCTATCCAATTGAAACAATCAATAATTACACCAGTTTACAAGGATGGGGATAGGCATGACATTGGCAACTACAGGCCTATATCGGTACTTCCAGCTTTATCAAAGATTATTGAGCGACTGATAAATGTTAGGCTGCTTTGCTACTTAAATGAATTTGATATATTGTCTTCTTCACAATACGGCTTTAGACAAGGAAAATCTACAGAAGATGCTATACTAAACCTGAGTTCATTAGTAGTGGAGCAGCTTGATAGTCACCATAAATGTGCTGCAGTGTTCTTGGACCTTAAGAAGGCCTTTGATACCGTATCTGTCCCGATCCTTGTTCATAAGCTGGAAAGAGTTGGTGTAAGAGGAACTGCCCTTTGCTTGCTCAAAGACTACTTATCGCAGAGAACTCAAAGAGTTAAAGTGGAAAGCCAAGTCAGTGAGACATCCCAGGTGACTTATGGGGTACCACAAGGAAGCGTACTCGGTCCCACACTCTTCCTTATATATATAAACGACCTCTGTAATATGATCATACCAAATTCTAATATTATATCTTATGCCGATGACACCGCTATTGTTTTTAAAGGAGAATCGTGGGAGTCAGTTATGGCTAGTGCAGAACAAGGACTGCAACAAATAGATAGATGGCTGCGTCATAATCTTCTTACACTAAACACAAATAAAACAAATTATATATGCTTTAGTATTTATAGCAACACACAACCGAGCAATGATTTCAAAATCAAAATACATAATACAAATTGCACGAGGGAAATTGACAAGAAACAGTGTAACTGCCCAACAATACAAAAAGTTACTCAAGTTAAGTACTTAGGTGTCTATGTTGACCAGCGGTTGTCATGGCATCCACATTTGGAACATGTAACTGCAAGAATTCGAAAACTCACCTGGATTTTTAAAACTTTGAGATATGTTGTGCCATTGACTGCTGCTGGTCCGAGTTCACCAAAAAGAGATATATTAAAAGAAATATATGTCTCACTCGTGCAATCTACTATCGTATACTGCTTATCCGTCTGGGGGGGTGCTACAAAGACACGTTTTCTTGACGCTGAACGAGCACAGCGTAGTCTTATTAAGGTGATGCTCTTTAAAAAGAGGATATTTCCTACTGAAACTCTCTACAATATAAGTAAACTTTTGTCGATTAGGAAATTGTACATTCTTGGCATAGTATTAAAAACTCATAAAAGTATTTTTTACGACCCAAATAAAAACATTAATAAAAGAATAAAGCACAAAGTAGGGCATGTACATAGATGTAACACTAAATTTGCCAGCTTACATTTCAAGCAGCGATCTGTAAATTTATATAATAAAATAAACATGACTCTAAAAATATACCACAAGTGTACAAGGGAGTGTAAAAAGAGTTTGACTACATGGTTAATGGAAATGAATTATCAAGAAGTTGAAAATCTACTTGGTACTTAAATTCACAAACGCACTTTACGCGCACGCACACACGCACACACACACACACATACACACACACACACACACACACACACACACACATACACACACACACACACACACACACATACACACACACACACACACACACACACACACACACAAAACGCATATAAACAAACATGCACACACACAATCTCACTTTAAAATTCTGTATTAATTTTAGATATTTTAGTTGCTTTACTTTGGTCTTTCTTTTTCTTTGTTCTCTCATTTATTATATGTAAATTGATGTGGAAGAGCGGGACTCCTGGCACAGGCGATGCAAGCTTAACAGGAGATCCCAATCATGTGTTATTAATGTATAAGTGGAGACGAATAAAGAATTTATTTATTTATTTATTTATTTATTTATTTTCGTGTATTTCGTGAAATGACGCTGAAATAGAATCCTATCCTATACCACGATGCCGAACTTTTAGGTTATGTACTTTTACTTTATTTTATTTTTCGAGAAATGTACTATATTTTTATATTCTTTTATATTTCAGGCATGGGGCGGCCCATAACCTGATGGAATTAAACGAGAGTTTGAACTTTTAACAATTAGTTTTATTTTTAAGGAATTAAATGAATCTATATCTATACTAATATAATAAAGCTGAAGAGTTTGTTTGTTTGTTTGTTTGTTTGAACGCGCTAATCTCCGAAACTACTGGTGCGATTTGAATAATTCTTTTTTTGTTGGATAGTCCATTTATCGAGGAAGGCTATAGGCTATCAACATAATAATATTAAGGGGGTTGTAAGGGGTTAAAAGGGGGGTAAAAAGTTACTTTTCCACGCGGACGAAGTCGCGGGCGGCCGCTAGTACAGTATAAACGACTACGTAAATGTCAGAGGCGCGAGAGAGAGAGCCTCATACAGAATTACGCCGCGTAAATATTGCTCGCGCTACTTTGCTCTGGTTATATTGTAAGGCGTTAGGGTTTCGCGTACATTTATTTCATGAGGGAATAAAACCCGATCCCAAAAAGATTTCAGCAGTACAAAACTACCCAGTACCAAAGAACACTGACGAAGTCAGACGTTTTGTAGCTTTTGTAAACTATTATAGAAAGTTTATTCCCCAATTTTCAGAAATAACTCAACCTTTAAATAAATTATTAAAGAAAGACGAAAAATTCGATTGGAACAAAGGTTGTATTACAGCGTTCGAACGATTAAAAACTGCTATCAGCAGTCCACCTTTACTACAATACCCGGATTTCTCAAAAAGTAATAAATTCATGTTACACACGGACGCGTCGGGCATAGCTATAGGATGCGTATTATCAAATAAAAAACCGGCCAAGTGCGAGTCGGGCTCGCGCACAAAGGGTTCCGTAGCAGCAAATAAAGGTTCAGCCATCGTTTTCAGTGTAAGCACAATAACTTAACCAAAATTACAGTTAAATCAACCTATCTCAAAAACTATAAGAGATACTTTGATCAAACCAAAAATCGTTGAAAAAGTTAATTAGCATGCATCACCTCTATTTTTTTTAGAATTTTATACCCCGTAGTTATAAAAATAGAGGGGGGGGGACATACTTTTTACGACTTTGAGAGCTGATATCTCAAAAACCGTTCACTTTAAGAAAAATGTTTTTTAGAAAACTTTATATCATTTTAAAAGACCTTTCCATTGATACCCCACACGGGTATGTACATCGAAAAAAAAATTTCATCCCTCAGTTACATGTATGGGGGGCCCCACCCCCAATTCTTTTTTTTACTATTTAGTGTCATATTTTTGTAGCGGTTCATACAACACATATTCCCATCAAATTTCATCACTGTAGTACTTATAGTTTCCGAGTAAATCGGCTGTGACAGACGGACAGACGGACAGACGGACATGACGAAACTATAAGGGTTCCGTTTTTGCCATTTTGGCTACGGAACCCTAAAAATGGCTTGCCAATAGCATACGCAAGCAGACCCTTAAATTCAGCCGAGAAAAATTATCCAACAATAGAAAAGGAATTGTTGGCAATCGTTTGGGCGGTGAAGTATTTCCGACCATATTTATACGGACGTAACTTTAAGATTGTCACAGACCACCGTCCTTTGATTTATTTATTTAATATGAACAATCCATCAAGTAGACTCACTAAATTTCGTTTGTGCTTAGAAGAATACGATTTCACGGTAGAATATTTGAAAGGCAAAGAAAATGCAGCAGCTGATGCATTATCTAGGATAGAAATCACTAGTGATGAGCTTAAGTATATGACAAAGAACGTAATGTCAGTTATGACTAGAGCACAGAAACGACGAATAAAAGAACTAAGTCAGGTAAACGATTCCGTTTCTATGAGTTCTAACAACGATTCAATCGAATCAAACGATCCAAACATAGTTGGAATTCCTAAAAAAACAAATAGTTTACCAGAGCTGAGTTTTAATAAAATTGACTACGACAAAATATTAAAACAGACAGACTTAGTGTCAAGTCAAAATAATATTATAATTTACTCGCCATCCTTATTGACATTGTGTGTCAACCCTAGTTTTCGATCGCGTACGAAACGAGCTTTCCTCGCGAGAGAATTAGATACGTTTTGCAAGACACAAAAGATAAGAGAGGTATGCATACTCCACAACGATGACACCACTTGTATAATAACAGAGCTAGCTCAATGTATAAATAATAAAAATGGGTCAAGTACCGGACCACGACTTTGTATAATAAAAGGTGTCAAGAAAATAAACAACAAGGATGATAGACGAGTCATATTAAATGATTTCCATTTATTGCCGACCAGTGGGCATGCAGGCATTCGAAGAATGACCAATAACGTAAAGCGTTATTATTATTGGCCAGGCATGGACAATGACATTATTGAATTTGTGAAAAAATGCGATAAATGCCAAAAACAAAAGTTTCACAAAAATACTAAGCAGCCACTATGTATTACTAGTACGACAACGTCAGCATTTGACAAGGTGTTTTTGGACTTAGTTGGTCCACTAACAAAAGATATAAATCAATATAATTATATACTTACGCTGCAGTGTGAGCTCACAAAGTACGTAGAAGCTTATCCGCTACTAAATAAAGAAACAGATACAGTAGCGCGAGCATTTGTCGATAACTTTATATTACGGTATGGAATTCCTAGCGAAATTGCTACCGACAGGGGAACCGAATTTATCTCAAAAACTATGCAAGAAGTATGCAATATTTTAAAAATAAATAAATTGCAATCCACAGCTTATCACCACGAAAGTCTTGGTTCTTTAGAAAATTCTCATAAATCGTTAGGAGCATTTCTAAGAATTCAAACTGATAATCAGGCACATCACTGGTCAGATTGGTTACAATTTTGGTGTTTTTCCTACAATACGACGGTACACTCGTCAACAAAATACACACCATATGAGTTAGTATTCGGGAAACTATGTCGCATACCTAGTAATATTATTAATCAAGTAGATCCAATTTATAACTTTAATTCATATGCTATGGAACTTAAGTATAGATTACAAAAATCCCAAGAGGATGCTAGAAATAATTTAATTGAAACAAAAATTAAGAGAAAAATAAAGTATGATGTATCCAATAATTTAATTAATTATAAGATAGGAGATTTAGTACTAGTAAAAAAGGAAAACAGATAAAATGGATCCAGTGTATTTAGGACCATTCACTGTTATCGAAGATCAAGGAGTAAATGTCAAATTATTAGTTTTAGGAAAAGAAATGATAGTCCACAAAAACAGAACAAAAAAATTTTATATTTAAAGCATAATATTGTTTAGAGTAGTTGGAATAAGCAATATAGCTGTTTGAGATAGCCATAAAACTTGATAGTAACAGTATATCCTTAGAATGCAACCAATTGATTGTAAGAATATTTTTATAACACGACACTGTATTAGTCGAAGTAAGTTTTATGATTATATAAAGAATGTAAGATTAGTTTAAAAAAAAAAAAAAAAAAAAAAAGTGGGAAAGGTGTAGTGTGGTTCGACGTCATCATCTGATAACAATTCTTTTACTTATTATAATTAATATTTTATTATCTCCCAAACACGTGTAATGTAATTTGATACTTTTATAAACACGATAAAACCACGATAAGATATCAATGTATTGGCATTTACAAAATAGTATATAAACCTGTATTTTTCCCAATAAATCAATCAGTATGGAACCGACATCCGTTGCGTTATTTACTTAACCCTACGCCGATCATCTCATAAAGTTAGAAACAGGGGTTTCACAACAGGCTCTAAAATGTCACTTTGATATTATTGGCTTTCACCTTGACCCCTTGTTGGCGGTAACCTATCTTACTTTCGAAACTTCATTATTCGAATTTCATAACTTCGAAAACGGTATATCGAAGTTTTGAATCGAAGATATATTTTTTGACAAAACATTGTATGCAATAAATTTATTTTACATATGTTTCATTTTCCAGAAAAACTAATAACCGATTTTCAAAAGCTCTTTTTTCATTTTACAGATGAATTACTTACAATATTTTTTTATTCTAGACATATTAAAGATCGAAGTAAACGAGAAATTGGTTTATTTAGTGTTTGATTTTGCGCTACCAAATGTATTGACAGAAGCGAATCGCTGCAAAACCGACTCCACGTAGTCTTGTCTGCCCTACCCCTAGAGTGTAATTCAAACCCGCGTAGGCGCGGAAGGGCGAGGCGGCCGGCGAGCTGAGGAGCAGGTGGTTTTTGCTCGCCACCGCGGCTGAGGCTGGCCGGCGAAGCCGGCCAATAAGCCGAGGCTGCGGTGACGAGCGAGAATCATCTGCGACGATAAGCTCGCGTGGGACCGCCGAAGCCTTGCAGCGCCGGAGCCGTGACAGAAACAATGCATGCTGCATGCATGCCTGCATGCCCAGTTGCATGCCTGCATGCATGCCTGGTTGCATGCCTGCCTGCATGCATGCGTTGCATGCATGCTGCATGCCTGCTTGAATTCTGCATGCATGCTTGAATGCTGCATGTATGATTCACCTGAGCCACATTAATTGTTAGAATAATTATTGAAGATTATAATAAAAATACTTATTTGTAGTTGTTATATAAACTTATTTGTCTTTTAATAACATAGAAAACGATTTTCTGGAAACTAATTCGTCTAAAATATGTTTATCTATCAAAGGTTGAGTGATATTTTAAAACGTATAGATTAAAAAAATATGTCATTTGATAATCGGAATATCAGCTATATGGCAACCGTTTTTTCGGTCAAATGAAAATGTGGAAAACAAAAATGTGGCGAAACGTTTTCGCTATAATGAAATTCGTACTTAAAAAATTCGAATTTAAGATAGGTAACCCTTGTTGGCAGAAATTGAGTGGAGTGTACTAAGAGTGGCACCTTCATACGAAACTCCCCACCATACCATAACACTAGCTGGATGATGAGTACGCGGGACATTCCGTGCTGATGCTGGGACGTCCTTGCTGCTTTTAGCATATACTTTATTGTTTTGTCGGTTAAACTTTTCCTCGGCAGTAAAGATTTTCTCATCGGTGAACAGTATCTTCCTCGCATCGTGTCTCCTAAGCAGTGCTGGACAACGTTCGCGTCGCATTTTACGTAACCGATCGTTTAAAAAGTGGACTTTCCTACGGCTATACGCCTTAACCTTAAGGTCATATTTCAGAATTCTGTTGATTGGAATGCGCGAAATATTAGTCTGCAGAGCGAGTTTTTCCTGATTGCGACATGGATTTCGTCGCAGGCGCTCTCGGATGATTTTGATGTTCGCAGGCGTCCTCACAGAGCGTGGCCGACCACTTCTTTGTCGATCTTGCAAGGAATTAGTCTCCTTGTATCGTTTAAATAGTATAATAGACAAAGTTACGACTCACACCAAAAGTTTTCACCTAGCGGAAAATCTCCATTGGTTTTTTCTCGCCTTAAATAGCGAAATCACGATCGCACGTCCTTCTTTAATTCCCTCCATCACGAAAAAATTAAGAGAAATGTATTTGAAAATCAATAAAAACAAAAGTTAACATTCCAAATTAAAAATTGTAAAAAGAAATAAATAGCAGGCAGAATTTTTTTATTTAATTTTTATAGTTCAAAGTTTGTCTCAAAACTTATGAGCATACGAGGTATAGCTTCATTAGAGAGATTATTATAAAACTTGTCTATGGAAGGTAAGTTCTCCTCTTCATATACCTTCCAGTTTGATATTGTTACGACTAAGTGCCCCTGCATACGAAAATAGAGCTTGTCTCAAATGAGTAAGGTGTATTATTCCGTTGTGCACTACGTTACACACGCATAGTCGCCCCCGAACCTACGCATTCGGAATAGAAAATTATCAAACTCTCTATCGAACGTTCGAGAAGCTACGAGAAATATCGGGAACAATGTAGAAATCTCTCGAAGCCCTAATACGTAGCAACATGTCCGATGTCTACAAAATCTCCCTCGAAGTTACGAGAGAAAAGATCGAGAATGTTCTATTCCCTTCTAGTAAGGTCTCGCCCGCGTCCGCGCTAGTATAAAAGCGGGACGGGCGAGCCGACGAATCAGTTCTGATTTGGAAAGCGAAGAAGTGAGTTCGAATTTGGAAAGCGATTATTCTCCTGCGAACTAAGAGTGATCTTGTGTATTACCTGCGAAGTGTTTAAGGAAGATTTTAGTGTTTTAGTGCGTTTAAGTGTGATTTAGTGTTTTAATTGTGTATTTGTTACTCGTCGAATAAATTAATTGTCTTTTTGTGACTTTGGCATTTTACTTGAATCTTACGTACCCCGTACCCGCAACAATAGGCTACTTGACCCATATCATTTTTTTCACAATAAATTAGTATTTCCAGTTGTACCTATCTGACTTACGAAACCAAAATATATCGATTTCAGTTAGTGAAAGTCATAGATGGTTGCATATTTTCAATTTAAAAAATATTATTTTTACTTTTTATTGAGGAAGGCAGAAAACGCTATCGGCCATGTTGTGACGTCACTCTACATGAGAAAAAAAATAATGTCACTCTCTATACAAATGTGAATAACTAGGGAAGTCAAATTGATGGAAAATAATCGATTAAATAAATATCGATTACTTTGAAATAATATTGATTTTCTATTGTTTTCCTAAATGCTTAATTCTTATTCTAATATAAATGTAAGAGATTTATACTTACAGTAAATCATTTAATTGAAATCAAATAAAATTATATTATGAAGAAAAAAATCCAGTTCAAAAGTAAAAATCAAAGCAAAAAATATTCTTTTTAACTTTCAAGGTAAAAACGAATTAATCCAAATACGATTCTATTATTGATACAAATTCTCAGTATCATTAAACGTTTTATCAGATCATCTCCATTGTTTTTACTATTTCACTAGTATTGATTGATGTGAATTTCTAAATCGATTATTTTTTACATCCCTAGATAACCTCATTTTATTTCGTCGTTTGACGTTTTACTTACACTACTATTATTCTATGTTTTACACTTTGATCGTGCGTAGTTTTTTGTCAAAATATTAGTAAAAAGTCCCTTATTCTAGGCACGTTGTACTGTTTTCTCACATAAATTTATAAAAACATGGATGTTGGATTTGTGAAAGTGGAAAGTACCTACTAATTTGCTAAGAATCGTAACATTGATGATCGGCAATTTTTTTGCCTTGAATCCCGATTTTTGCTCTCCCGAGCTTAGGAATGTTATGACTACAATGTAATACTATGTAAGTACATAGAAACAGTAAAGGTTTTCCTGTAATTTTGTGCTTATTCACGACATAAGACGAAATCGAAGAAAACTTTTTCATTCGTTCTGTCCTTTTACTATTTGTAACTAATATTTTAATTTTTACTTATAGATCTGCAAGGGAGTCGTATGGCGATGATGCCATTGGCTGTGTTCAACTTAAACGAAATCTGCACTGTGAAATGTAAAACATGCCCAGAGCACAAGGTATGCTCGAAGCAATATAAGTACAGTGACAGTACAGGTAGATGAAAAAAAAAAGAAAATATTATGTGTGCTCTTTGTGAAGATTGTTCTGCAGCGACGATGCAACAACATTTTTAATGTTGTTGCATCGTCGCACTGAAGAGCCTACTTGCACATCAGTCGAGTGCTACTGGAAAAAATCAAGCCTACCAAAGGTTGGATCAACTTAAATGCAGAAGATATGTGCAAAAGAAAATGTAAGGCTATAGTACAAAAAAATGTTTACCACAAGTTCAACTTCAAATGTTTTGTGCAAAAGTGCATCGTTGTTGTTTTTGTGTTGCAAGCAGTGACTTTGAACTAAGTAAGCAAGTTACAATATTACCTGTTTCTTATAATGATTGGTAAATATGTAAAACAGTTGATTGGACGGACTGGTCGTTTTATTTTGGAAACTAAATATTTCCCCTAAGCTAATATGAAAGTGTTACTATGTAAAATTGAAAATAAAATGCATTCACTTATATCATAATTATTTTATTTGATAAGAGAGTCCTGTAGATTTGAATATCTTCTGATACAGGCACTACTGCTGTTCTCTTGGACCCATGCTGTTGCATTGCAGGCTCATCTGATGTTAGGGGAAATTTATGTTTTCTATCGGTTTGGCAGTCAAATCGCGAAGGTATGCGATTGGGTTTCATTCGGATCCTTTTAACTGAACCCTTTATTTTAAATTGCCTGTAATTATCCATGTCACACTCTAACTGAAATGTGTAAATACAAAAAATATAATTTAGTTTATTGTCTTTGTACATAACCTTAAAAGTCTCTGTAATACTGAATGAGTTACTTGTAAGTTCTTACGTCAAAGTGATCTTTGCAGAAATAAATTGCCTGTACTTTGAGTAGAAAATGAAATGAGTCAGGCTCCCTTTTAGCAAGTTTTAGCCAGGTGTTACGCATGTTATTTCACTAGGTTCTCTGTTCCATAACTTTTTTCCTGGGGTCTTTATTTCGTTCGATCCATGTGTTTTTGCACTGTTGTACAATACAATAATGATAATTAATATACTTTTGGTATAAACTGGTAGAAGACATGGTTTTTAGTAAAAACTTTGCGGCACTTTGCGGTTTCTATTTTAGTAAATGTCAAATGATTGTTTACGCTTATAATGACGTCACAGCACAGATAATTTATAGACTACTAGCGGCCGCCCGCGACTTCGTCCGCGTGGAAAAGTAACTTTTTACCCCCCTTTTAACCCCTTACAACCCCCTTTTCGCAACAAAAAGTAGCCTATGTCCTTTCTCAGGGTCTAGATCATCTGTATACCAAATTTCATTTAAATCTGTTCAGTAGTTTTGGCGTGAAAGAGTAACAGACAGACAGACAGACAGACAGACAGACAGACAGACAGACAGAGTTACTTTCGCATTTATAATATTATATAGTAAATATAGTAATATAGTATATAGTATATAGTATATAGTATATATAGTATATAGTATAGTATGGAAGATGGCTGACAGCGTTTTTCGCCTGTCAGCTGTCTAGCACAACTTTAAATGTAAAATTTAATGTGTTTTAGGCCTTTAAAAAATTTAAACACATTTTTTTTCGTGTAAGATAACGATAAGACATAATAAAAAAAGGGTCAACTAGCCTATTGGTGTCAGAAGTGGGATTCAAGATGCCACTTACACCACGAGAAGACAGTGAGGGTCAAGTAACGAGGAGTCAAACTGCGGCTGTGGCTGTGCAAGAGGGTGAAGGTACTTCAACAGAGGGATCGATACAAACACCGCATTAGGGACGAAGATGTCAGACATGCCGTGAAGCTGGGACATCATCAGACCTTGCAGGAAGCTCTAGCCCATGCCTTGGAGGTGGAAGCCGTGCATCAGGACTCTAGAAAACATCGAATTTGGGAGGTTGTGGCAAAGGAAAACCCCTCTTTGGGTCCGATGTGCTATGGCTGCGGCGAGAGGGGCCATATTCGGAGTAGTTGCCCCAAGCGAAAATGGCCGCGTAAAACGACAGTAGCGTCCTCTACACAGGTGGACGCAGAAGAGCTGTCGTTAAACTAAAGGGAGCCAGGGCCGCGGGGCGGGTGCTGGCTGGTCAACATCGAGCCCCTACCGTCACTGTTTTACAGATTGGCAATGGGAACAACCTAACAGTGGTTGGTCAGCTGAACAGCATCAAGAACAATAGTGCGTCCAGAACTACTGAAAAGGACTATTATGTGGAATCGCAGACCAACCGTTCAGCTTCAAACAGCAACAGGCCAGCCAGTTACCGTCTTCGGTGAGACGACGGCGAAGATAACCCTTGGAGAACAGGCCTTTGAATACAGTGTGCTCATAGCAGATATCACTGACGATTGCATCATCGGATTGGACTTTTTAAGAGACCAGAAGTGTGTGGTAGACGTTTCTAAAGGAGTACTTAGTTTCCCGGAACAAGAAGTATTCCTAGAAGGAGCGAGATCATGCGCAGTTTACTGCCTAAAAACCACGACCCTACCGTCGAGGTCTGAAACTCTGGTCAAAGTTAGATTTCCTCACAATGTGTGTCAAGGACGAAGCGTCGTTATAGAAAACTGCGGCGACCATCCAAGTTTGATCACAGCAAGAACGCTGGCAATGACCGGAAAAGGAGCGCTAGTGCGAGTCATCAATCTTAGCGGAGATGAAGTGCAGCTACGAAGAAATTGTGTCATTGGACGGTGCGACGCAGGTCAATCAATAAGGAGGCTGAAAACAGCCTGGGAACCGAAATCCTGTCAACGAGATGACGTCACGCCGCTCCTAGCACATTGTAAGGACAAGCTCTCTGAACGGGAACTTCAGCAAGCTAAAAGGTTGTTACTCGATTTTAACGACATATTTTCAAAGGGTGACCATGATTTGGGAAGGACAGGTCTCTTTAAACACCGCATAGACACGGGTGACGCACCACCAATTAAGCAGCGGCCTAGACGCCTTCCATTTGCCAAAGAAAAGGAGGTAGCAGACATGATTGCCGAGATGCAGAAGAACCGCATCATAGAACCTTCAACAAGCCCGTGGTCTTCGTCAGTAGTCCTGGCAAAGAAGAAAGACGGCAGCACCAGGTTTTGTGTGGACTACCGGATGTTGAATAATGCAACTAAGAAGGACAGCTACCCTTTGCCCCGCATAGACGACACCCTGGACATGCTGAGCGGCATGAAGTGGTTCTCAACAGTGGACCTTAAGAGTGGTTACTGGCAAGTAGACATCCATCCAGTAGACAAAGAGAAGACGGCATTTACGGCCGGAACTAGGAATGGACTGTGGCAGTTCAACGTCATGCCCTTTGGTCTTTGTAACGCTTCGGCGACATTCGAGCGGTTAATGAAAAGGGTGCTGGTTGGACTACTGGGAGATGCATGCCTGGTCTATCTGGATGACATCATCGTCATGGGACGAAATTTCACGGAGCATGTTAGTAACCTAAGGAAGGTTTTCACCAGAATACGAGAAGCAAATTAAAAACTCAGCCCAAAGAAATGCACGTTTTTTCTTCCTTGAAAAACGTGCATTTCTTTGGGCCTACTTAGGACACATTATCTCATCGAATGGTGTAAGGACCGACCCAGAGAAGATAAAAGCTGTCCAAGAGTGGCCTATGCCAGCTAACAAGACCGACGTGAGATCATTTTTGGGCTTATGCGCATACTACCGGCGTTTCATAAAGAACTTCTCCGACATCGCTAAACCACTCCATCGGCTGACGGAAGATAAACGAATATTTGTCTGGGACTCGGAATGCGATCAAGCTTTTATCAGATTAAAAGAACACCTCTGCACCAGTCCTATACTTGGATACCCGAACAGAGAAGGAAGGTTTATCGTGGACACCGATGCCAGCAATACTGGCTTAGGCGGAGTTCTGTCAAGAAAAAGTTGGTCACGCGCCACGCGCAACGTAAACAAACAGCTCCGTAAATTAATTTCGTAAAAATATAAAAAGTGACCAGTTTTGTAAAAAAATTAGTGCAAAGCGTTAATATAACAATAACTCATGTGTGCAAGTGTTATCTGCAGAATCTGTACACTAAAAAATAAGTAAAGTGGAACAAATATAACAGTGATAACGAAGTTAATTTCCAATTTATCGTCAAATTCATCTTGGGAAATGAATAATACTTAATCTAAAAGTGCATAAATTAAAAGTGTCAACTGTAGAACTATTTTGGTAACATAATTACTTAGAAATAAAAGTGAAAAGCGAAAAAGTGAAAAATCGCTAAATTCAAATCGATCGCCAAATTGAAGGACTCAGAGGTCAGAGTAGTCTTCCTAGCGACATCTAGTAGCGAGTGGTCGAACTACTTTGTGTGCGGCTTCACTACTACAAGAACCCACAGAGTACTTAAAAGAACCCTTATAAGAGAATTCGCCCCTCGTTAACAGAGGGCGCTATTCAAGATTTTTCTCAATCTTCGCAATATTTATATCCAAAAATGCCTCGACTTTGCGCTGGATGTAACAAAAATCTCCCAAAAAGGGAGTTCCTCACCTGCTCATATTGTGAATGTAGATATGACCTAGATTGTGCCAATGTTCCACTTGTAAGATTTAACAACACAATGACAATGGAACACAAACAAAAATGGAAATGTCCCGATTGCTACAGCAAACCACCAACATCTGAAAAAATAGAGACGCCAATAAGAAGCATTCCTATAAATAAACAACAGGTGAAATCACCGGTGATAGGGACCCTAAGAAAGAATAAGACCCCTCAAAATAATGACACTCTTGACTCGGAAAACCTGTCTCTATTGGGCGATACATTATGCCAAAGCAGGTCGTAATCAAGTAAGCAGAACGAATTAACCTTGGAGAGTGTAAGCGACGTGATAATTCGAAGCCTCCATGAAAACAACAAGAATATTATACTACAGCTGCAGAGCACAATACAAACAGAAGTCCAAAAAGCAATAAAAATAGTTAAGGAAGAGTTTAAACAAGATTTTACTATTCTAAATGAACAAAACAAGAACAGACAGTTGGAAATAGATCAAATAAATAAAAAAATTGACAAACTGCAAAAAGAAAATGAGTTGTTAAAAAAAGATATGAATACATTATTGACAAAAAAATCGTCTTTCAGAAAGGATGATCGGAGCGATGAAAACAATAGCAAAAAATTTTTATTATTTGGTCTGGATGAGTACTCTAAAGAAGCAGAAGGTGATTTATACAATCGACTACATGGGCTATTTCAAGAATTGATGAATGTTAATCTAAGTGGTTATATTGAAGATACTTACCGTTTAGGGCGTTACAACAAAAATGGAAATCGGCCGCGGCCATTAGTCGTAGAGTTGATGAGTAAAAGAATGGTAAATTTAGTCCCAGTGGCCCTGGCCTTTTTTTTAACGACAGCTCTTCTGCGTCCACCTGTGTAGAGGACGCTACTGTCGTTTTACGCGGCCATTTTCGCTTGGGGCAACTACTCCGAATATGGCCCCTCTCGCCGCAGCCATAGCACATCGGACCCAAAGAGGGGTTTAAGCAAGATGCTGTAGGTATATTTTGCGACCTTTCTAAAGCATTTGACTGCGTTAATCACCAAACATTATTAATGAAGCTACAGCATTACGGTCTCACAGACAGCTCTTTGAGCTTAATACGGTCATACCTAAGTGATAGAATTCAAAAAGTCAATGTTAATGGAATTATATAATAATATAATAATAAATTGAGACAACATCACATACATTGTCCTGGTCCCAAACTAAGGTTTTCCCTTGTACTATGGAAACCAGAAACAACGAAGGAACTACAAACACCCAGACCCAACACAAATATCTGTTTCATCAACAAACATTTGTGTTGGTGCGGGAATCGAACCCGCGACCCTTACGTCTCAACCGGCGCTCAAACCATTGCGCTAAACGGGAATTGACTCTTCCGGTGCCCTCTTACACATGGGAGTGCCCCAGGGCTCGATATTAGGGCCCTTACTGTTTATTATCTATACTATTAATAAAGAGGTAACGTCTCGGCCTGTGACTGACTGACTGACTGATCTATCAACGCACAGCCAAAACTACTGGACCTAAAATCATGAAATTTGAAACCTAGGTAGTTCATACTATGTAGGGGCGCACTAAGAAAGGGTTTTGCGAAATTCACCCCCTAAAGGGGTGAAAGGGGGGGTTTACGTTAGTATGAAAGTCTTTCAATTTGGATGTTAGAGATTTGAAAATTTGGATTATAGTTGATGATTAAAAATAAAAATTGACCTGTTTCAGTTTTTTTTTTAATTCAAGTCATAAAGGGGTGAAATGGGGGTTAAAACAATGTATGGGAGATTTATTATTTTTAAAGCTAGAGTCTTGAAAATTGGTATTTGGGTTTTCCATACAAATTAAATGAATGTGATTTCAGCATTTTTTTTTCTTCAGCTTACAAAGGGGTGAAAGGGGGTTAAAAGGTCGTATGGAAGATTCGTCATTTTTAAAGCTAGAGCTTTGAAAATTGGTATTTGGGCTTTGCATGCAAATGTAATGAAACTCAATTCGGCATTTTTTTCTTCAATCTAAAAAAGGGGGAAAGGGGGATGAAACGCCGTATTATCAATTTTAAAGCTAGAGTCTTGAAACTTGGTATATGGGCTTTGCATACAAATGTAATGAAAGTGAATTCGTTATTTTTTTCTTCAACCTAAAAAGAGGGGAAAAGGGGGTTGAAACGAAGTATTGACATTTTTTGAAGCTAGAATCTTGAAAATTGGTACTTAGGCTTTGCATAGAAATTTTATAAAAGTGATTTTTGTATTGTTTTTTCTTCAATCTTTAAAGGGGTGCCTTCGGTTTTTTCATATTCAACCCCTATAGGGGTGAACGGGGGAACTGATTAAATTTGACAAAGTAAAGTATAGAGTTTCCAGCATTTTTTAAATCAAATCTTTTTGAGATTCCTTCATTAAGGTTTACGATCACCAAAATTGATTGTTGTGAATTCTACTTCGTTAAAAAAATTAAAATACCGAAGCGAAGCGAGGGCGGGCCACTAGTATTATATGTAAATGACCTTCCTTACCTTACTAAAGACTTGTGTGACATAGTATTATTTGCAGATGATACTTCTTTAATTTTTAAAACTAATAGATAGAAAGATAACTTTGACGATGTAAATAATGCTCTCACCCAAGTGCTAAATTGGTTCACTGTAAACAATTTGCTTCTAAACGCTAAAAAAACTAAATGTGTTAAATTTACATTGCCCAACGTAAGACAGGTCAGCACTAGGATCAATATGATCAATGAAGATGTTGAAGTTATTAATTCTACCGTATTCTGGGCATTAGGTTAGATTCAAAATTACAATGGGGCCCTCATATTGCAGCTCTGGCTGGTAGACTCAGTTCAGCTGCATATGCAGTCAGAAAAATAAGACAACTGACCGATATTGAAGCAGCAAGACTTGTATATTTTAGTTATTTCCATAGCGTCATGTCTTATGGTCTACTCTTGTGGGGAACTGCGGCTGACATTCAAGCCATATTTGTGCTACAGAAGCGAGCCGTCAGAGCCATATACGGACTTAGACCACGAGACTCGCTTAGAAATTTGTTCAAAGAAATCAACATCTTAACATTAGCATCACAGTATATTTTTGACTGTATAATGTATGTTTATAAAAATCTCAATTTATTACCGAAGAAATCTGATAAGCATAGCCTAAACACCAGAAATAAACACAAACTTGCTGTTCCAAATCTCAGACTTCATAAAATTGGTAATTCATTTGTCGGAATGAGCATTAAATTTTTTAACAAATGAAATGAAATGAAATGAAATGAAATGAAATGAAATGAAATAATTTATTTCGACACTTAACATAATGTACACATATTAACATAGAGTTCACAATATGAAACAGTAGCTAAGTGTCGAATCGGACCCTACTCAGCATTAAGCTATAGCCTGAGCCATAGCGCTGATTTTCAGTAGAGACCGAATCGAGTGATACATTAATACATATAATGCGCTTCACGCCTAAACAAACAATTGGCACTTATTTGTATAACTACTTATATGTAACTATTGTATGTATTTATAATTATAATATGTAAACACAACAAGTATGACGTTATAACTTATATATTTTTTTATAATTATGTTAGTTTCTTTTAAATATAAATCTTTGCTACATTTTATTGTACAAAGTAGGTAGGTAGGTATGTATGTATGCTATATTAGAGGAAAGGTGAAAATAATTGTGTAGGTATAAAATATGTCTGCATATGCGTTATAAATTACAATTTATTTAATTTAATTAATGTAATACTTACATAGTATGTATTTTTTAAGTTTGAGTGGGGGATACGAGAATAAATGGTGTGTGTGTGTGTGTGTGTGTGTATGTGTGTGTGTGTGTGTGTGTGTGTGTGTGTGTGTGTGTGCGTGAGTGAGTGTGTGCGTGCAAATTACCACAAACCCTTGTTGATTTACCCACACTTAAATTTAAATCTAAAGTTAAATCTTATTTGATGGCAAATGCCTATTATACAATTGAAGAATACCTAAATGACAAGAATTTGTGGAAATGATAAACTGTTCACCTACACAGTGTTATGTATTATGAAATTATATTTTATTTAATTCTTTAAAAATTTTATGATAACAAATTTGAAAAGATTAAGTTCTACTGAGTTTCTTGCTGATTCTTCTCGGTAGAAATTGACCTTCCGAATCAGCAGTAGATTATAAAATTTGACATTCATAAATGTTCTGTAAAGGACTTAAATTGAATAAAGATATTTTGATTTGATTTGATTTGATTTGTTTTTCTTTGCCACAACCTCCCGAATTCGATGTTTTCTAGAGTCCTGATGCACGGCTTCCACCTCCAAGGCATGGGCTAGAGCTTCCTGCAAGGTCTGATGATGTCCCAGCTTCACGGCATGTCTGACATCTTCGTCCCTAATGCCATCATAGAAAGCTTGCGGGATCATTGATTCCACCATCGTCGGGCATGACACGTATGCACGTCGGACTAGCCTCTCGATTTCCGCCGCCCATTGCTGCAGGCTCTCAACAGGTTTCTGTTGTCGATCGCGGAGCTGTGCTCTATACGCGTGTTCCAGGTGTTTGTCGCTGTACCTGCCCTCTAGTGCTCTTTGGAGAGCACCTAAAGTTCTGTTATCCAAAGGCAGGTTCTCCAATGTAAGCAGGGCATCCTCACGAAGAGCAAGAGTCAAAGCTAACATTGATTCTTCTTCGTTCCACCCCTTTCCTTTAGCCACCGATTCGAACTGATACCAGAACGCTGCCCAAGACGTCGTTCCATCGAAGTGGGGTACTTCGACTTTCGGGGAATCCGATACTACTGAAGCACCCCGGGTCTCCACTCTAGCCATCTTGGTATGCAACTGTTGCATCTCCGTATCCATCTGGCACAGTCGATCCTCGTGTTAGGTGAATCGATCTTCATGTTGGGTGAATCGATCTTCATGTTTTTTTTTTTTTTATTTGCGTAAAACATGGTATGTAACAGCTGTAGTTGGTTTTAAATAATTGATCACATGTTTTGCAATATATCTATTGCATGCAAATATATGACATATTGTAAATTATTGTATATTATATTTTAAAATATATCATGCTTGCTTAACTAATGGAAAACATTAAAATATCTACAATAAATAATTTCATTATAAAAATTCAGTTTTAAATATAACAATGTCGCTTTAATACACAGAATTAATTAGTAATTATTATCAATATCCAGTCAATCGTTTAAAAAGTCATCTATTTTATAAAAATTATGCTGAAGAAGCCAGTCATATAAAACCTTTTTAAATCTGACTATAGGTAGATTATGAGGGCGCCTAAGAGCGCCACCTACTATATTTTAGCTTAGAACTTTAGTTATAAGTTTTTTATATAATTTATAACATGGATATCAATGTAATTAATGAATTAGATAAATTATCTGTATCCGAATCAATGTTGTGTGAAATGACTGCAAACAGTATCTCTCTCTATAAAAATCTTTTACTTTACTAACACAATACATTCGTAGCGTATTTAAAAATATAGTCAGCTTTTACCTCTTTTTTTACGGGCTTCTCCCCGCACATACATTGCCGACACATCAAAGTGGCTCATGTCTCGATCATATGATGGTAAAGTCTAATTTCCCGTGTAATGCACTTGTTACTAATTCTAATATAACCGACCTTGATACTTTTAAATAATTAAAACCTCAAGAATCCATAAAACCGTTTATTTTCCGTCTCTCAAGTCGCGCGACTCCAAATCAATGCCACCTCGCAGTGTGGCCATAATATTAATGACAATATAACAGTGACACAGTATTAAATGATTAAATATCATGTGAATTACATTTTAATCATTTAATTACATGAAAGTATTATACATAAATCAGTTACTTGAAATAAAGTTCTAATATGACTTTACAATTCTTAACAGTCGGCCATCCTGAGTATATGTTCGTCCCGAACATTAATTTAGTACACTTGTAAATAATGTAAGTTAATTGTTAATCATAATGTATATTCTTATATTTAAATACAATTTAAAATGTTAACATAATAAAGTGATGAAGAAAATAAGATAACTGTTAGATACACTGTTCATCAGAACCAACAGTTGATATCAAAATAAGTGGTAATACTATATACACATACTTTTTGGAGTATATTTTACTATGTATCTCGGCCATCCTATATAATCATGAATGTCCTCATTCGACTCTTTATATACTAAACATAAATTGCATTTTGCCTCAACCTATGATAAAAGGATTTAAACTAAGATTAAATAAATAATTAAAATAAAGTAAAAATTACATTTTCATTAAATTGTCTAGAATTAATTGTAGTATTCTGGTAAAACTTTTAAGTTGTCTCTGCTGTTATTTGTAGCGAAATCACTTAATTTACTGAGTTTTTGTTGCTTTTGCTCTGTATCACTGCTGCTACATTAATAGTACTCACTGTTATATGAAATTTAAAGACCATCAATTCTGAGCACCGCTTGAACCTCAGGGAACTTCGGCCTCACTTCAGAATGCTTGTTTATTTTATTGGCCACACTCCAATATAAAATACAGGTCTGGGCGCCGCTTGCACAAAGTGCTACGACCTCACTCCAGAGAGTTGCTAAACTGGGCGCCGCTTGCACGTCTAGTGCTACGACCTCACTCCAGTTGAATCATAGGGTGTCATTCGTCAAATTTTCTTTTCTTTTCGCTTTGCGTCCTCGTAAACGCTCACTGGATTAGCAGCTCTGGTGTCTCACTCGAGAAGATTCACGATGTTTTCACTTTGAGGACAAGGAGAGGAAAAAAAAAAGAGGAAGGAGGAAATGTGTAATCACCAATAGCCCAGCTGATAGTATATTTATCACTTTGAAATTAAATTAACTAACAAAATTAGCTGTAGATCAATATCAACTTTTACGAACATGGCACTATTTACATAATAAAAAACTATTCTTATTCAAATTGTTGTCTTATTCGCTTTCCCCGTAATCGCTTTCAGATTCTGATTCCGTAAATCTTACCCATGGCTTAAGCTTATCTACTGAAAAAACATTTTTGTATTCCTTTTTTGAATAACCTTCTACACTACTAATCTCATAACGATCGTGATCTAAGACAGTTATAACTTTAAAAGGGCCGCTATATGCAGGGGTCAATTTGTTGCTTTCACCTGGAGTTCGGGTACTTTTGAGTGCCATTACTAAATCGCCAACCTTGTAGACTTTAGCTTTGCATCTCTTTTTGTCGTAGCGCTCCTTCATGTTTTGCTGCTGCGTTTCTATGCTTGCAAGAGCTTCGCCACGTATTTGAGCCAACTTTTCAGCCGATACGTCTACAGTTTGATCGATTTCATGTAGATGGCTTTCTACTGTGTTTACCGTATTTTTGCCAAAAACGACCTCACTTGGACTTTTCCTAGTGCTTTGATTCAAGGTGTTATTGAGACTCCATTGAACCTTGGTTATTTGCAGATCCCAATCTTTGTCATCCTCACCGTGGCAATGGGCAATGAGAGATGCTAAAATTGAGCGGTTGTAACGCTCGATTTGCCCGTTTGCACGCGGTGTGGCAACAGCGTTCAACGTATGTTTGATCCCTATCGACTCAATGAACTCTTTAAATTCGTTAGACGTGAAACTAGTACCACGATCTGTTATTAAATGTTGCGAAGTACCAAAGAGACCGAAAATATCTCTGAGGACCGCAATCGTTGTTTTGCTTTTAGTATTTCTGACCGCCCGTAAAATGATGAACTTTGTGAAGCTGTCGATTATTCCAAGAATGTAAGTATTTCCACGTTTACTTTTTATAAATGGCCCAAGGTGATCCATATGTAAACTTTGAAATGGTCTGTTAGGTTTAGGGATAGGATGTAAAAATCCTTGCCCCTTTCCACCTGGTTGTTTAGCGTGAGCACATGGGATGCACGCCTTTACATATTTCTTCACAAAGTGCGTCATTCCAGGGAACCAGTAATCGCGCCTAATCTTCTCAAGAGTTTTAGCTAGAGAGAAATGTCCAGCGTCATCATGGCACTGCATGCAAATTTTCCATCTACCATCCTTCGGTACCGCCCATTTTAGACTACCTTCTACCTTTCTATAAATTTTCCCATCCTTGAGCTCGTAATTATCCCGGATATCCTTTGCTTCTTGACTTTTCGTGTCGAGTACAGCTTTGACGTGACAGAGTCGAGGGTCACTCATTTGAACCGATTGAACTTCTTCGACATGCATCACCATACTGTTCTTACTGACTTCAACTAACTGCTCTGTCATGGAATTTCTACTCAATGCGTCTGCATGAAGTAACTGAGTTCCCGGTCGGTACTCAATGGTAAACGTGAACTCTTGAACCAAAAGCCACCATCGGGCTATCCTTGGGATTAAGTCTCTTTTAGTCAGCGTAGTGCGGAGTGCATTACAGTCTGTAACGACTTTAAACGATATACCAATGAGGTATACCCTAAACCTATTAAGGGAGGCAACTACAGCAAGCGTCTCCAGTTCGTAGGAGTGGTAGTGTTGCTCATCCGCTGTTGTTTGCCTACTAAAATAGGCTACTGGTCTTAATGGTGACTTCTCATCGATGCGTTGTAACAAAATTCCAGCTAGCCCCGTGGAACTCGCATCCGTATGCAATTCTGTCACATGATTAGGATTGTATATGGCTAGTACAGGACGGGTGGTCAAAATTTCTTTGAGTTTCGTAAAAGCCTTGTTTTGGTCCTCTCCCCATACCCAAGTAACATTACTTTTAGTTAAAATGGTCAAAGGCCTGGCCAATGAAGCAAATCCAGGGACGAACCTTCTGAAAAAGCTACAGAGGCCCACAAATTGCCTTACTTCGTGCACGTTCTGCGGGGTTTTGAACGAAGCAACTGCGGCTGTCTTATTTTGACCGGGTTTGACGCCTTCACTGGATATCTCAAACCCCAAGTATTCGATAGATCGTCTGAAGAAATTACACTTAGCTAAGTTTAAAGTAAGATTAGCTTCCTTCAATAAATCCAGAACTAAGCGCAACTTCTCCATACCCTCTTCTATGGTTTTTGACGCTATTATAACGTCATCCATGTAAGCCAGTACTCCAGGAATGTTTTTCCTTTTTAGTAAATTTAGAATCAGCCTTTGGAACACAGCTGGCGCATTTGTGAGCTCGAAGGGCATACAATTATATTCATAGTGCCCATCGGGTGTAATAAATGCCGTAAAATGCTTAGATTCCTCCGAAACTGGTATTTGATGGAATCCCGACGTAAGATCGAGGGTTATGAAGAAGGCTTGACCAGAAAGACTATCAATTTGATCATCTATGAGTGGCATAGGAAATTTTTCTTTGACAGTCTTTCTGTTCAAAGCCCTATAGTCGACACATAATCTAGCATCTCCATTTTTCTGTGCGACCAATAAAATAGGGCTGGCAAACTCAGAATGGGATTCGCGAATAATTCCATGCGCTAGCATGTTGCTTATGATAGTGTTTACTTTTTGACGTTCTGACAACGAAAGCCTATACGGTCTATAGGTTACAGGCTCGGTGTCTTTTACTCTTATAACCATTTCAGTTTCGGACGTTCTTCCTAGCTCTTCTAATGTAAAAGCAAAACACTCACGACGCGAGTTTAACAGATTGCACAATTGGGTCAGGGTAGTTCGGTCTAGATCTTTGTCAACATTGAGTTGATCCGTAGTTATGGCCTTGGGTGGATCCTCAGCTATCAAGGAAACATTACACGTTTCGACGTTGGTCGTAATGGGAGCTTCCGGTAGCTCTTCGCATGACAACATAACACCCCGCGCTAACAAGGTGTCTTTCGAGAGCTTGAATGGATTTTTACCGAGCCCCATGACTATAACTCTACCTTCTCCTTTTTTTATCGAATACACCCCAGGTAAAATCATATATTCATTATTTTGTTTCATACAAATGTCGGTTGAGATGTATATTGATCCCGTGACCGACGATTGGCAAGATATACTCACTTCTTTTACTCCATTAATAGTCACATCTTCAGAGTTAGTTACTCTTATTTTATCTTTACCCACAGTAGTTAAGTCTTTATAAAATATTAACTCATTGTCAGTTTTGTGCGCACGAATGAGTGGTAACTCTGTCAACGACTGCCCGATAAGAACATCGGCTGGTAATAAATTAGCTTCAACAAGAAATGCATCTACAACTTCGTTTATACTATCTAATTCTACCTGAATGACCACTTTACCGATTGGAACAATCGAGCCATTGGCAAAGCCTTTTAATGTTGGTAAATTACTTTTATCTACAACTAAATGCAGGCGTGCCGCATAATCAGCCCTTAACAACGTGCAATGGCTACCCAAATCAACAAATGAGGTCATTGGCTCGCCGCAAACAGTGATTTGCTTGAAATATTTTGCATTACCATTACCACCGGTTGTAATATTTAAAATTTTCTTATCGTTCTGGGACACGGACGTCGTAGACCGTGAACGACCCGCCCCTGACTGGAAAGAACCTTTGCAATCCTTTTCGACATGTCCGAACAAACGACATTTACTACATTTTAATACTTCTTTGGGCATTTAGTGACAATGTGGCCTGAATCACCGCAATTAAAGCAGGTTATCGAAGTACCTTTTTTATTATTTGAGACTCGTTAGCCTTATTAGCTGGATCGCCGAAACCGCGATTAAAAGGCGTTTTCCTTAGAACGTCAATTTTACTACAAATATTTCTAAAGTACTTTAGTACTCCCTCAGGCTCTTGAATATTCGCTCCTTGAACGTTCATCCTAACATTGGAATCGAATATTCCGTGTGTTAAACAGTCCACTGCCTGCTTTCCTTTTATTTCGCAGCGATTTATGAGCATAATTTTATCGTAGTAATATTCTTCAAGACTTTCGTTACGTCTGGTTTTTCTAGCAAGCATATCTGATAATAAGTCACCGTAGTTTTGTTCGCAGGGAAACGCACCGATTAACTTAACCTGCCATTCGGTCCATGTAAATTTCACACTAGTCAATCCGTCATACCATCGCTTTGCTAGACCTTTAAGCTTTGGCAACGCATAAAATATGGTTTGCCTATCTGACCAACCATACACATGCGCTGACTCATTGATCTTGGCTAACCAGTCTTTCATAGTTTGCGATTTAGATTGGGGGTCAAAATCGGGTATGACAGATTGAGATCCTTGTAAACCAGTACCAGAATTTCCTGAACTATTTCGATCATTTAACGCGTTAATAAGTTTTTCTATTAGTGAGTTTTCATTTCTTGGTTCTCGGTCACAGCTATTACGAGAATGGCGACTAGTTGGGCGTTTTGGTTCAGGAGACGTACCATCAGAATACTTTCGGCGATATGAACGAGGCGATAATTTCCTACGCTTTGTTTGTTTGTGAAACGAAACGGTTGAATTACTAGCAGACGAATCACTTTCTGAATGCGAGCTATAATTTCGATGCCGATCACGACCGCCGTGACGACGTCCCAACGTTAAGTCGCGGTATTTATGGCTCAATTGTTCCCGTGAGGACCTATCCTCACGAGATCGACCTCTCGAGGGACGAAGTGAAGGTGATTTACGGTAGGGTGATCTACTCCTTGAAATACGTACTTCAGACTCTCTCCGAGTTTTAGGTCTACCGTCATGTAGGCGTTTACCTCCTACGTGCCTAGCACATTGTGGCGGCGAGATACTCCGCGATAGTAAACGACGGGTGGTCAAAATTTCTTTGAGTTTCGTAAAAGCCTTGTTTTGGTCCTCTCCCCATACCCAAGTAACATTACTTTTAGTTAAAATGGTCAAAGGCTGGCCAATGAAGCAAATCCAGGGACGAACCTTCTGAAAAAGCTACAGAGGCCCACAAATTGCCTTACTTCGTGCACGTTCTGCGGGGTTTTGAACGAAGCAACTGCGGCTGTCTTATTTTGACCGGGTTTGACGCCTTCACTGGATATCTCAAACCCCAAGTATTCGATAGATCGTCTGAAGAAATTACACTTAGCTAAGTTTAAAGTAAGATTAGCTTCCTTCAATAAATCCAGAACTAAGCGCAACTTCTCCATACCCTCTTCTATGGTTTTTGACGCTATTATAACGTCATCCATGTAAGCCAGTACTCCAGGAATGTTTTTCCTTTTTAGTAAATTTAGAATCAGCCTTTGGAACACAGCTGGCGCATTTGTGAGCTCGAAGGGCATACAATTATATTCATAGTGCCCATCGGGTGTAATAAATGCCGTAAAATGCTTAGATTCCTCCGAAACTGGTATTTGATGGAATCCCGACGTAAGATCGAGGGTTATGAAGAAGGCTTGACCAGAAAGACTATCAATTTGATCATCTATGAGTGGCATAGGAAATTTTTCTTTGACAGTCTTTCTGTTCAAAGCCCTATAGTCGACACATAATCTAGCATCTCCATTTTTCTGTGCGACCAATAAAATAGGGCTGGCAAAACTCAGAATGGGATTCGCGAATAATTCCATGCGCTAGCATGTTGCTTATGATAGTGTTTACTTTTTGACGTTCTGACAACGAAAGCCTATACGGTCTATAGGTTACAGGCTCGGTGTCTTTACTCTTATAACCATTTCAGTTTCGGACGTTCTTCCTAGCTCTTCTAATGTAAAAGCAAAACACTCACGACGCGAGTTTAACAGATTGCACAATTGGGTCAGGGTAGTTCGGTCTAGATCTTTGTCAACATTGAGTTGATCCGTAGTTATGGCCTTGGGTGGATCCTCAGCTATCAAGGAAACATTACACGTTTCGACGTTGGTCGTAATGGGAGCTTCCGGTAGCTCTTCGCATGACAACATAACACCCCGCGCTAACAAGGTGTCTTTCGAGAGCTTGAATGGATTTTTACCGAGCCCCATGACTATAACTCTACCTTCTCCTTTTTTTATCGAATACACCCCAGGTAAAATCATATATTCATTATTTGTTTCATACAAATGTCGGTTGAGATGTATATTGATCCCGTGACCGACGATTGGCAAGATATACTCACTTTTTTTACTCCATTAATAGTCACATCTTCAGAGTTAGTTACTCTTATTTTATCTTTACCCACAGTAGTTAAGTCTTTATAAAATATTAACTCATTGTCAGTTTTGTGCGCACGAATGAGTGGTAACTCTGTCAACGACTGCCCGATAAGAACATCGGCTGGTAATAAATTAGCTTCAACAAGAAATGCATCTACAACTTCGTTTATACTATCTAATTCTACCTGAATAACAACTTTACCGATTGGAACAATCGAGCCATTGGCAAAGCCTTTTAATGTTGGTAAATTACTTTTATCTACAACTAAATGCAGGCGTGCCGCATAATCAGCCCTTAACAACGTGCAATGGCTACCCAAATCAACAAATGAGGTCATTGGCTCGCCGCAAACAGTGATTTGCTTGAAATATTTTGCATTACCATTACCACCGGTTGTAATATTTAAAATTTTCTTATCGTTCTGGGACACGGACGTCGTAGACCGTGAACGACCCGCCCCTGACTGGAAAGAACCTTTGCAATCCTTTTCGACATGTCCGAACAAACGACATTTACTACATTTTAATACTTCTTTTGGGCATTTAGTGACAATGTGGCCTGAATCACCGCAATTAAAGCAGGTTATCGAAGTACCTTTTTTATTATTTTGAGACTCGTTAGCCTTATTAGCTGGATCGCCGAAACCGCGATTAAAAGGCGTTTTCCTTAGAACGTCAATTTTACTACAAATATTTCTAAAGTACTTTAGTACTCCCTCAGGCTCTTGAATATTCGCTCCTTGAACGTTCATCCTAACATTGGAATCGAATATTCCGTGTGTTAAACAGTCCACTGCCTGCTTTCCTTTTATTTCGCAGCGATTTATGAGCATAATTTTATCGTAGTAATATTCTTCAAGACTTTCGTTACGTCTGGTTTTTCTAGCAAGCATATCTGATAATAAGTCACCGTAGTTTTGTTCGCAGGGAAACGCACCGATTAACTTAACCTGCCATTCGGTCCATGTAAATTTCACACTAGTCAATCCATCATACCATCGCTTTGCTAGACCTTTAAGCTTTGGCAACGCATAAAATATGGTTTGCCTATCTGACCAACCATACACATGCGCTGACTCATTGATCTTGGCTAACCAGTCTTTCATAGTTTGCGATTTAGATTGGGGGTCAAAATCGGGTATGACAGATTGAGATCCTTGTAAACCAGTACCAGAATTTCCTGAACTATTTCGATCATTTAACGCGTTAATAAGTTTTTCTATTAGTGAGTTTTCATTTCTTGGTTCTCGGTCACAACTATTACGAGAATGGCGACTAGTTGGGCGTTTTGGTTCAGGAGACGTACCATCAGAATACTTTCGGCGATATGAACGAGGCGACAATTTCCTACGCTTTGTTTGTTTGTGAAACGAAACGGTTGAAATACTAGCAGACGAATCACTTTCTGAATGCGAGCTATAATTTCGATGCCGATCACGACCGCCGTGACGACGTCCCAACGTTAAGTCGCGGTATTTATGGCTCAATTGTTCCCGTGAGGACCTATCCTCACGAGATCGACCTCTCGAGGGACGAAGTGAAGGTGATTTACGGTAGGGTGATCTACTCCTTGAAATACGTACTTCAGACTCTCTCCGAGTTTTAGGTCTACCGTCATGTAGGCGTTTACCTCCTACGTGCCTAGCACATTGTGGCGGCGAGATACTCCGCGATAGTAAACGACGCGGGCTGTGATGGCGTGATCTATTTTTGGACCGGCGCGTCCTGGGCGACCCAAGAGTTCGACACCTACTGACACGTGAACCGTCCGGAATGCTTCTGGAAGGTGGCGCATGTGGTGGTGTGTAACCAGGATCCATATTGAGATGTTAAGGATGGTGGAAAAAGGGAAATAGGAAAGTGAAATGTCGGCTGAAATATTATCACACGCTTTAGTCTCTGTAATTGTTTTGTGTCTTGTTTTTTTTTGTACGATTTATTGTAAAAATGGCAAGTTAATAAAAATCTTCTTCTTTTGCTTACTATCAATCACCACGTCAATGACAAGATAATAGAGAAAAAAAAAGTTTAGCTATAGCCTGATAGTAATAAAATACCCTATTCTGCTAAAAAAAAATCAGTGATTATTTTATTGAGGAACCATTCCGCTTAACCGTTCAGCTTGAAGGTAATGTAAACGCACATCAAATAAGTATCCACTATTAATTATAACATAGTTGTTGATTAGACACAATGACCTAGTTGTTGTAAAAAGCTAGTACTTTTTACTATGATATACCGTTATTTAAACACAGATAGGAACATATTATAACATTATTACTAAAATGTAAGACGTTATAAAAAGGGAACAAACCATAATATACATTAATTATTAGCATTTACTTAGTAATCTTTGCATAATTTGTTGTAATGGTATAAAACAAATAAACTTACCATTTTCATTGCCATTTTGTATACCATAAAGGTATCTATTATAAACTGCAACTACATTCCATTCTCATTATATGATTACTGATAGCTACAAATTGTAACAGGATAACCACAACGTAGGTGGCTATTTCTTAATGATATTTTCCGAAATGATTATTGTTTCATTGTGATTAAGTAGAAAACATTACATTTCATATATTTCGAATCAACCAGACACATAAATCGGATCAAACAGACCTTGTTTGCTATTCTTCCGTTGAGAAAAATTGCACTTATAAGTTTATATCAAAATCACTTACCAGTTTTCCGCGAAATATACCTCACAAATCCTTGGTTTTCCACATATATACCTATCCACTGAGGCAGGAAGGCTTCGTTTTACCACTTCTGAACTTTTAAATAATTAAAACCTCAAGAATCCATAAAACCGTTTATTTTCCGTCTCTCAAGTCGCGCGACTCCAAATCAATGCCACCTCGCAGTGTGGCCATAATATTAATGACAATATAACAGTGACACAGTATTAAATGATTAAATATCATGTGAATTACATTTTAATCATTTAATTACATGAAAGTATTATACATAAATTAGTTACTTGAAATAAAGTTCTAATATGACTATAAATTATTAAAACGGGAATTAACGCGACGTTTATTTTTAAGTACATTGTATAAACGTCGCGTTAATTCCCGTTTTAATAATTTATAGTTATAATGCAACGCGAAAATCTAAAAAACTAAAGTTCTAATATGATTTTACAATTCTTAACAATACTGTCTTACTAACCCTAAATTTATCGCTTCCTAGACAAAAATCTCGCCTCGCAAAGACCAATATAAATGTAAACAAACTCGAACGTGATATTTGCAACATTGACTTTAGCCCAGGGGGTCTAATTTGAAGTTGGCAAATACTTTCGTTCGGTTGAGCTGAGAGTCAACCAAACGTAATTTGTTTTGCGATAACGAAATGTCTTTGAGACGGACACTCTTTTACGATCGGAGACCATAGAGTTTTGAAATCAATTGAAAGTGCCGCCGAAAGATTATGTTATGGCTGGCGCCTACACACATTCGATCAATTGAAGCAATTGAATTTTATAAACAATGACATTTTTAATAAATAAAAAATATTTGGCTGTTTATATAAATAGATTGTTGTTTAATGTGTTTGAAAGAAGGATTTTATGTAGTGAAAACTTAAAATTTTGTCATAATCTTAAGAATTTAGTTTTTTTGGCTGTTTGGCGTTTGTTTTCTTTGCTCAACAAAGCTGTAAGGAAAACAAAAAGTGACAGCTGATCAATTAGGAAAAATATTTTGTTTTGTTTACAACTTTACAATGTATTTCGTTTTTTAGATGAATTTGTATAAATCTACACAATTTTATCAGTAATGGTGAAGGATTGCAAAAATGTCTCGGTTGAGAGAGATCGGATCGGAGATCTACGTAACCTCAAACTACATGAAGGAAATAATTTGGACTTTGAATAACTAAAATTGGTGCTTGTTGGCTTGTTGTATCAAAAGGTATGTAATTTTTAAGTATTTTCCATTGATCCGAGCATGTAAAGTTTTGTCTTATTTAGAAATTAAATTTCTTCCTAATTCCTTTTAATTTCTTTTTAAAAATTAAAAGTTACATGGATCTATTGTTATAGAGCATGTAAGGTATAGGGATCTCTTTCCATACTTAGCATATGAATCCCAGATTCATACAAAACTATCAGTCTGGAACCCGTGGTATGCTTAGAGAATGATTCCGGAATGTTTGTTAAACTATCATCAAGCGACTGCCATCTGACCTTTGCTGTCCTTTAACAGAGGTACCAGACAAACTGATTTACTGTTACATATTTCAGATACTGTCCAATATGTACTGGTATTCTCATTTATCTCGGATTCAAACCACGACTTCCCATTCTTATACATTGAGCTACCACTGCACTATTATAACAGTGTAGATATTATCATTATAATTTTATCAATAATACCATAATTTTCTTACTTACAGATCTCTCTCTACAACCTGCGACGAACTGAACACAGGAAGATGTCGCTACAAGCTATTGTATATTAGCAAAATTTATTACCTAGTTTAAGAAGACTTGTAAACTTTGTGCAATAAAGAGTATCTATTTATGTTATGTTTTTCATTTAAGCAGTAAGTTAGCTTCTTGTCTTGTGATGTTAGTGTTCATGCATTATGATATGCTTAATACACAGCTGCTTTGAGAATTTTTTAATTACCTAATTATAAATATTTTACAATATTTATAATTAAGTAATTGAAAATTCTTTACTACTGATACTTTAGTAGGTATCAGCCTATATACTGTCCCACTGCAGGGCAAGGGGCTCTATCATAGAAATCAAGTCTACGCTACTACGGTGGCATTAGGCTTAATCACCACACTTGCCTTATTCAGATTGTTGATCACAAACACGTGCTATGCTTGACCTGGGAATCGAACCCGGGACCCGAAGATTATGGCCCGGTACTTAAACCACTAGACCAATGGGGTGTTTTAAATATAGGAATTCCAATAATTATGAGGTATTAAAAAAAGCTGAGGTATCAGCCTCATCGGGCTTGGCAAAATAAAACAATTTAATTATTTAAAGATATTTTATTAGTAAATTTAACAGTAACAACTTAACCCAAGCTATTAGATCAATAATTCAAATTAATCTCAAATTAGGTATTTAGATACATAATCTTTGTGTTCAGCATAGAATAGAAAAAAAATGTTGACAATCGCAGTTCATACAACAATTATTATTTTATTTATTTTCTATTGTAGTGACTCCACATGGTGTTGGGTGTGTCCATGGGTGGGCATGGGTGTAATCAATACATCCAATCCATCTGCCATAAGTAATGCCATCATCGCTCATAAAATCTGTAAACATAAATAAATACTTATAAGTATCAACCAAAAAATGCACTACACCGGAGATCTATTAATTAAATTTTTATGTTCATTATTCACTCTTGGTAGGTACCTAAACAATTTCTTTCATTGGAATTTTGTGACTTTTACTATGAACATAATTTGGATGGCTCATGATTTCCTATTCCATAACTTTCAAACAAACAACAAACAAAATACTTTTATTGCTGTGTGTTTACACTGTAGGTAACCTACTTAAATGCATAGTAGTTGAGTGCTTTATGTAAAAATTTTTAATATTGTTGATCTGTAAAATATTGTCTTTATTTAAGGAATAGTAAGGTAAGTTCTTAAATTTCTTAGTTTAAGTAAGTACCTATCCATAACTTTATTTAACCTTTCGATATGAGATGTTGAATGAAATAAAACGATAAGTAGGTATAGTTCTAGTTTATGTTAGGTTGAATAGAAGTACTTAGGTAAGGTACATACCTCGACCAGATGCATCCCACAACCACAACTAAGTCCATATTACTTAGGGCACCGTATCCTCACAATGGCTCTTCAAAAGGAATCTCTCAAAAGTCTACCAGCCCGTTTCACTGCAAAAAATCACAAATTATTAAGTAAGGTAAGATAGGTAGGTGGTACATGACCATTTTCTTCTAGTCACAAAAACTATTATTTATTTACCTATTATTTCCTTTAAACTAACTTTACAGGTATTTGTTATGTACCTAATTTGCTAGTAAACTCTTAACGTAACTTTTATATGACTAGTATAATATAATTTCTAATCTTCCATGTAAGTATGTATGAAATGTTCAATACTTCAACCGAAGTAAAACACCTTTCGAGTTATCGTAAAATTTGACATAAAACCCCGAGACTTGAGCTGTCAAATTCAATTTTACGAATGTCATTTTACGCTTTCAAATTAGGGTTTGAGACAAGTCCTGTCAAAACAACTTCCATCGGTCTCAAACGAAACAATGGTCACTTCAAATTAGGAAATGGCATTCTCAATCGTTTGGTTGAGTCTCAAAATGACTTCAAATTAGACCCCCTGCCTCTCAGAAACGACAATTTAAAAAGATTGTGGGATTTAGAATCAATTGGCATAGTTGATTCGCCTAAATCATCTCGAGAAGATGAAGCGATAAAACATTATAATGAAACTACACAATATCATGATAATCGGTACTTTGTTAAGTGGCCATGGACAGAATACCCCCCCAAAAGGTTGTCCATTAATTTTGGACTGGCTTTTGGAAGATTAAACACATTAATGAAAAGGCTTGATATTGACGCCGTTAAGGCATATGACACTATACTTCAAGATCAGTTAAAGAGAGGTATTATCGAAAAAGTAAATGAACCTTTACATGCAAGGGAACATCCTGTGCATTATTTACCTTTACATGGTGTTTCTACTGAAGGAAAAGCTTTAAGAATTGTCTACGATGGGTCATCCAAAATTAAAGATTCCTCTAGTTTGAATGAATGTTTGTATAGAGGGCCTCTTATGCTAGAAGATCTTATTGGATTGATTATTAGATTTCGAGAACATGCTGTTGGTATTGTAGCGGATGTAGAAAAGGCGTTTCTACAAATAGGTTTACAACAAGAAGACAGGGATGCCACTCGTTTCCTTTGGCTAAAAGATGTGAATGGAGAGGTAGTGGCCGATAATTTACAACATTACCGGTTTTGTCGTGTGCCCTTCGGGGTAATATCAAGTCCATTTCTTTTAAATGCAACAGTGAGACACCACTTAAACCAGACGAATAATAAAATTAATAAGCAGATCGCAGAAGACATTTATGTAGACAATCTGGTAACCGGTACTCAAACAGTAAAAGATAGTCTTGAAGTTTACAAAACTGCCAAGGAGTCATTTAAGAATATTTCAATGAACCTAAGGGATTGGAATTCTAACTCAAAAGAGTTTAAAAACCAGATTCCTCAGCAGGACTTAGATAAAAGAACCGATAAAGGGAAGATTTTAGGCATTGAATGGGACTTACTATCGGACACTCTAAAATTATCGCCTAATTACAACACTTCTATAAAAGATTCTTCCACCAAGCGAGGGATATTGAAAGTGATAGCTTCCATTTATGATCCATGCGGATTTGTAGCTCCGATGATCCTTCCAGCCAAACTATTGCTTCAAGAGTTGTGGAAGAAAAAGTTCAAGTGGGACGATCTACTCTGTGACGAGTTTCTAAAAAAGTGGCAATTAATATTATCAGAACTACAAGACATAAAAGAAGTTACTGTTCCCCGACTTTACTCGGGTAAAGACGGAAAGGGTATTTCAAAGCAAATGAAATACGAGCTCCATTGCTTTTCAGATGCCTCTATGCAGGCTTACGCTGCAGTAGTATACTTACGTGCATATAATGAATCTGAGGATAGAAGCGATGTCAGTTTCGTTCTTGGAAAATCCAGACTAGCTCCGATAAAAGACAAAAAGGATCTCCAAATCCCACGTTTAGAGTTATTAGGGGCAGTTATAGGGAGCCGATTAATAAATTACGTGACTAAATATATGAGGCTACCTGTCACAGCGCGATAAATAAATAAATAAATAAATAAAATCTTTATTGTTCAATTGCGGTGTTACAATAAATTATTGAACATGTTACAAAATATGAAATTGATCTCGCAATTACCTAAATAGGCATACAATAGTCAATTTTTTGATTCTATACAATACTTGACATGCATTTCAATTCTATTTTGATTTATTAAAATAATGTTTAATTTAAATAATGTCCGAATAAAATTTGTCAAAAATGTTATGGTAATGTCAAAAATTTAAGATGTCAAATAATAATTATTGTAATAAATTGATAAGGTAGTATTGTAATGATGTCCGGGTAGTATACATTATTAAATTTTATTTGTCCCAAAATACTCTTTTAAGTCATAAAAACAACTATCAATCAGCCACTTTTTTAATTCACTCTTAAATTTATTAAGTGGAAGTGTTCGGATTGAATATGGCAAATGATTATAAATTTTAATGCCCATGAAATGCATGTTCCTCCGGAATAATTCATTCCTAGCGCCGGGTAAAATCACTTTATCTTTGTTGCGCCTGTTGCTGTTATAAGGAATAGTATTTTTTTCAGGGTAGTAACTGCTATTTTGTTTTATAAAAAGTGCAATGCTGTAGATGTATATGCATGTTAGTGTGAGGTAGTGGTGCTCCTTGAATACAATCCTACAAGTATCGTCACTTTTTAGGTTGTGAATCGCTCGAATGCACCTTTTTTGTAGTCTAAAGGTTGTGATTATTTCTGTGCAATTTCCCCAATATATTACACCGTAATTTAAAATTGAAAATATTTTGGCATAATATGCTATTTTAGCAGTCTCTATGTTTGTTTTATTAGCCAAAGTCTGCAGAACATAACAGAATGGTCTAATTTTATTGTTAATCATGTCAATATGGTGTTTCCACGTAAGGTGATTGTCAAGCATTATACCTAAGAATTTGGAATGGTCAACTTCTTCTATTTCAGCGTCATGATATTTTATATTTAATGTCCTGTGTTGGGCTTGGTAGGGTCTAAATTGTATATATTTTGTCTTACCTATATTAATATTCAAATTTAATGTCTTGAGCCAGTTAATTACTATTGTCAGGTTTTTATTAATTAAATTATTATACTCATTAAATGTCATATTTTTACATGTAATTAATAATGAAGCATCGTCAGCAAATAATACACAATTGTCATTTATTAATTTAGGAAAGTCATTAATATATACAAGAAATAATAATGGACCTAAAATACTCCCTTGTGGCACCCCAAGCTTAATTTCTGCATAATTTGACTGCGTCGTCATTAATGTTTTGGTTTTAGTGTCGATATAGTCTACTTCTGTTGCTTGTACTCTGTGTTGTAAATATGATTTGATAAGATTCAAAGCTGTTCCCCGCACACCCATGCATTCTAGCTGTGTTAGCAATATGGAATGACTAACACAATCAAACGCTCTGGACATGTCCAAAAGTATGGCTGTGGCAGGAGTTTTCCTATTAATAGAGTCTAGTACATCTTTTATCATTTTAAAGATAGCAAGGATCGTAGACCGATTTTTGCGAAACCCACATTGCGCGTCATTTAAAAGATTATTATTTTCAAGAAAGTTTACTAGTCTTGTGTGTATTATTGATTCCAATATTTTAGAAAAGACCGGCAATAAGGCCACTGGTCTGTAGTTGTCGATATTGTCTTTCGGACCCTTTTTGTATAAAGGTTTAATGATCGCCTTTTTTAAAACCTCTGGGAATATTCCACAGCTCAGCATTTCGTTTGCTATGTGGGTTAACGGTCCAGATATTTTGCATGCTACAGCTTTGACTATGTCAATTGTAATTCCGTCATAGCCACTGCTCCTTTTATTCTTTAATAGCATAATATGCTTAACTAGATCCTCTTGTGATACGGGATCTAAAAAGATAGATTTGTTAAACATCTTGGCAAGTGGTTTGTAAACCGAGGTCTGTGGTGTGTTATCTCGATTTTTGTTCACGTATGATTTATTAAAAGTTTCAGCGATAGTTTGAGGGTTCGTTATAGTGTTATTATTTTCTACAATTTTACTAATTAGTCTATTTTTGCTTGATTCATTCACTGTATTATTTATTAATTGCCATGCGCCCTTGCTTTTATTTGTTGCATTATCAATGTATTTAATATTAACATATCTTTGTCTCTTATTTATAATTTTTTTCAACATTTTATTGTATTCTTTATAATAGTCTTTTATGTTTCCTTTATTAGATTTAAGAGTTTTATAATATAATTTCCGTTTATTTTTGCAAGCAATGCTAATTCCTTTCGTTATCCAGTTAATAATATTATTTGATTTCCTTTTTTTCCTAATGATTGGAAAACACAAATCATAGAATAATTTAAAATGTTCAATAAAATTGTCATAGGCTTTGCTCGGATTTTCCTCGTCATATACATTGGAGAATGTCAATTTTGAAATACAGTCTATAAATTTTTTGATGTTGTCCGGGTGCTTATCTCTAACATAATGGAAATTGTTGTCATAGTGTTTTAGGTTGCAATTTAAATTCGTTTCAAAAATTTGCCCACTGTGATCCGAGAGCCCTGTGTGAATGACAGAAGATGTACTATTCTTGATATTGGTGATCACGTTATCTATACATGTTTTAGATTTGTTTGTAATGCGTGTAGGTTCGTTAATTGCCAACCGCATATTATAAATGTCAACAAGCTCTGTGAATTTAGTGGTGTTTTTTGATTGTTTAAGTATGTCAATATTAAAGTCCCCTATGATAACTATGTGTTTGCAAGATTTTTTGTCAAGTGTGGTCAATTTATTCAATATAATGTCCAGTTTGTTTATAAATATGTCCAAATTACTATCCGGAGTCCTATATACACATACAACAGTGCACTTCAGCAAGGGGATATACACTCCGCAGCATTCGAAATGTATTGCCATTGCGAGTTCAGTTACCCAAGACAGTTTCCTGAATTCCAAATTTTTATGAACCAAAATTACAGATCCTCCTCTACGCTGGTTTTTCCTGCAGAATTGTGCAGCAACAAGATATTCTTTGATTTTGATAACAGATTCAGCCCCTGCTGGAACGAAAGTCTCTGTGAAACATAGTATTTCGGGCCTAGATACAAGATCATTTAAGAGTATTTCTAATTCTGCAACTTTAGTCACTAAGTTATGAATATTGTGATGAAAAATGCTAAGTTTATTCGGTTTTTTCACGAAATAAATTATTTTCATTTGAGTCATCAAGTGGCACTTTATTAATTATATCGTGGATTTTCTCCGTGTCAGTGTTTTCATTCAGTATTATGTCGTCAGTTTGTGTATTGGCGTCATTAAATTGCTTAGTTTTTTGTATATTCTGAATGTAACGCAAATTAGTTAAGTAGTTGTGATAGTTGTTTCTATAGCCTAATCGAAGAATTTCTTTAAGTAGTCGTCTAGTAATATGATTTAGAAATCTAGATCTATTGGGAATAAATGTAGAGAATCCCATATCGACAAACTCGCTATGCTTAAAAATAGAACAAGTACATTTTATTTCATTGTTTAGTTTGTGTTCATTAACAATCCGGTTATATGGAATTTCGCTCACAATTACGTTTGTATGTTTAGTTTTCGACAAATTATAAAATAGAATTGATGAGGATTCTCTTGGATTGCGATCATTTTTTCCCGCTAGTATAATTAAATAATCTTCTTTTGTGAATTCCTTGGTGAGAACATTAACATCATCTAAAATATCTCCTGAACTTGCTCCTGGCTTGAAGTATGAGAACACTTTATAATTGGTTCCAAGCAATTTTTGAAGGGAAGCTTGCAATCCCCTGCCTTGTTCATCCGCCAGTATTATTACTTTGTGGTTTGGTTCATCAGTGTTACTGTAGTTGTCTTGATTTATTTTATTTTCTGTATAATTATCTGAATTTTTAATGTAAATATTTGTATCATTGATTATTTTATCTGTGTGTATGTCTTGTATTTGTACATTGCTGGTATCACTGTTATCATTTTTATCATTTTCTTTTATTATGCTATCATCACATGCGCTAGTGTTTTCATCTGTTACTAACGTGCAAAATTCTTCTTTGCTCTCCTCTTCATAGTTTAACTTTTTAGAACATTTTTCTTTTTTATTTTCTTTTCTTAGTGAGTCTGACATTAAAGAATCGCGTTTTTGTCTCTTTTTCTTTGTTTTACTCTTTCCTGTGCTTCCTGTATTTCCTTCTTCAGTTATCTTTTTTAAAGTTTCAATTTGTTTTTTATTATTTTCTACCTCTTGTTTTAATCGACTGTTTTCAATATTAAGGTTTTCTATTTCTAGATGCGCCCCATCTAGTTCTAGTACCATTTGTTCCAATTTTAATTTTAACTCTGTTATTTCTTCACAGTCAACGCTGAGGTTCGGTAAGCTCCGCATACTGCTATCCATCATTGTACTATTATGGTCATCGTCGGACAAGTTTCTTGAAAGATCAAAATTTGATTGTGACTTAAGTTTATTACGACTTGTTACAAAATCCATGTCAATCCAATAATGTATAAAAATCAATAATAAAAAACAAAATTAAATTCAGGTCAATATAATATGGCAATGTCAGGTAATTTATTTTCTTAAGAACGCAGTCGATTAGTTTAAATGTCAAATAAATATTTTTCTTCAGAACGCATCCGTAGTCTATGGTTTTCTGTCGTACAGTTGGTAGTACTGAGTGTCAAGTTTAGTTCGAAAATGTCATCGGCGTAGTCCAATCAGCTGACTTTAAATTAGCGGATATTCGAAGTGTTTGTAATGTAAACAATCAGTAATTTCGATTTTAAACAATAACGACTTATGTAAAAGTCTTACCGCTAAGGATTTCTTGAAAAATCTTCAATTGTAGTGCACCAATATGGGATTTGTGATGTTCGCCTGTGATGTTGAGGTTATGTGCTGATGTTGTGATGACTTGTGGTGGTAATTATTCAGTATTTTTCTTGAAACAAATATTTATTTACGGAGCCAGTTAACAACAACTTTCTCTTTCGAGTACGGAACCGGAAGTCTATGGATCGATAGTGAGATCGTGTTAAATTGGCTTATGTCAGAGAAACTATTACCTCTCTTTGTCTCTAACAGGATTAACGAGATAAAACTAAGTCAAGATCTTATTTTGAGGTACGTTCCCACCAAAAATAACCCAGCCGACGGAGCTACTCGACTCGACTCGATTCAGTACGCAGCAATACCATCTGGTTATCGGGACCTGAGTTCCTCAAGTGTAACGCCGACAAATGGCCAAAAGACTTTAAACGCACTCCAGTTCCGACTCATACACATACTGAAACATCAGCTGTTGGGGAGGATCTGTTAGACAGAAACAAATGCTCAGAACAAAACTTATAAATATTAAAATTGCAAGAAGAACATTTTCCAAAAGAGGTTCAAGGAATTAAAACGGACTTAGCGAGATCCCTCTTTTTGTTCAAGGATGAATTGGGTCTATTAAGATGCGGGGGCAGATTTCATAATACAGACTGGACAGATGAGAAAAAGTATCCGATTCTACTTCCCACTAACACAGAATTTACGACAAAGATTGTTGAAGCTGCACATAAAGACAATTACCATGTAGGTGTAGGTCATACCTTAGCCATCATAAGAGGCAAATATTGGATAGTAAAGGGACGTTCGCTAGTGCAGAGAATTCTCAAAAAATGTTTCTCTTGCAGAAAGGAAGGAGGTGGTCCTTACCAGTTACCGCAGATGCCACCACTGCCTATAGAAAGGGTCAAGTACTCTGCGCCTTTTACGTTTACAGGGCTCGATTACTTCGGTCCTCTTACAGTTACTGATGGTACATTACAGAAGAGATGGATATGTTTATTTACATGTTTGGCAGTGAGGGCCATTCACATGGAAGTTGTAAATGATTTGTCCGCTGAAGAATGCCTGTTGGCTATAAGAAGGTTTGTGACAGTCAGAGGATTACCTCAAGCTATTATTTCAGACAACGCTTCTCAGTTTAAACTAACTTCTACTGTATTAACATCAGATTATTGTATCAAAAATAACATCTCTTGGAGGTTTATTCCTGAATTAGCACCGTGGTTTGGGGGTTTTTACGAGCGACTTATAGGGATAGTGAAGAACTGTCTTAAGAGAACGCTCGAGAAACATTTGCTCAATCACGGTCAACTTTGTACAATCATTAAAGAAGTCGAAGCCGTAGTGAATACTAGACCACGTAGTGAATACTACACAACAGTAGGACAAGAGCTAGAACATGTATTGACTCCTGCTGATTTTCTTAAAATAGGTGGTCCATTAGTAACAGATATATCAGACACAGAGTTTTTGGAAAACGCCACTGTTACGAAAGAAAATCTTGTAACGGGCTGGAAACGTGGGCAAAACATATTACAAGAATACGTTAAGATGTTCTCTTCTCACTATTTGACCAGCCTTAGGGAGAGGAATCACGCACATAAACAAAATAGAACAGCAGTGAAGAGGATACCGAAAATAAATGACTTGTTGCAGATAAAAAATGATAATAATAGAGCGCATTGGAAGGTAGGGCGGATCACAGAAGTCAAAATGAGTTCGGACGGATAAATTAGAGTTGCAAAAGTAACTATGCCATCTGGTGAAACTTTGACGCGTTCAATAGGGCATTTATACCCCCTAGAGTTAGAAGAAACTCAACAACCTGAAAGTCCAGATCTAGAGCCAAACCAGAATCCCGTAACAACGCCTCGCTCAAGCTCGGGTACCCAGCAGTTATCAGAAGAGGCGAAAACACAAGGCATTGACCTTCACAGGCATACACTATCAGATGGAGCTAAAGGTATTTTTATGAAGCTATGGCTATTTTTTAATTACACTATTCATAATAGTATCCTGTGCGATGTCGACTTACATAAATATTTTTTCAATTACTATTTTTAGATCAGATCAACGAAATGAATGTGAAATCGGCAACCGGATCCGGGAGATGTGCGGCCCGGACCGCGCGAGAAAAGATTAAAATGTGGACTCGGGATCTGATTAACAACGGGATTTGACATTAGTAACAATTTATATGTGATTCAGAATTAAACCTTTATAGAGATTAAGAGACTTTCCTTTTCTACTGCAATCATTTCATCACTTTCTATCCTGGCGGGAGTGTCACGAATTGTCGTGAATTTATCAGTTTAATAAAGTTTATGTTGTTAATGTCAGCAGTAAACTCCAAATGTCAGTAGTAATCATCTAACAATCAAAGATTTCACAGTCACTCACTTCGACTGTTGACTACACTTTATCAATCTACACTTGACATTGGCAAAATTAAATGTGTCGTGAACACAATACAAGCCATTAACAAAAAAAAAAAAAAAAAAAATCAAAGATTTCACATTTTGATGTTCAACACATTTTTTAATCTGTGATGGCGCCAAAAGATACAGTTTTGGCTTGACATCTGTCAGATTTTTTCTTGGTGAAAAAAGTTGGCGGCGCGGAGTGTAAAAAGAGCAAGCGGTAAGTTTTATTTACAGTATAACTATTGTCTTATGCGAAATCATATCAAGTTTTATATGTGTTTGTGTTTGCCAAACAATACTTACCAAATGTCATGAATCAGTCGCAAATGTATCAGTCAATCAGTACTAAAATCAGATCAGTGAATGTTGAGGAAATGGGTGGCTGTAAGGGGAGGTTGGAGGCCACTCGAAGGGCGTTCAGCCCTATTCAGATACTACTTTACTAAGTAGTAATGACCATCAGTTATTATCAGCCAGGCAGATACGTGTGCACTGAGGTGCAGGTACGTATATCGTCCTTACATACAGAGCATTCATGCTATTCGTTGCCAGGTTTGCTGTCAGTACTTGGTTTAACGACAGACCCGTCAAGTCGATTAACAAAATTCAGACTACACCTAGAAGAATATGATTTCGTAATCGAACACGTCCCAGGTAAACAAAACGCTCCCGCTGACGCATTAAGTCGTTTACCTATTACTTGCACTGAGTTAAAAGAGTTAAAACAAAATATTGTATCCGTTTTAACAAGGCCACAACGACAAAAATTAAACACGGATAGTACTAACTCGGAATCGTGTAACCAGAACTCTTCGAACGATAGGTCTGATCAACCTAAAGTGATAGAGATTCTGAAGAAACCGATTATAAAAAGTAAGTCAGGCAATTGTATTTAAGTGCCTTCAAAATTTTGCATGTACCTATTTACTCGATCATCATCTACTTATGCAGTGCTGATGAGAGAAATAGAAGCGTTATGCAGAAAAGTAGGAATAAATAAGCTCACTCTTATAAAAAATAAAGATAACAAATATGATGTTAATATGTTATTGAGAGAAATACGATCGTTAGAGTGACCGCGGATTCTTGTTATTAAAGACGTAATACGTATTACAAATGATGATGATAAAATCTTAATTTTGAATGACTTTCATCTGTTACCCACGAGTGGCCGCGGGTATAAACACAATGACAAATAATATTAAAAAATATTATTATTGGAAGGGATTAGATAATGACGTTAAAAGCTATGTAAGTAAATGTAAGCATTGTCAGATGAATAAGTTTACTAATAAATATGTTAAGGAGCCGATGGTAATTACGTCTACGGCTAATTCGTCTTTCGAAATTATAAGTTTAGATTTGATAGGACCTTTAGAAATAGATAGTTTGAACTATAAGTATGCCTTAACTCTACAGTGTAATTTAACAAAATTTGTAGAGGCCTACCCCTTGGAAAGAAAAGATACAGAAACAGTAGCTCAAACCTTAGTCGAAAATTTTATTTTAAGATATGGAGTACCTAAAGCCATTTTAACTGATCAAGGCACCGAATTTTTATCCTCAGTATTCACAGAAATTTGCAAATTATTAAACATTAAAAAACTACATTCTACAGCATATCACCATGAAACAATAGGCGCTTTGGAAAATACACATAAAAACTTAGGCGCTTTTCTTAGAATCCAATGTTCGACAAATAGACAGGATTGGCGTTCATGGTTACCCTACTGGTGCTTTGCATTTAACACTAGTGTTCACACTGAAACTAAATATACGCCATATGAACTTGTTTTCGGGAAACTTTGCAATTTACCAAGTAATCTCCAAAATGTACCTACTGAACCGTTATATAACTATATTAGTTACCCTATGCAATTAAAATATAGATTACAGAAAGCACAATCTGATGCAAAAACAAATATTTTAACTAGTAAGGAAAATAGGAAACTGTGTTACGATAAGAATATTAAAACTATGATATATAAACCAGGTGATAATGTATTGTAAAAAAATCAAATAGGTAATAAACTTGATAACATTTATTTAGGTCCGTTCTTAGTAATTGAAGATTTATCGCCAAATGTAAAGATATTAAAAAATCACAGAGAATATGTTACACATACAAACAAAACAAAGTTGTTCAAAAGTTAAACTATTCTTATGTATGTATACTTACCTATGTTTAGACATTTGTATTACTTTAGTTCTTAGATAAAAAAAATATATTACTTAGATATATATTTTTTTTCTTTGTAACCGTTGGGGTGTACCGTAATCTTCAGGGGAGGTGAAGTATAACGATTTTATAGTTGTACCGCAACATCATTAATTGTACTTTTACTGCGACATAAGAAATGTTAACTTAGCATTAAAATAGTGTTTGAATAAGTGAAGTATACTTGTATTGATTTTTGAGCCAATATACATTATACCACGGAACTGACAACATGTATTTTCTTTAACCAACCTACCACAACCCTGTATCAATGATCACACAAGGACAAACATATTGGACTTGATAGTGCACACCAAACCGTGACTTTGGGACTGTGGAGAGGTTGTTGTTGTTTTAAACGCGGATTCTGCCCTTTAGGTGCCCAATATCGGCAATTCTGGTTGTTTACACTTCCATTTAACTAAAAATGGGCTTTATCACTCCAAAAGATTGTGTTCACTGTACGAAATCGTAGCAACATTGTTTCGCAGAAACTTTTACGCTTATTGTGATCATCTGGCTTAAGCGCTTACACAATTTGAATTTTGAAAGGATTAAAACGCAGATCTTTGTTCAATATTTCGTGCACCACGGTTTTCGGGAGCCCTAGAGCACCCGCCCTCTTACGCACGGACTGTCGCGGATTATCGCGCGAACTGCTTGCGACAAGTGCGATGTTGTCATCACTCCTCGACGTTCGACTGGGTCCCGGCCGCGGATTTTTTACTGCTGAACTTGTTGTCCTGAACCTCCGCACCCACAATCGAATCAAATCTTCACTTGGGGCATCACATTAACGTCGCATATTCTAATGCGGACAAAACTTTCGACGTGCTACAGCACCAGGAATCGTTAGCTTTAAAATACGCTTCAATTGCGAACTCACGTTGTTCACCCATCCAGTGGGACATCGTGTCGAAGTAACCCGCACGAATGACGAATCGAACGCGACCTCCCGCACGCCTCTACTTTCGACGGTTTTTTTTTTTTTTTTTTTTTTTACCCGATCAATAGGTCATCTGTATCCTCTCGAGGTTGATGAAGTAGATAACTGGGTAGGCCCAGAAGAGAAATCGCAGCCCTCTTCTAATATTGTGTCAAATCACCCCGATCTGAACTTGTTAGATATTGTCAACACTGATGACAATAATGGTATGATTGAATTAGGACCAGAAATAACCATTGTTATACCTGGTCAAGAGTCTAATTCGTTTATGTTGCAATCCCAATTTGGTTCAACTTTGATTGAACCTGAAGTCGATATCGATTCCGCCACCGTTCACCAACAGACGTTTCTCCACAGAATAGATCGCCGACAGGACGTTTTGCTAAAGGAATTTTCGCCGACAGACCCTTTGACCAATGGACGTTTCGTCGACAGAACATTTCGCATACGGCTGATTCGCCGACAACCCCTTTGACCGATGGACGTTTCGTCGACAGAACATTTCATATACAGATGATTCGCCTACTGGACCTTTCTCCTATAGATGACTAGCGGCCGCCCGCGACTTCGTAATTATTGACACTTACCGTCAAATTTTGGACAATCCACACAATATATTTTTATAAATTGTAGCCTATGTGTTATTCTGATGTATAAGCTATATTGTGGTAAAGTTTCATTCAAATCCATTCAGTAGTTTTTACGTGAAAAAGTAACAAACATCCATACATCCATACTTACAAACTTTAAGGTTTAAAGAAATTTATTTCCCATTAAAAACTGTACATTCAGTCACTTACATGAGAAAAAAATAAAATTATATTTATAATAGTGGGTAATTCATGATTAAACGAACTTACCTTAAGTGATGTTCTATCATAGATCCCCGCGCGCGCCGCACCACGAGCGGTTGTGTTTGACGGAGCTCCGTAAAAAAAATATTTTTTAAAATGTTAAACAGTACAATTAAAGTATATCTTTGAGTAAATACTGAGGATAAGTGATAACAACATCGAACAGTGACAAAACCATTGGAAAACGTCTGGATTATTTATTGCAATAAACAGAAAACATCACAAGTGAATCGTTATTTTGACCAGTGAGATTCAAAACATACAGACGCTCGCCGAGAAACGGGTTCGATGATTCACATGAGTCATCACGGCCCCCGTACGAAGCTTAACCATTGTAAACAACACATCGTCGCAAAGAACACGCATCGGAATTTCAACACAGATGTGTAAGCCACTCTGGTGTAGTGGTTTGGGCGCTTGCGCTTGACGCGAAAGAGTTGAGTTCGATCCTGAGAGTGACGCTTTGTTCATGTAGTTTTAATTTATTTTTTTATTGTTTTTTTTGCTTTCATCACAATATTTTAGTAATACTTACTGAATAAAATCACAATGTCTGATAAATGTGGAATTTGCAAGAAATTGTTGCCTAGAAAACAATTTTTAACCTGCGAACGATGCAAAATCAGCTATGACATCGACTGCGCGGGAGCAGAAAAGCGTTTTTTTATTATGGAGGCGGAACAAAAAAGGCTATGGAAGTGTCAAGCATGCAGAAGGCAATTTCATACATGCGACGCGTTCAACATTGCTGCCTCGAGTCCAATTTCGGAAAACGTTACCGTAAGAAAGAAATACACCATAAACATATCCACTAGCAATTCTTATGATTCATTAGCAAGCATCATTTTAGATGATAACGAAAAAGAAGACTCCGATAACTCATCGCAAGAAGAAAAACTTAATAGAAGTTGTCCAGAAGTATCTTCAGTCAGAAGAGAAGATATTGAAGAGCTAAAAAAGAAAATCATAAGTTTACGAACTAAATTAATGAGTGCGGAGAAGGAAATAGATGGTTTGATTCTGGAAAATGGAAACCTTAAAAGTAAAATGGAAGAAAACAATTTAACAATAGATCACTTAAAGCAGATATGTGGCTCTAGTGCTAAGGCAAAGAAAAATAAGAAAGAAAAATCGCTTCTAAAATCAATGTCTGGAATAAACAACAGTCTTGATCTAAGCGCAAGGAAAAAGCAGAATCCCCCCAAATCCGATTCACAAGATGCAGATAAAGTAGAAAATAATGAAGAGGAAGAAAAGGAAGAGTCGCGAAATAAGACTTCATCATGGAGGGACACTACAAAAAGGAAAAATATAATTCACATCATTGGTGATCAACAGGCAAGAGGACTAGCAGTTAAACTAGCAGAACACCGGTCAGGAAAATGGAACGATTCATACAAAGTATCTAGCATAATTAAACCACAAGCACGGAGTACTGATGTCTTCATTCTAACTCTGATAAAATAAGCCCCGGTGATATTATTGTAATTTCGGTAGGGTGTAATGATAAAGATCCATATCTTTTTTATACAAATGTTTGCAATGTTTTGAATAAGTTCAAAGACTTGAAAATTTTTGTAACAAATGTAAAATTTAACAGATACTTGAACGTTGATCGGCTTAATTATGAGTTGAAAATGATGTTAAAAAATTACAGTAACTGTGTATTTGTGGATACTAATGTCTACTTTAGAGAACTTAAATCTTTTCTAACAAAACTAACTTTTAAACTAAATATTGAAATTAACGTACTGAAATATCAAAATGAATTCACAGGTTCTATCCACATACGTAAACAAAATGAAAAAACAATGACTCAGGAAAATCCTCCCACCGAGAGTGAGTGTCAAATGAACATTCAAGAAAGCCCCAACTCTAAAAACTGTACGTCGCCAAACTCTGGGAAAAGGGGAAACGACGAATCATATTTTCGTGAATAACCATTTCACAGTACTGCACCAAAACATTGCTGGTTGTTTAGGCAAAGTTGACCACATAAAAGCAGCTCTTGAGGAGTTGAAAAGACAAAATATTGATGTACATGTACTGTGTTTATGCGAGACATTTATCGAAAGTGGATGTGAGGACAATTTTAAACTACCAAATCATAAACTTGCGTCATATTTCTCACGTTTAAAACAAAAAAAGGGCGGGTCTATGATTCTGGTGAAGAAAAGTTTGGAGTTCAAGCCACTTAATATTTGTAAAGAATTGTCAATAGCTAATAGTTTTGAATGTTGCGGTATTGTGATACCTATATATAAGTTGGTTGTTATCAATATTTATCGGACTCCAAAATCTGATGTTAACACATTTTTGACCAAACTACAAACACTATTAGAACATTTAGATAAATCCAAACCGAAGTTTAAAATAATCATTAGTGGGGACTGGAATATAGATTTATTAAAAACCAACAACATAACGAAATATCTTATCAGCATACTTACCAACTTTAAATTTAAAACTCATATAATGACAGCAACTCGTAGAAACGCATGTTTAGATCAAATTGCAAGCAACATTTACAGGGTTCATTCTAATGTCCATCTTCTTGGTTTATCAGATCATGAAACAGCGCAATCTATATATTTTCCACTTAAGTTTATACCTCAAACCTATACTGTTCAAAAGATTGACTATAATAAAGATAACATTAACAAATTTAAAGAATGTATGTCTGCATTATCATTCTCCGAAGTCTATACGAGGAATAATGCAAATGAAGCATTCGATGAATTTCATCATTTGTTACAATTGTTCAATAGACTCTGTTTTCCTAAAATATCTGTAAAAACGGGAAATCACTTTAAATATCAAAAGTGGCTAAGTAAAGGACTAAAGCTAGCATGCAAGAAAAAAAGAAGCTTATACATTCAATACAGCCGAGCAAAAGGAAATAAGATTATTATGAAGCATAAGTACAAGAAGTACAGTGCATTACTTAAAAAATGTATCTTAAAATCTCAAAAGTTAATAAACCAAAAGTTTATTGGTAATGCGAAGAATAAATGCCAAGCAACATGGCGTATTATTCATGATAATTTAAATAATGACGTAATGAACAGTAATATTGACAAAATAAATAAAGATGACATAACTTATAATGATCCAAACACAATTTCTGAATTAATTAATGATTACTTTATTGTCATGACTTCTAATAATTTTATAGACTCAAATGACATTGTACGGTTTAGCACCGCACATTTGGTCGCGGCGACATTAATAAGGTCACGCGTCAGCATTTTACGTAACTAAGTTGTTTTGTTTATTTATTAATTACATTACTCAGAGAGATCGTTATTAACTGCAATCGAGGAAAGACGTCTTCTAAACTCAACCTTTAACTGAACTTAACTTCAATAAACTACGAAAAGCTACATACTCTCTTCCTTCATCTACATCGGCTGATCCAACTACCTTCACCTGTCACCGTCAACTACGTGCCAGGACACAACTAACTTCAACCACAACTTCATGTATGGTGTAGCGGTCGACTAAGCGCACCATACAGACATAAACATACCCTTCTTTAATAAATCAATTTTTTTTATGCCTACATGTCACTCTGAAATAGAATATATCATCAAATTACTAAATAACAGTAAATCAGTAGGATATGACGGAATAAGTACTAAAATAATAAAATTATGCGCTAATTACTTGAGCAAACCTCTAGCCTATGCAATAAACCTTTCATTAGAACAAGGTCTCTTTCCTGATGCTTTAAAGATGAGCATTGTAAAACCCCTATTCAAAAAAGGAGATAAAAGCGACGTCAACAACTATCGACCTATTACTATTATACCAATTTTGTCAAAAATATACGAAAAAGTTATTCATAAACGCATTTATAGCTTCATTACTTCAAACAACTTACTTAGAGAGGAACAATATGGTTTCCGCAAGGGTTGTTCTACCACCCTCGCATGTTTTAATTTAATACACTGTATTACAGAAATTCTTAACCAAAAGACTCCTCTTATCACTATATTCCTTGACATGAGCAAAGCTTTTGATTTTGTTCCACATAATAGGCTCCTTAATAAACTCTACAGATATGGTATACGAGGCAATGCTTATGAATGGCTAAAGAGCTATTTGTCGAACAGAAAACAGTGCACTGAGGTGTCAACAATTAATGATGCTAAAAAGACCCTCTTTAGATCCAGATATCGACACAATCCATGTGGAGTGCCACAAGGCAGCGTTCTGGGGCCGTTATTATTCATTTTGTTTATAAATGATCTGCCAAGGATAACACAGGATAAATGCTTTATGTTTGCTGACGATACGACTGTGGTTGTTAGATGTAATGATCCAAGAACTTTTAATGACGACATTAATAAAACATTAAAAAGTACATATTATAACGTGGCTACAAAACAATAATTTAAAAATCAATATTTTGAAAACAAAGGCTATCCAATTTTCGACTTACAAAACACAAAAAATTGAAGCTTAAATTGCTCATAATAATAATATAGTAGAAATAGTAAACGAAGCTAACTTTTTAGGGTTTACACTTGATAAGCATATTAATTGGAAAGCCCATATTGAAAAAATATGTACTAGACTCGACAAATTCGTATATGCACTTAGACGACTTAGCAATATATCGTCAGAAAAAACGGCCTTGGCTGCATACCATGGCTATGTATCTTCAATTCTTGGATATGGCACCTTATTATGGGTCAGCTAACTTCTCGCCAAATAAATGACTGTCAGTCGCAGTTGTAAATAACTGGTTTTTTATGTCTTTTTAGGGTTCCGTAGCCAAAATGGCAAAAACGGAACCCTTATAGTTTCGTCATGTCCGTCTGTCCGTCTGTCCGTCTGTCCGTCTGTCACAGCCGATTTACTCGGAAACTATAAGTACTACAGTGATGAAATTTGATGGGAATATGTGTTGTATGAACCGCTACAAAAATATGACACTAAATAGTAAAAAAAAGAATTGGGGGTGGGGCCCCCCATACATGTAACTGAGGGATGAAATTTTTTTTTTCGATGTACATACCCGTGTGGGGTATCAATGGAAAGGTCTTTTAAAATGATATAAAGTTTTCTAAAAAACATTTTTCTTAAAGTGAACGGTTTTTGAGATATCAGCTCTCAAAGTCGTAAAAAGTATGTCCCCCCCCTCTATTTTTATAACTACGGGGTATAAAATTCTAAAAAAAATAGAGGTGATGCATGCTAATTAACTCTTTCAACGATTTTTGGTTTGATCAAAGTATCTGCTATATATCGGAGGAACGGGGCGTATGAGTGACAAGGCCGGCTGCTGTATTCACACTGGTTTATTTAAACGACTGGGCGGTGGACGCAGCCACGCGCGTATCTATAGCTATCTACATAACAATCCTCCCTTTTAGTTACAACTAATAAATATAATAATAGGTAGGTAATAATATAATCTAGTTATAACAAGGGGTTTTCGTTCGACTCCGGTTATTACACTATACAATTTTAAAAGAACTTTTTATAATCTATTCTCGGCAAGGTTCGTAACTGCATTCTAGGTGAGGCATTCACCATAACTGACTCTGTGCCGGTGGTCGCTGGGTCTGGCGCAGAAGAAGAGTGCGGCTGATAGGTGCTCATCGATGGACCTTCTGTCCCTTCCCTTCCCGATGCCAGGCTTGGGCTTCTTGGCCCTACTGCTGGTTGGAATAAGCTGGGTTGTACTGTTGACGTACTGTCACTTTCAATAACAGGTTGGTTGTTTGTTCCAGTATGTGGAACTCCAGAAGCAATCACCTGGTTAAGATGTCTTTTGACGATCACTCTAGTTTCCAGGTCTTCTATCAAAAAAAGTACCTTGCCGAGCCTTTTCCTTATGATACCCTTACACCAATTAAACTTATTTTTATTGACATAACTTTTATATAAAATATTGTCTCCAATGGAAAATTGTTTCCTTGACTTCCCGTTACTATATTTATTCTGCAAGAACTGTTTAATTTTCCCGTTAGAAACAAGTACGGGTGATGATGAGGGCAAGGTCCCCTTTGGGACAATTAGGTCTAGTCTGGATTTGAGTGGGTGACCAAACACTAGTTCCGCCGGCGAAACACCCGTATTTGAATGTTTAGAGTTCCTATAATCAAAGATATATTTATTTAAATTTATAGTTAGATTTTTCCCATTAGTTGAAAGTAAAACTGATTTAATTCCTTTTTTAATAATTTTGACATAGGATTCAGCTTGCCCGTTACTAGACGGGTGATAAACTGGACTAGTTAAATGATGAATTCCATTTAAATCGCAAAAATGTTTAAATTCTGCCGAAACAAAAGATGTGCCATTATCGGTGACTATGGTCTCAGGAATACCAAAACGTGACATAACCTCGCTTATCTTTTCAATTAATTTAATTGTTGTAATGTTGTTTTTCATGTCGTAGCATTCAACCCACTTCGAATAGGCATCTACAACTACTAAATACATTTGGTTGTTTATGGGGCCTAAAAAATCCAGATGTATTCTTTGGAATGAGTATAAAGGCTGGTTCCACGATTCCAGCGGTGCCCGCGGTGGAGACGATCGTAATTTTGAGCATACCTCACACTCCAAAACCATTTTTTCAATGTTTGCATCAATACCCGGGAACCAGAACCGAGAACGAGCTTCAGCTTTGCACTTGACAATGCCTAAATGTGAGCTATGTAACTCTGTGAGAACTTTATTTATTAATCTAGACGGTATAATAACCTTATGACCTCTCATTAAACATCCGTTTTCATATGCTAATTGTAATCTACAATTATAATAAGGTTTTATGTCTATATCGGATACCTTTCGCGGCCAACCTTCATTAACAAACTTTATAACTTTTTGTAAAATTATATCCTTCTTTGTTTCCTGGCGCAATTCACTTAAAGTCACTGGTAAACTCCCCGATACTACGAAATTAATATAAGTAGCGTTGTCTACGAGTGTAGGCATAGTCTCCCCCGTGCTCTGTGCGTCATCAGCTGAGCGGCCGCTGCGACCGGTCGGGGGCTCGTTAGTGTGCGTGCGCGCACGCGTCGGCTGCCTGCATCCGCGCGTCGGACCTGTTTCCATTGTAGCACGGGATAGATAATCAGCACTATTATTTGAACTGCGTACATATTCAATAGTATAATTGTACGCGGATAAAAATATTGCATACCTTTGTAACCTATTCGCCGTAATCTCTGGAATACCTCGCTGTGAACCGAAAATTGAGATTAAGGGTTTGTGATCGGTTCTCAATATAAAAGGTACTGATCGCGCATATAAATACTGATGAAAGCGCTTAACACCGAAAATTATTGCAGTAGCTTCCTTTTGGATTTGAGCATATTTTTTTTCGGCTGCATTCAACGTTCGTGACGCAAACGAAATAGGCCTTTCTATTCCGTCAGAATCAATTTGAGACAAAACTGCCCCCAAGCCAAAAGGTGAAGCATCGACTGTTAATACTATTTGGGCGGCAGGGTTAAAATGCGCTAATACTTGATCCGAAGCTAAACAGTTTTTGATTTCATTAAAAGCATTTTCGTGTGTCAACGTCCATGACCACTTGACTTCCTTTTTAAGCAGATCATATAATGGACTTAAGATAGATGAGGCCCCTCGAACAAAATTTCGATAATAATTGACCAGGCCTAAAAATGATTGTAATTGATTTAAATTTTGGGGCACTGGTGCTTTTAATATCGCATTTACCTTACCCGGTGACTTTTTTATGCCATATTTATTTATCTCATATCCTAGATAATTGATCTCGTCTTGAAAAAATGAACATTTATCTTTATGCAGAGTTAGACCAGCATCACGCAATCTCTTTAAGACTACATATAACTTTTCTAAATGCAATGACCTTGATTTTGCAGTGATAAGCACATCATCCAAAAATATCAAGACTCCCTCTATGTCTCCCAAAATACTTACCAGTACTCGTTGAAAAATTGCTGGAGCACTAGAAAGGCCAAAAACTAGTCTATTATATTTGAAAAGACCACGGGTGGTGTTTATACAAGTGATATTTTCATTATCCTCTATTTGTAATTGATTGTATGCCATAGACATGTCAAGTTTTGTAAATTGCTCTCCACCATGTAATTTGGAAAATAAATCCTCAATGGAGGGTAATGGATACTTTTCGACTAATAGCTGCTTATTAATTGTTTGAGAGTAATCGGCACAAATTCTTACGGAACCATCACGTTTTAAGACGGGCACAATGGGAGATGCATAGTCAGAGTACTGTATTTGTTCAAGAATTCCTAACCTTACCAGCTGATCGATTTCTTTATTGACCTTTTCCTTTAAGGCGAATGCTATCGGCCGAGCTTTAAAGAAAATCGGTTTGGCATCAACTTTTAGTGGCAATTTGACTTTAAAATTTTTAAAACAGCCTAGTTTGCCTGAAAAAAGTTCAGGGAAATCCCTTACGATTTTATCAATTAATGCTTCAGTACTGGACTCCGAAAAATTACAGTATTTAATAGGTTGTAGTTGAAGTCCAAAAATACATATGAAGTCCCTACCTAGAATCGACGGACCGCCATTTGGAATAACGTAAACATTGAGTGTTTCGGTCTGGTTCCTGTAGGTAAAAGGTAATTTTGCTATACCTAAACATTCTATGCTAGTTCCAGAATAACTTATCAATTTTTTCCGACAAGGTGACAATAGCACATCTTTAAAATGTTTTTCATACAAGTGTTTTGATATAGCTGTCACGGCAGACCCACTATCAATTTCGAATCTCAAATCCAGACCACTAATATTAACTTTTTCCAACATAGGTGCACCTCCTATTGAACGAATGTTATACAACTTACCGTCATCATCATCATCCTCACTTGTTTCTGCCCTTTCTATAAATTTAATACTTTTACACATCCTACGGAGATGGCCCGTTTTATTGCACTTTTTACATTTGTATTTTGAAAACCGACACTCACTGGTTTTGTGATTTTTAAAACCACACACTGCACACTTATTATCACGGAACTGACGCCGCGCGTCATCTATCACGAACACCGGTTCAGAGCCTGTCGGCGCTGCTGCCCCCGCCGAGGACGCGTTGGCAGCGTCTCGCGAGCAGCGTGAGCTCACAGCCAACTCCACAGCCTTGGATAACGTGAGCTCCGTAGCATCTTGCGCGAACAGTTTCTCACGTTCTGGACCGGGTGACATACCCATTACGAATCTGTCAAGTAATGCGTCTTCTAGGTTTTTAAACCCGCAGTGCGCCGCTAAGCCCCTAAGTCGAGCCGCCCATTGCGCGTGATCTTCGCCTACCCGCTGAACCGCGCCGTAAAAATATGATCGCTCTGCAAACACGCAGCGTCTTGGAGTGAAATGGTCATCCAACAATTTGATAACTTCTTCAAAAGTTTTCCTGTCTAAACTTTGTGGCAATGCCAAATTGCTTGCAAGTTGGTAGGTTGACTCATTGAGTGCGCTTAAAAGAATCGCCTTCCTTTTTACGCCCGATTTATCAAACTCCGCAGTAATATCATTTGCGATAAACCATTGATTGAGTCTGCTTCTATAAGTCTTCCAATCCTGGTTATGATGATCAAATTCCGATATTAATCCAAAAGCACTTTGGGAACTCATTTTTTTTTCGTTTGTGGGTAGTAAACGTCGCCACTGCTATATATCGGAGGAACGGGGCGTATGAGTGACAAGGCCGGCTGCTGTATTCACACTGGTTTATTTAAACGACTGGGCGGTGGACGCAGCCACGCGCGTATCTATAGCTATCTACATAACAGTATCTCTTATAGTTTTTGAGATAGGTTGATTTAACTGTAATTTTGGTTAAGTTATTGTGCTTACACTGAAAACGATGGCTGAACCTTATAAGATAAATCAAAAAATATACTACAGTATTGTACACCTTTAAAAATCTTATATTTGCTGCTACGGAACCCTTTGTGCGCGAGCCCGACTCGCACTTGGCCGGTTTTTAATTGTAGATGTCACAAAACTTCAGCGAGACATAGACTCCTGATATTGGGAATCGCACAAAAGTCTATTGGCGTCAATAAGGTACTTGATGACGTCAGTGTCTTTGTTTTGACTGGCAAACATCTTTGTCAAAGCCTGCCCCACGCAGGATAAGGCTGCTGCTTTCTGATTTTGCTTGGTCTCAATAGCTGCATCCTTTTTAAACTAGCGTTTCCGATAACGCTGCTTTAATCTCCGGGTTCAGCTTAGGAGCCCCAATTTTTGGCAGTTTTCGGGTACAAAATATTTGCCTAAAAGGTCCTTCGTAACCTTTTTAGGCAGTCCAGGGGTCACGATGTATTCCCATCGGACAGCCAAATCAGATTGTATTGGCGAGCTGTATGACTTATTTTTGGTAGGATTTTCCCCTGACAGTTCGCGTGCATACGCGATTTCGTCCAGAGTAGATACTCTGGACGAAAGCATATCTAAGTGCTCAGATGAGCACGCTTCCGAAGTCGAAGGCAGGTCTGGATCGAGTCCTAAGTTTTGTGGTTCTAACTCCACAATCTGTGAGGCACAGTCTTGATTTTGAGGTTCTGGTGTGGATAATCCAACTGTGTTATCCTCAGGAATATCGACACTAACATCAATTAAGTCTACATGCTCCATTTGATTGTCTAGAATAGACAGAGAAGAAAGAAAAAAAAAATGTAAATAGTACCCAAAAAATTTTAGGTTACATAAATTATTGAATTGTAGGTAACAGGCCTTAAAACCTGTACTCATTCACTTACAGTGAGGTAAACATCCCTTTAAAGATGAACTTAGCACTGATTTTTATAGGTAAGTAAGTCATACTTATTAAAAACAATACAAGGTGATAGTTCCATAAACTATCCTCATGTATTTTGTTAAATAATGAAGGTAGAACTCTCAATGGAAGTGCACTCAACATAGCATGAAGTATTTCAATAAATTGTCATAGCATTCAAGTATACAAGGCGATAGTCCCATAAACTATCCTCATGTATTTTGTTAAATAATGAAGGTAGCACTCTCAATGGAAGTGCACTCAACATAACATGAAGTATTTCAATAAATTGTCATAGCATTCAAGTATACAAGGTGATAGTCCCATAAACTATCCTCATGTATTTTGTTAAATAATGAAGGTAGCACTCTCAATGGAAGTGCACTCAACATAGCATGAAGTATCTATTAGTAAAGTCATGTAAATACTCTAAGTACCTTTTTGTAACGACAACGGCGGTGTATCGGAACCGTTTGTAGACGAACTTGACGACTCTTTTGACCACGTTTCTTCAGCTTTTTTCCAATTTGCGTAATTTCCTTAGTATGTAATCATCACAATCACTGTCCCTATGCTTGCGCTTAGGCATTTTTATAACCGAGTAACAATTTATTCGACGAATTTGAAAAGTGAGGTGTTGAACGGCCGAACACTAGAACGCGATTGAAGATGGCGCGCACAGTGTTGCCATGGTATGGGGATTGATGTGCATGAATAAATCAGAGAAAATGTTTTTATTTTTAAATATTTAATTTTATTTTAGCATTTCTCAACTAAAGTGTATGAATGGCTACACGGTACGTGCTACTACAAGTATTCTAATCTCGAATGACGAAGCAAAGTATAATCAGAAGCCGACTACATTTTAACGGTGAGAATGGGCTCGCAAGTAGACGGATGTTGTACCTACCTTCTGCTCATACCAATACACATTAATGATTTTTAAATTAAGTAATTCGTTCATTCGTTCTTTCGAATAATAGTAGTAGGATTTGCAGACAGAACGTTTCGCTAAACAAAATTTCGTCGAAAGAACCTTTCTAACATAGATATACCTACTTACTAGTTGTTGCCCGCAACTTCGTCCGCGCCAAATAGTCAAACCTAGTTGGTTTGGTTTTACATGAGAGTAAAATATACATTATTTATTTACATGAAATAATATGTTTTTGTTTTGCTATCTAGAGAAAATAAGTTTAGTAGGCTCGCATTTTATTTTTTAAATATTTTTTATATTTTTCATTGCAATCCTTAATTTTTTTTATTGAATTGTAAAAACGGAGTGATTATATTCTCTTTGGAATTGTACCTAATGTTATTGTTAAAAAAACCAAGTGATTTTTATCAGAATTTTATTATTATAAGTTGAAAGGTTCTCTCGGCGAACACCTAGTTTACCTATCTAAGCAAGTAGTAAGGTTATTAAATAGTTTCTGTAGGTGCGAGTAGTCATTAATTTAGTGATAATGGTACAATATTGACAATATTCATCCGATGTAGGTTTAAATAAAAATAAATATACCTACAATAATCGTACCTACGTGTGAGTAAGTACGTAGGTAGGGATATGTATCTATGCTAAATTTTGTCTGATAGGTGCAAACTTATGATTTGAGTATCTGTACTTAAATAGTCTACTTAGAGTATAAGAATGAACATACGCTACTTTATAGATGAGGGTCTGCATGGAAGTCCTCAAAGTGACTATTTGGCGCACACGAAGTTGCGGGCAACAACTAGTAAGTAGGTATATCTATGTTAGAAAGGTTCTTTCGACGAAATTTTGTTTAGTGAAACGTTCTGTATGCAAATCATCTATAGGAGAAAGGTCGTAGGCGAATCATCTGTATATGAAATGTTCTGTCGACGAAACGTCCATCGGTCAAAGGGGTTGTCGGCGAATCAGCCGTATGCGAAATGTTCTGTCGACGAAACGTCCATTGGTCAAAGGGTCTGTCGGCGAAAATTTCTTTAGCAAAACGTCCTGTCGGCGATCTATTCTGTGGAGAAACGTCTGTTGGTGAACGGTGGCGGAATCTTTCGTTGGATTAGCCGCGAAAGTGAGGAAAGTCTGTAAAAATAGTGTGTACTCTTATCAGGTAGTCATAGTATGCTGTTTGATGTGGAATTATTGAGCAGTGTGAATGGCGAACGTGTGAGTAAGTTTACCCACTAAACAGCGCCCTGGTGAGTCATTATTCATACCTTATGTTGCTAGGGTCCCATCCCTGATTACTGCATGTGTTACGTTGTTTATTATCTCATAATCATGCCACAGCCTCGGCTGTTGGACGTGAAGTTAGCCCTATGTATGAGACCATGTATCTAATTGTAACATAGAGGCAGTAATGATAGTATAGCAAGGTGAAGATGGGCAAATGCCTTCACTGAGCCATGTAGTTATAGGAGCGAAGATGAGTACATCCCTTCGCTATGTTAGATAGGGTAAAGACGAGTAAATTCCTTCACTAGGCACATATAGGAGCGAAGATGAGTACATCCCTTCGCTATGTTAGATAGGGTAAAGACGAGTAAATTCCTTCACTAGGCACATATAGGAGCGAAGATGAGTATATCCCTTCGCTAGGTTAGATAGGGTGAAGACGAGTAAATTCCTTCACTAGGCACAGATAGGAGCGAAGATGAGTACATCCCTTCGCTAGGTTAGATAGGGTGAAGATGAGTAAATTCCTTCACTAGGCAAAGTATGGCAAGTTATACCTTTGAGCAGTTGAGTCATATTGCCGGTTGCTTGGGCTGGACTGTAGGGGTGTTTTGGAGGTCCGTAGGGACAGTGGTTCCCGCCTCAATGCTCAACAGAGCGTAGGTGTGGTACAGACGTGTACATCCACCCCTCTCTGGGACTGCGTATGGTGAGAATGATGCCGCGTGTCCACTTTTAGTTGTCAAAGGTGTATAAGGGGCCCTCACGCACAGTTTGAACCCTTATTATCATGTTGGTGGACTATGTCCCATACCATATAATGTATGCTTGATTCACAGAGAAAGATATACCGCTGAGGGGATATAATAATGATGTCTCAGGGTTATGTAATGATAGTCTTATCTGGGTGTAAGGGATTATGATAATCCTCGCCACACTTATTACTTGATCATAATTCATCCAGATCAATTAATATTTGTCGGAACGTCAGGAGATTAGGTCCAGAATTAGGGATCGCGCAATGAAAATCACCGGGTTACACACTTAACTGATTTAATTACACCACTGAAACTATTACAATCTCAACACTAGGTATCTAGGTCTTAATTTGGACACTAAAACACTGAACGAGTAGCGGGACAATTCCGCGATGTTTACTCGACGACGATTAGAATCAAACTGAGCCCCATCGCTCCCCGCCGAAACGTCACGGCTCTGTCGAAGCGGGCGAAACGATAGTTCCCGCTATCGTCGCTTGGCGCGCTTGCTTCTCGTCGTTTATGGTCTGTGACCAGATGCGACACAGCCATCCTGCGATGACACACGTCCTCGTGTGTAAATCTGTAACAATACAAAGACAGCACAGTATTCGTTCGGCCAGTCCTTACTCTATTGAACCTAATCTGTCTCCAAAAATAAAGAAATCTAGAAAGTTTCTCATGATTGTTTCCTTTATTCTAACACCATCAACTGTAATTACTAACAAGCTATCATAATAGCTAACCAAGCAGGTTTGTTACAATTTAAGGGTTTACCACTACAGATTATAATTTAAGAATTGAGATTAAGTTTAACTGAAAACTACAGCTTCTCTTAACATTTTAAGTATGCACTATTAAACGGTCTAGATGGTGACCGTTCTTCCTTACCGGCCGGCTTCCACCACCTTAAACGGTCATTTAAACTTCGGGTCTAATTTGACCTGATTGCGTTCCTAATTTTTCAGGAATAAAAAAAAATCACAAACAGAGAACTTTCTAAGCTTTACTTTGTTACAATCAAACCTAAGTTTAACTTAAATGCATTTTCGGGTTAGGTATTAACTCGCCCATAAAAATTCTGGTCCGCGGACGAGTTAATAACATTTCCAGTTTGTTAGTAGTTCAAGTCTTAGGGGTCAACTGGCCCAAAAGTTTGATATAGGTATCTAGTTGTGTAAATTGGTACGTACAAGGTTTCTGGACGTCAATAAAACTATCTAACAATAGTGAGGCGTTTTAAATTAACATTTTACATATGATTATATATATTTTTAAAATGTTATTGTATACAAGCTGTGATCAAAAAGCACTCCCATTATAGTTTTGATGTATAGTATATAATCACATAATTATGATTGTATTGTTTATAAAAGGCCAGAGGGCGCCTTACCGAGTAAACATTAAGCTCCTATATTTAATTTCGTTAAAAATAGTTAATCAAGTAGAATTTGTGTGATACTCGAAACAAAAAGGTATTAATATGTGAGATACGTTAGTGACAATGTTATCCAGTAAAAATTTGGGATTTTAATTAGGAAACTGTGATAAAACACTGAGTGGCTAATTAATATAAGAACTACATTTTTCTTTAACTTTGTGCATTAGAAAGAGAATGAGTGACAAGTCCTATAAGAAATAACAATAATTTAACATAAACAAAACTATTTCGACCTCCGCATAAGGACATTTAACAAAATAATTAATAATTGTTCGGTTTTTTATTCAAATACCATGGACCTTTCAAGCTATTCGATCACACAAAGTGGTGACATCTATTGACTGTACGGCAACCTTGAAGATTTTATCGACAGTGACTGCTTTTTGTGAAGGCGCGACATTTTAAAAATTCATCACTCAACGCAACCTGCGAGCAACCAGTTACGTTTTTCGCCCGCTAATGTATTGAGCGCGTTGGTCTAGTGGTACGACGGCAAGCGCAATTTCTCGCAAGCAGCAGAAAACCCAAGATCGAATCCGGGACGGAACAAAATAAAATAATTTATTTTATTTTCACATTAAGTCATGGCTGATAATATGGAAGACGAAAATATCACTCATAGGCAAAAGCAACGTACTCCACTATTCGTCCATAATTCACTGGACGAAAATATTATGGACCATGATGGAATGTCATTCGATTCTTCAACACGAAGTTTACCAAATATAAACAATCTAGAACTTGAAGAATATCAAAGTGAAATATCCAGTCTCAAGATAAAACTTAGTTCAGCAGATGACGAAATAAATACGCTATTATCGCAAAATTCACAACTTTCTCAAAGAGTCGAGAAATTATCCCGAGTTGTAGCCCTTTACAAGAAAATTGGCTTAACTGAAAACTCGATCAGCTCAATCAATTCTCCGGTGATCAGGAGAGTAAAAAGAATATTATCATCACCTGTATCTCCGCCCACCAAGAACATAACAACAACCAATAACCAATCTACACAAACTGATAATATAATAGGATCTACGAAGAATTCTCTCATTTCTAAGAAGTATAAAATGAAGTTAAAAAAACAACGAAAAAAGATAAATAATTTGAAGAAACGCATAACAAAATTACAAATACAAAATCAAAGAATTAAAGAAGATATAGATAGCTTGCAAAAAATCAACATTGAGCAGTATGAGGAACAGTTTGAAAGTGACAGTAGTGAGCACTCATTGACTTTCACGACATGAGCCCGTTATGCCAAGATAAGGAAGTAAATCCCTCAAATCATATCAGTGGGATACCCAAACCAACGCACACAGATAATCGAAAAACCAAAGTACTTATTCTGGCAGACCAACAAGGAAAGGGAAAACGAACGATACTCCAGCGACTACTAGGGGACAAGTATGATGAAGAAGGCCAGATAAACAATATATTACGTAAGATATCTGGCCAGTTAACAAACGCAACATTTCTCGATATGGAATTTTCCAAACAAACAAAGACCCAAACTAAGCTATTTTTCCATACATGCATGTCGCTTTATCTTAAGAGAAATCTTGCGTTTGCACTACACGACGAACTGTCATAGATTTAACTTAGAAAATAAGAATGACTGCTCTATTGAGTCTAGTGCTCACATGTTATATTATGATACTTCTAATTGTGAATTAAACAATAATTGGGTATTTGACTAATCTCGATTTAGTAAAAAATATTGATACTCTATTAAAATATTGGTAAATAACAACCAATGGCCAACATTTTCAGTTAAAAATGTATCGTCTAGCTGGTTTTGTGAGCATTCAAAGTTTCATAGGCAAGTCCATTTTTTAAGTATAAAATTAAAAAATAATAATTATATCATTGAACTACCCGTTCATTTTCCACCAACTTTTATTATAAAACCATTTACTTAAACGAAACATTTGATATAGCTACCATACAAAATTTACTAGACGCGCATACAAGAGTTTGCGTTGTGACGTCACAATACAATAGCCATTTGTATAGAGCGTTTTTGGGCTTGCCCAAAATATGTGCTCTTAAAGTTGTGATATCTCAGGTAATTCAAATGAGAATCAAGTGATTCTTTCAACGATGTTTCTTAAATTAAGGCGTCTTTTGATTAAACACATAAAAAAATTTAGTCAAATACCCAATTTTGTCAGTAGAGGAACTCAAACTGATTTTGGATCTCAGAAATCTGATAACATTACTGTTATCACAATTACTTGTGATGAGTTTTTTCGTATATAATCGTCTCAACATATTGCATCAGAATGTATCTGGATTGATTAATAAATCGGACTTATTAACGGTGTGTTTGAATGACTTAGCAGAAATAAAGCAAAAAATTGATGTACTGTGTATCACAGAGCACAACATGACAGAAAATGACGTAGAACTTTTATATATTTCTAATTTTGTCCTAGGTTCTCACTTTTCTCAAAACAAACGCAGAGATGCACCCCGCATGTATCTTAATAAATGACAAAATAAAATTTAATGTCTTGAAAAATGTTGAAAAATATAGTGAGTGTTGTGGTATTGAATTAATCGATCATAATTTAATTATTATTTGTTTATGTAGTGTCCCAAAAAACAACAACAGATCTTTTGACATATTTTTCAATAATTTTGATGACATTTTAAAGATGCATACATATAACAGTAATAAAAAAAAAATATTTGTGGGTACTTCAATATTGATTTATTAAAAAAAATGCAAATATTCGTCACAATTTGACCAGCTTTGTTTGAATTATGGACTAAAACTTTCCGTAAGAGTACCTACAAGACCGAAAAGCGGTACTTGTATAGATAACATCTTGCATAATATTCGAGGCGCTAAATGCAAATTCCATGAGCTAGGCGTATCTGACCATAAGGCCCAAGTCTTAAACTGCCCGGCTGGGAAGACTTGTTTGCTTATTTATTTACTAGTGGCCGCCCGCAACTTCGTTTGCGTGAACTTTATGACTCTTGACTTAAAGATGATTTATTTAAATAGAAAAAAGAATACTTATTTTAAATATATAATATTTTATCCATCAATTCTGTCAAAGAATATGTATGCAAAAGTTGGAGTAGATTGGGCCAAGGAATCACGTAGTCCCATGAACAAACTTGGAACCCCCTTTTTGCTCCATTAGGGGTTTAAGTTTGAAATATCCTTCCTTAAAGGATCTCATCCAAAAATGCTCATCACATTTGACAATTTTCCATTCCATTTCATTTCATATTTGTTATAGTGGAGCTGGGCTCTTGAGTTCCAAACCAGATGTTCCATGATCTTTGATTTTTTTCATGGCATCATAAAATGCTCATCAATCTAAACAACTTTTGTTAAGGTGCCATTGACCTACCTCTTATAGTTTAGCTGGGCTGTTGTGGTTCTACACCAAGGAGCCTGATCTTCAAAATATAATATATCCTATAAGTTGCCCTGATATTACAGCTATACAATAAAAAAAGTTTCATTCGAATTGGTTCAGTAGTTTCCGAGATTAGCGCGAACAAACAGACAAACAGATAAACAGACAGACAAAAATTTTAAAAATCATTGATTCATGTTCTGTTACTGTTTTTTAGTCGTCCTAAGTTATTTTGAGATAAATATCTTCAATGTACAGACACAGCTTTTTTACATTTTTATTATATGTATAGAAAGAATAGAATTTTATTTGGAACACCAACAGCGTAAATTACATCATAAAGTTACAAAGTTATGTATAAACTGAGCTAATAACAGGTATTCGCATATGGATAGACATGATGCGAGTAAATCAAAATTAACATATCAATGTAAATAGGTACGTAATTAATTAAATTTTTGAAGCTCATTTGGAGTGGGGGCCGAAAAACTCCGAGGTCAGAAGTTTCATAATGAGTTTAGGGTTGGACTGGAATAATTCCAGTTCTTCGTATTTTTTCGCCACTTGGTTAAAAGCGTTACCTGCTCGTAAAAAGAAGGAGTTTCGACGGTAGATAGTGTTAGCTCTGGGTATTGCTAGCGGTTAAGGACGTCTACATGGTAGTTTACGTGGGACCCATTAATATGGTATTAAAATTGTCCTGAACTGCTGGACCAGGTTAATACCTGCTCCAGCAGTTCAGGACAATTAATAGAGCCACCCACAATTTTCAATAAACATGCAAGGTCAGAAACTTTTCTTCTAACTTCTAAAGGTAAAAAACCGGCCAAGTGCGAGTCGGGCTCGCGCACAAAGGGTTCCGTAGCAGCAAATATAATAAACTTATTATTGATCTATCTTATAAGGTTCAGCCATCGTTTTCAGTGTAAGCACAATAACTTAACCAAAATTACAGTTAAATCAACCTATCTCAAAAACTATAAGAGATACTTTGATCAAACCAAAAATCGTTGAAAGAGTTAATTAGCATGCATCACCTCTATTTTTTTTAGAATTTTATACCCCGTAGTTATAAAAATAGAGGGGGGGGGACATACTTTTTACGACTTTGAGAGCTGATATCTCAAAAACCGTTCACTTTAAGAAAAATGTTTTTTAGAAAACTTTATATCATTTTAAAAGACCTTTCCATTGATACCCCACACGGGTATGTACATCGAAAAAAAAAAATTTCATCCCTCAGTTACATGTATGGGGGGCCCCACCCCCAATTCTTTTTTTTACTATTTAGTGTCATATTTTTGTAGCGGTTCATACAACACATATTCCCATCAAATTTCATCACTGTAGTACTTATAGTTTCCGAGTAAATCGGCTGTGACAGACGGACAGACGGACAGACGGACATGACGAAACTATAAGGGTTCCGTTTTTGCCATTTTGGCTACGGAACCCTAAAAAGTGGTATCGTTTACATCTTGTATCGTAGCCGTGATCTATTTGCCTGCTTTTGAATTGGATATATTTACGGAACTTTTTCTGTATTGATTCAATACGGGAGATGTATACGTCATATTGGGGATTCCATATTACAGAGGCATACACGAGGATGCTGCGTACATAAGCACTATAAAGAACCTTAAAAGCTTTAATAGATTTAAATGCAAAAGTGGACCTGATGACAAAACCCAAGGATTTTGAAGCCTTCTTTACTGTTTTATCTATGTGCTTGTCAAATAAAAGCTTCGAATCCTGGATTAACCCCAGATCTTTCATGGATGTGACTTTGGAGAGTAAGTTATTATTTATGGTATAGTTAATAGGGTTAGGTTTCCTAGTAAAAGACATCGAAAAACACTTGGAGACATTAAGATCAAGCTTATTTAAATAACTGTGTTGAATATAATTTTGAATTTCGCGCCTAGCAACACTAGCTTACGCTTGACCGTTTTTTTCTCTCTGCTCCGTTGACATTATCAACGACTGTATGTTCTTATTTAAATTCATGAAAATAAACTGCGATTACAAAGTAAATAGTTGTTGTGAATTAATAATACATCAGGTTATGGGCCCAGAGAGCCCAGAAATAAAAAAACAGTGAAAATCCGATAGTACTGTCAGTGATACCGAACATTTCAGTGCGTATAACCTCAATACCGCAACGTGACTGTTTTTTCATTCGAACTTTTGCAAAGTAATTATGATAAAAGTGGATAAAATCATTGCAAAATGGCATCAAGTAATCAATTGGCGTTAATTGAAAAACTGACCGGGCGGGAAAACTACGCTACTTGGCGATTTGCGATGCAAACATACCTACAACACGAGGAACTGTGGGACTGCATAGAATCCGACTCGGGAACGCCAACAGATCCGAAATGAGATACCAAAGCAAGGACAAAAATAATCCTCTCAGTCGATCCTACGAATTACGTGCACATACAGGAGGCCAGTACTGCCAAAGAAGTATGGGATAAGCTGTCCTCCACGTTCGATGACTCTGGGCTAACACGACGAGTTGGGCTGCTGCGTGATCTCTGTAATACGTCGCTAACGGAATGTCAAAATGTGGAAGAATATGTGAGTAGGATAATGAGCACCGCTCACAAGCTCAGGAATATTGGTTTCAAAGTGGACGACGAGTGGCTCGGCACAATGCTACTCTCCGGTCTGCCAGAATCTTATAAACCAATGATAATTGCCCTTGAGAGCTCAGGCATAAAAATTACTTCTGACTCTGTCAAAGCAAAACTACTACAGGATGTCCGACCATCAGAAAACGATACAAAAGCATTTGCAGTTAACAAAAAGTTTCACAAAAACTACAAAAGGCATACTAAAGGACCAAGATGCTTCACTTGTAACAAGTATGGTCACAAAAGCTCAGAATGTAAATCAAAAATCAAGGATACATCACAAAATGCTAGTAGTTCATCATATGCTGCTGTATTTATAGCGACTGATGCACAATGTGGCGCATGGTACGTGGACTTGGGTGCATCTTCACACATGGTCAAAGACAGAAGTTTGCTTCAGAATGTAACTACATCTACAATAAAGAATATAAGAGTAGCCGACAACAAAGTATTACCGGTGCAATGCTCTGGGCAAGTGAGCTTAGGTACATACAAGAAATGGGTCAAGAAAACAAGGTACTGTTTATAAATGTACTATGTGTTCTGGATCTTGCAACCAACTTACTATCTGTAAGTCAGATTATTCGAAGTGGTGGCCAAGTAAGATTTGACAAAACTGGCTGTGTTATCATGAACAACAAGAATCAGATTGTAGCAACAGCTAGTATTATCAACAACATTTACCGGCTGAATATACCCGGAGGATGTTATGCATGCATGTCCGATGTTGCTGCACCAAAGAATGGGAGTAGTGAGATATTGGGCATTCTAACTCACCTTCGTTCGGTTGCAATGCAACCTCACTCGTTCGTTAGAATTCCCAATATCTCTAAAACTCATCGTGCTCACACATGATTGGGTTTTTGATTCGATAACCGCGTCGCGTTTTACTACAGATGAGTACTGACATGATTTGATACAACCGTCGCACATCACAAATATTTTTAAATCAAGGTTCTGTACGTCATCATTCTCAGCCAATAGACGTCCACTGCTGGACATAGGCCTCCCCCAAAGTTCTCCACACAGATCGGTCCTGTGCCACCCGCATCCAATGGACTCCCGAGACCTTCACCAGATCGTCGGTCCACCTGGTGGGAGGCCTGCCACGGCTGCGGCCTCCTGCGCGTGGCCTCCACTCAAGGACCTTTCCACCCCAACGGCCGTCTGTTCTCCTCGCAATGTGCCCTGTCCATTGCCACTTCAGCCATGCAATTCTTTGGGCTATGTCCGTGACCTTAGATCTCCTGCGGATCTCATCATTTCTGACACGATCACGCAAGGAGATCACGCAAGGAGAGGGGGTGCAAGTGGTCCCGCTCAACATCTTACGGGACCAAAGTCAACCTCACCTGCACGTGGCGCACCCTGCTGCACAACGGAAGAGGCTCTGGCGTACCCCACCAACCCGCACTGGGCCAGCGTGGTGGGTGTAGGCCCAAATCCCCCCCTATGATTAGTAGGACCAACACAAGGCCCCAAGTGCCCGGCGGTACCGGAAGCCGAGCCAGCCACGACGGAAGCGGGCAAGGCGCCGGGACCAGGGGTGCTAAGAATCCCCGGGTGGCGAAAACCAACCGTCGAACAACCTTGGCCTTGGCAACCTACAACACACGCACACTGCGCACCGAACAGAAGCTGCTGGAACTGGAGGAAGAATTAAGCAGGGTTCGCTGGAGTATCGTAGGTTTATCTGAAGTCCGACGACAGGGCGAGGACACGGTGATCCTTAGATCAGGGAACCTGCTGTATTTCCGGGAGGGCGAAGATCTGTCCAAAGGTGGAGTCGGGTTTATTGTCCACAATTCGTGAACAACATTGTTCAAATCGGAAGTGTGTCGAATAGGGTGGCGTACCTTATACTCAGAATTACCAAACGGTATTCGCTGAAGGTAATACGTAGGAAGGAAGGAAGTGGAAGTAATGTATGAGGATATCTTTTGGGCAATGCATACTTCCAAGACTCACTACAGTGTCGTCATGGGAGACTTCAACGCAAGGCTAGGCAAAAAGGGCGATGAGGAGTCGAAAGTGGGGCAATTTGGATCTGGGATCCGGAATTACCGTGGCCAAATGCTAGCCGAGTATATGGAGAGGGAAGGACTCTATATGATGAACTCCTTCTTCAGAAAACGGCTGCATCGTAAATGGACCTGGGAAAGTCCGGACGGCGTTACAAAAAATGAGATAGACTTCATCATGTCGACTAAGACCCGGATATTCAATGATGTCTCAATGATCAATTCGGTAAACATAGAGCTGCGTAGATGTGGACAAATATAATGACAGGCTCGTGGAAGCTGTCCTTACGGCGGGTGCAAAGGTCTTCAGACCCAGCCGTACAAAAAAAGTGAGTAAAATTTCGGAACCAACTTTGAAACTCATGGAAGAAAGACGTTGTACAGAAGACCGAGGAGTACAATCTGCCATTGTGCTTAGCGTTTGTGGACTATGAGAAAGCTTTTGATTCAGTCGAGATTTGGGCCGTGCTACAGTCTCTCCAAAGGTGCCGAATTGACTACCGGTACATACAAGTGTTGCAGTCCCTGTACGCAAACGCCTCCATGTCAGTCCGTCTTCAGGACCAGACGTCTAAGCCTATACCACTCCAGCGAGGTGTGATGTCTCACACGGTGACGTCATATCGCCGAAACTGTTCACAACTTTGTTGGAGGACGTCTTTAAGCTTCTGGAATGGGATGGACTTGGCATCAATATAAATGGCGAGTACATGACGCACCTTTGTTTTGCCGATGATATCGTAGTCATGGCTGAGACCTTGGCAGACCTAAGCAGAATGCTCGACGACCTCAGTAGAGTCTCTCAACAAGTGGGTCTCAAAATGAACATGGACAAGACGAAACTCATGTTGAACTCTCATGTCGTACCCACTCCTGTAAAAGTTGGAAGCTCTACATTGGAAGTTGTAGACGAATATATTTACCTCGGACAAAAAGTGCAACTTGGTAAGTCCAACTTCCAGAAAGAGGTCGATCGGCGAATCCAACTCGGCTGGGCAGCGTTCGGGAAGCTACGCAGCATATTTTCGGCTCATTTACCACAGTGTCTGAAGACGAAAGTCTTTAATGCGTGTGTAGTGCCAGTGATGACATACGGAACTGAAACGTGGCCGCTTACAATGGGCCGCTTAAGAAGGCTTAAAGTCACTCAGAGGGCAATGGAGAGGGCTATGCTCTGTACGTTACCAATGTCTAATGTGAGCCAGCTCCTAAAGTCTTTCACCTCTTAAATCGTATTCACGGGTCATAATTAGACTCATGCCCTTAGACAGCAACAGCGCTATGAGGTACATCTTAAAAATTAAACAGGTGAGCAGCTTGCCTCAAGAGACACCCAGAGTATTTCTCTGTACCAGCTTGGCTCATGTCTCTCCACCCAATTAAATTTTTAGTGTTATACGTATAGGAGCTTGCTGTTAGGTTACATCCATGAATACAATAAAAAAATAATCTGTGCGTTACCATGGACAAAAGTGGACCAGTTTCCTAATTCATTTCACCTTTTTTAAATCGTATTCACGGGTCATATAGACTCATGCCCTTAGACAGCGACAGCGCTATGAGGTATAACTTAAAAACTAATCGGGTGAGCAGCTTGCCTCAAGAGACACACAGAGTATTTCTCTGTACCAGCTTGACTCATGTCTCTCCACCCAACTTAATTTTTAGTGTTATACGTATAGGAGCTTGCTGTTAGGTTAAATCCACGAATACGATAAAATATAATAAAATGAATTAGGCACACGACCACCTTCTGTCCCTCGTCTCGATTGACAATAAATGAAATGCACATTATAACGAAATATCCAACTCAGCAATGGAGGTCGGGTCTAATGCACAAGCGGAAGCGATTTAGATTCGTTTGCGCATGTGCATTTTGGTGAACCAAAATTTTGATAACACATTTATCCGTTATAACTATAGATACATCTTGTATATTGAGTGCATAATAAGGCAAGGTTTTTCTCGTTTTAGCTAGTACAGTTTCAAAGCAATAACGATTTTGATTCTGGATATAAATATATACATCCAAGCAAATTTTATATTTATTAATATTATGTGATTATTTGATTACTTATCACCAGTTACTGATATTAACTACAATACGTTATTATTATTATGAGCCCGTAATGTCCCACTGCAGGGCAAAGGCCTCCCTACCCTTTTTCCACCTACTCCGGTCCTGGGCTACGGTAGACCAGTATTTTTGAAAAGCGTCTAGTTCATCGCTACGATACGTTAATCACGGGAAATCTAATCAGAAACCTATTGTTACACCACTATGTTGATAATACATCCATACATTACAATGTGTCCAAATTCAAATTCAAAGCATATTGCATATCACATTATAAAACGAGATTTCCTATTAAATCACATCGATCAACTAGTTTCAAAGTAGAGTAATGCTTGTATAATCTTTATTTTTATGATGAAGGCAGAGCGGGTCTTCATTCAGATGGGATGCAATTTAAAAAAACGAACTTTTTTTCTTTTCGAACCTGGAATCTTTTGTGCATAGGCACTACAATTTAACCACTATGCCATAGAGGTTGTTAAAGTCATTAGGTTGATAGTTTTTAAATTGGACCATACGCAAATGCCGCGACGACGACGCGATGACGTAGCGCGGGCTTTGCGCGTACCGTGTGCTATATGACACCTCGTCGACACTCATACCTAAATGCACCGATTCCTGAGTGTTTAACGTTATCGATGAATGAAATATGATATTACTTCAATGATGGGAGAGCCACGCATCGGTATGAATGGGTCATGACCGCAGTGATACCACGGTCTCATAGAAAACCATCAGGTGATCCCGGTTCTCGTCTGCCACCTATCACAAAAAAATATTCCAAAACTATGCTTTTGGTTTTTTGTATTCATTTTTTTTTTTGTTATTATTTCAACTTATAGCAGTACGTCAAAATCTGAATAAAGACCTACTCTTTCTTTCAATATAAATTATTCACACATCTTAGCATGTTGCGTCGGAAGCTGTCGCTTTGAAGCCCAGGATACGCTTAGACCATGATTCTGGATTTTTGAAGTCTGGTAATTTCAAAGAAGCGACTAGTAATTTCAAAGAAACGAACCAGGCAAAGTGAATTATGGTTACACGTTTCAGAAACTATCTGAAACGTACAGCTTTCTTCACGTTTTCCTCACCGCCAAGCTAATGGTAGAAATACGCACATAGATTTAAAAAATCTTGAGGTGTCTGCTCGAATCCGAACCTCAACTCGAAAGTGAGTAGGGGATTCTGTGGGTAACTGTGAAACAAGCCGCATCGGCTGATGCAATCCAAAGATTTTAATTAGTATCTAGTGGTTTTAGTGTACAAATTTGGTGTTAGTTTATGCAGTGAAGTGCCGCAGGGTGATATTAATATAAGAATCATTGAATTGTGTCGTTTTTAACACTGCTATTGTGTGTCGAGTGAGTTGTCACGTGAACAATTTGCTTTGACCTAATAGAGTCTTAAAACCTACGGCTTTGTTAAAAATAGTCTCCACAGAATCCTTAGGACATTAAAACGCTAAACACCGGCGTTTTATTGAGTGACTGTGACTTCGACTGACTTCGACTGTTGACTACACTTTATCAAAGTACACTTGACATTGGCAAAATTAAATGTGTCATGAACACAATACAGGCCATATTAAAAAAAAAAAAAAAAAAAGTAAGTAGGTATATTTTGCTAGGGTAATGCAATTAATTTAATTTTAAAGCATTTAAATAATAATTATGTAGGTACATTTATAAAATAAAAAAAATATATAATATAGTACTTTGTATTATTTCATATTCTAATAGATAGGTGTTCATAGTCGTCGTCGTTCGACGTCGACAGAAGTAGCCGTGTGTTCGATTTCTTTAAAAAATATATAATTAACTGCAATCTAAATTCGACCATACTTTCTTGAATTTAAAAACCAAATTCGTCTAAATCAGTGCTCCTATTTTACGAAGTGACTCTGCGTTAGCCTGACTCACCGCGTGACTGTGACAACACGCATACAAGTAAGATATTTTTTTGCTAAAGCGTGGACGGGTGTATGCAGCAATGAGCCTAATACGTTCACCTCCTATGTCAATATCGGACAGCAATTCCACTCCAGATTTATCTACTATTAGTCGCGAAGCATTGGAGGCTCAGATAACTTTTAGGAAAAGAAGACAACCAGATCACGACTGTTCCTGCAATAGCGACATGAAAGACCTACGCATAGAAATAGCACGTATAACTGGACTTGTCGAAAGTTCTATTAATGCTAATCAAAAAACCTTGGATACTGTGACAGAAATGAAAACCAAGTTGACGGATTTCAAGGCATCAAATGAACAGAATTTTTCTTCATTAAGTAACAATGTGCATGAAGTGAAAAAACAAATCAACGAAATTCAGGAGTCAATGACAAATCTCACACTAGAACAAAATCAGATAAAATCGCAAATAACAACATTAGAACAAAAAATCATTGTAGGTGAAGAAAAAATGAGAGCTATGGCATCGGATTTAACTAACCTCAAAACCACCGACCTGATATCGTCAGTCAACCAAACTTCAGAAAATGATCAAATGCTATATAATGAGCAAATAATAAAGGAGGTTCAAGAGCGCAACAGCAGACAAAGAAATATTATCCTAGCCGGCATTGAAGAGCAAATATCTACTGATCCCAAAGAACGAATATCACTGGACATGGCTAAGGTCATAAATATATTAACAACACTCAATAAAGACTTGCCAACGCCAGTGAGGACATTCCGGATTGGAAAGTATGATTCTAAAAAAACCGTAGTATCAAGGTATGCTTTAACGCTTATAACGTAGCCAATCAACTCTTACGGATCAAAGCTAATCTACCTGCGGGGATCAAAATGTACTCAGACCAAACCCCAAGTCAACGCAAGCTAATGCTGAACCTGCAGAAAGAACTAGCTCATCGAATTCAAAACGGTGAGCCTAACTTAGTTATAAAATACGTTAAAGGCATACCAAAAATAATGAAAGACGAATCAAAAAACGAGACCCCACATGCTCGTCAACCACAAATCAAGTAACCTACCAGATAGTCACTAAATGTATGGACCTCGAGACTGCGAAATCACGGCTAAATTTCTTTTACTTAAATGCACGGAGTATATGTTCACCGGGGAAATTTGATCAACTGAAATGTACTATACGATCTATGCCTGCTAAAATACATATTATACTTATAACAGAAACTTGGATAAAAAATGAAGAACATGCAAGAAGGTTTCAGCTGCAAAACTACACACACTACTACAATTATAGAACTGATAAGACTGGCGGAGGAGTCTCAATATACGCACATAATGACCTTGAACATAGTATGGATGAATCAATTTATTCAGGAGGTAATAACTATCTCTGGATAAAGCTTAAACAATACGGTCTTGACATTGGCGTTGTGTACTACCCGGGAGATACAAATTACAATACTTTCATTGATACTATTGATGTACAGTTACAACAACGGAAGAGAACACTGATCTTTGGGGATTTTAACATTAATTTATTGGAAAACGGAAAAAAAAGAGGACTATATAAGGCTACATTAAAGGAAGCTGGCTACAAAATATTGAACAAAATACATAGAGACTACTTTACTAGGGAAGCTGAAACGAAGAAATCAATTCTAGACCACATTAGTACAAATTTAAAGAATGACTTCTTTCATATTGCTTTATATGATTCTCCAATGTCTGACCACAGACAAATATACCTTTCATTAAAAAAACACGACCCACCTCAAGTCAAACGAATTGCTTACAAAGCTCTGAACTACACTAGATTATACACATCAGTGGAAGAAGCAAAACCAAAAAACATAAACTATAACTTCAGTAAATTAGCAGAAACAATGAAAGGCCATATTGAAAGAAGTATAACAACAAAATATAAAATGCAAAACCCACCTTTAAAAGATTGGATTAATAGAAATATTCTTAATGAAATTAATCGAAGAAATCAACTATGGATTGATCATAGAAACGAACCGAAGAATGACACATTAGAAAAAACTTATAAAAAAGTAAGAAAAGAAGTAGCTGATTTAATCAAGACAACAAAAGATACTTACTACTATAAACAATTTTACAACTGTAAAGAAAACCCCAAAAAAACTTGGAGTCTTATAAATTATCTATCTAAGATTAAAATGAAGAGCAGCTGTGTTCCTTCAAAGTTGATAACGGAAACCGATACTTCATCTGAACCAGAAGGTATTTGTAACATTTTTAATCAATATTTCTCCAATATTGGGTCCCTACTAGCAAACAAAATTCCAATACATTCTAATAGCATATACACACAAGCAAATCTGTCACAGAATGTATTATGTAGTACTTCAGGCCTGTTGTCATTCAAACCCTGTAATAACGATGAAATTGCCAAGTATATTGATAGTCTTCACTCTAACGCTAGCTCTGGACTGGATGGCATTAGTGCCAAAGCTATTAAATGCATTAAAACCTTAATATTGGATGAGCTAACTGCATGTTTAAACGTTTTACTAACGGAGGGACATTTTCCAAACTCTTTAAAAGTAGCCAAGGTGACTCCAATCTATAAATCAGGGATAAAAACGGATCCAGGAAATTATCGCCCTATTTCTGTATCCATACTATCCATACTAATATTATAAATGCGAAAGTAACTCTGTCTGTCTGTCTGTCTGTCTGTCTGTCTGTCTGTTACTCTTTCACGCCAAAACTACTGAACGGATTTAAATGAAATTTGGTATACAGATGATCTAGACCCTGAGAAAGGATATAGGCTACTTTTTATTGCGAAAAGGGGGTTGTAAGGGGTTAAAAGGGGGGTAAAAAGTTACTTTTCCACGCGGACGAAGTCGCGGGCGGCCGCTAGTTACCCATAATGTCAAAAATTTTAGAAAAAGTCTTACATGATCGCCTAATAACATACTTGGATTCCATAAATTTTATCAGTGAACGTCAATTCGGTTTTAGACCAAAAAGTAATACCTTGGCTGCAACAATCGATCTTATTACTAAAATACGACATAATATTGATAATAAAAACATCGTCTTAGGCGTCTTTATAGACTTGCAAAAAGCATTTGACACAGTAAACCATGAACTCCTTCTTAGAAAACTATCAATGACTGGTATCGGTGGTAATGCATTAAAGATGTTCAACTCCTATCTAGAAAACCGGCAACAAATTGTTAAAATTGATGACTATCAGAGTAGAACTCTTCCAATTCACCATGGAGTTCCGCAGGGCTCTGTGCTTGGACCCCTACTTTTTTTAGTTTATATTAACAATTTGGATAAAATTGGACTAAATGGTCACATTACTTTATACGCTGATGATACTTGTTTATTTTACTTTGGGCCATCCATCAATAACTTAATCTCTCTTGCGCAGCAAGATCTTGATATTCTAACAACCTGGCTGCAACAGAACTTGTTAACTTTAAATATTACTAAGACATCTTATGTAGTTTTTAAAGCAAAAAACAAAATAATTCCTCCATTCGATCCACTAAAAATACAAAATACACAAATACAGGAAAAACGTCATGAAAAATACTTGGGCCTATATTTGGATAGCCACTTAACGTGGAACATACATATAGATAACATTAAAAAAAAGATATCTTCTTTAATGGCTTCATTGCGACCCATAGTACGATGTATACCCCGTAAAACTAGACATGTTATATATAATTCACTTGTTAAATCAAATCTAATTTACTTAATTGAGCTCTGGGGTACTGCTTCCAAAACTAAACTAAATGAACTGCAAGTAAAACAGAATAAGATAATTAAGCTTTTATTCCATTATCCGTACTTAACATCTACATCCAAGATTTACAAGGAGACCAATATCATGAATATAAAACAACTATTTACATACTTCACCTGCTTGCTCATACGTAAATTACTGCATAAAACCATCCATACGTCGATCACACTCAAACAACCACAACAGGTTACGCGCACACGCCGACGTGCTAGCTACTTGGTTCTACCCAAGATCCGAACAAATTACGGCAAAAGAATGATCAGCTTTGAGGGAGTGCAGATGTTTAACAAACTACCCACATCACTAAAAACTATCGACTCGTTTAATGTATTCAAAAGAAGACTTGCACAGCATATACGTGAAGTTATTGAATAAGCTCTAAATTATTATTTAAAAAAAAAATGCATGTTTTTGTATTCCATGTTTTTATATTCTATATTTTGATTTATATAATTTTGTTACTATGTTATTGTGTTCTAACGTAGGTATAGCTGGGGGCACGAGGGTGTAGCGATGACCGTTGTTTTGCGCACTTGTATAAAAATAAGACTTTATATCAAAATTGGTTTTTGCGCACTCAAGGTCATAACTACACTTTCTTGCCTCGGACTATATATTTCGTATTGTACATTGTGTGCATTGGAACAATAGCCTAGATAAGTATCTTTTATTAATCGGCGCGAACGATTGTAAAATTAATATTTACTTTACTGTATTTTTATGTTCTCAAGTAAGTGACAATATGTTTTTATTGAGAAATAAAGAATCTTTAAACCTTAAACCTTAGTCAAGCTTCGCGTCGCGACACGTGTAAGTGACGGAGCGCCTAGCGACGGCTTCGCGCATGCCGGGTGCTATACGACACCTTAGCGTACACATACCTAAATGAACCGATTCCTGAATGTTTAACGTTATCGATGAATTACTTAAATATGATATTACTTCAATGGTGAGAGATCCACGCATCGGTATGAATGGGCCAGCTCGACCGGAGTGATACCGCGGTCTCACAGAAAACCAGCGTGAAGCAGCGACTCTGCTATATACTTCGCCGCGTGAGTGAGGGTACTGGAGGCCCAATCTGTGGGAAAGGGAGTTTAAAAGGTTGGCAGCGTACTTGTGACTCCGCTGGTGTTACGGGTGTCCATGGGCGGTGGCAATCGCTTACCATCAGGTGATGCAGGTCCTCGTCTGCCACTTATCACAAAAAAAATACAAATCTTTGTTTTTGGTTTTTTGCATTTCATCTGCAAAATCTGAATTAAAAAAAACCTTTTTTTCAACATAAGTAAATTATTCACCCATCTTAGCATGTTGCGTCCAAAGCTGTCGCTTTGAAACCCAGGGTACGCTTAGACCATGCTTTTGGGAGTCTGGTAAATACAAAAAAGCGACTGCCGTCTGACCTTCGCAACCTTTGAATATGGAATCAAACATTCATGTTACAAGTTTCAAAAACTGTTCAATTTAGGTTTCCTCACGATGTTTTACCTTACCACCGAGCTATCGTAAGAAATACGCACATAGATTTGAAATAGCCTAAATTTTTTAAAGAATAGAATATGTTTTTAAATAAAAATTAATTATTTTTCATATTCAAACCTAGATTGTCTAAATTCACGTTGCCTCTACAATCGTTGTATTGTATCAGGGCTGTCACAAATAGAACTGTCAAAATAAAAAAACGTTATTATGTTTTTTATTATCACGTTATTATGTAGGCTCGAATCGTTTCATATTATTTAAAATGCTGTACTTATCTTAACTTTTACTTACATTATATTTTGAAATACGAAAATGTGATGACGTGAGTAATGCCATGAACAACTCGGTATCTTTTTTAAAATTATCACCGTTTACCGTTACCGTAATTAGGTTATGATTAGTACCTTTTTAAAAAAAATATTACAGTAATGATAGATACTCTTTATTGCACAAATCTTACATTAGGTAGGTATACCTATATTATGAAGGAGTAATAAAAATACCCGAAGGATCGTATGAATATGAGATATTTTTGATAAGCTTCAGAGCAGCATAAATAATACTTTGTTATCTTTTTAAATAAGCATAAGAAGTAACTAAAAAAATAATAAAAAAAAATGGTAATATTGTAATAATTAAGCTACAAAGCTTATAAATCCTAAATCAATGTACCTGGTACCTGCCATAATTGAAACGACTGACCAATTTTTAGGATTTAATAGGAAATTTTATCTTGACCAAAACTTTCCTAGGATTTTAAATATTTTGTGTGTGTGTGTGTGTGTGCGTGCGTGCGTGCGTGCGTGCGTGCGTGCGTGCGTGCGTGCGTGCGTGCGTGCGTGCGTGCGTGCGTGCGTGCGTGCGTGCGTGCGTGCGTGCGTGCGTGCGTGCGTGCGTGCGTGCGTGCGTGCGTGCGTGCGTGCGTGCGTGCGTGCGTGCGTGCGTGCGTGCGTGCGTGCGTGCGTGCGTGCGTGCGTGCGTGCGTGTGTGTGTGTCCGCAAATGATCCGATCTGACTTTCCGTTCGACTTCAGGTACACATGACATTACTTACGCTAGTGACAACCCTAACGCATTATGCAAGATCAACACATTTTTTCTAATAAAAGCATGAACAGTTCTATTGGTGCCTCATTGTGTGCTTCATCCAGTTTCGTGCCTGAAATATAGTAGTGCGTGAATTACGTATCGAGTGTGGTGTACCAAAGAAGATACTCTGCTCAACGTTACTCTGCTCGACGTCACTCTGCTCGACGTCACTCTGCTCGACGTCACTCTGCTCGACGTCACTCAGCTCGAAGGTAAAATGTAAGTTTTCATAAGTTCATTTTTCTACTTTCAGGTGATCAGTTTAGATAACACAAGACTTCGTATAGATGATGCTGCACTGGCAGCGCGCCGCACAATATCAGCCAGCACTTACGGTTGAGGCTTTATTGTTAGCCTGAAGTCTTGTCGGTTTACAATTTATTAATTATATTTTTTTCAGTAATAAAAAGTTTATAGTCCTTGTCCGTTTGCATAGACTGATAATTTATAATGATTTTACAGGTCTCATTCCGAGTACGATATTCCGGTGCGAGCGAGCGGCCTACGCCTAAGCTGAAAGAAAATAAACCCGTCAAGCGTAAGCCGGCAGTGAAGTCCAACCCAAGTGATCGTTCAAGGTAATTAATGTAACAGTTATACTTTGTAATTTAAATTGTCTAAGCCATAGTATTAATACGTAGTGTTGCCCTATCGTTCATATCCAGTTAACATTCTCATTATGCGGGTACAGCACAGCTGTATTCCACCACGTAGGTCAAGTGCCATTGGTGATTGCTACTCGTTCATCCATGATCAGTAATCACAAGCCGAGCGCGCTAATGAATATGCCATAAACCTCCTCAATACAGTCTTCATTATTATAAACTAGCGGCCGCCCGCGACTTCGTCCGCGTGGAAAAGTAACTTTTTACCCCACTTTTAACCCTTTACAACCTCTTTTTCGCAATAAAAAGTAGCCTATGTCCTTTCTCAGGGTCTAGACCATCTGTATACCAAATTTCATTTAAATCCGTTCAGTAGTTTTGGCGTGAAAGAGTAACAGACAGACAGACAGACAGACAGACAGACAGACAGACAGACAGACAGACAGACAGAGTTACTTTCGCATTTATAATATTAGTATGGAAGTATGGATTAGTATGGATGTTTGATACAATAAATATGAAATTTTCGTATGCTATTAGTGAGCTCGTCCTCCACTATGAGTGCAGATAGTACCTAAATTGTAACTAATTAATATTTTTATTCATTTCAGGCCAACGAAAAAAAAGACTACGTGTTTCGACGTGTTTAACCTGCAAGGTGAAGAGTCTGCTGAAGTGAAGAGCTCACCGGCGGCGTCAGTGCTATACAACCGTGTGGCAAATGGGCAGACCCGGCGTACTGCGCAAATCGACGAATCATTCTACATAGAACTTAAGGTGTATAACTCAGCGGACGTAAACGAGGGCGGTGACGACCTCTGGAAAAAGACATTGCTGTGGCTAAAGGTGCGGACAGACGACGACACGCCACAGTGGGACAGGTTACAGAAGTTTGTGTGGGCGACAATCTCCCTTTTCGATCAATCGGAGGCCACGTTTTATTCAAATAGTTATAAATTTAAGTAATTAGATGTTTGTTAAGTTTTGAATATTAAAATGATATAAGTATGATTTTTTTAGTATAATTAATTAACATTAATTTCAATAAAACCTTTCATTAGTGTAGATAGTCCACTCTTCAGAGCTTCATAATGCCTTTCTGTACCGTTTGTAGTGTCACTGTAGGTAATAGGCAATGGATAGGACACTTAAGAAGCAGAGTACATAAACAACACTCTGATAACGTAATTTGTTTGGACCAAGGCGTAGAAAAAGTTAGCTCTGCTTTTAGGAATCGTATAGCTACTTATAGATTAACCTGTCTGGATGAGAATGGGGAGCGATCATTGAATGTTTTCTTTGACAATATTCGTGACAAGGTTATCTCATAACCTTCCTAACCTAACCTAATCATTAATAGATCAATCCATCGTAGCTCACAACTGCATTAAAGTTAACTTTGAAATATATTCACTATTTTTAATGATTAAAAATAATAACCAAGAAATGAAATCATTTGGAACTAAAAATATAACGATTTGCTTCATTACGATTTTACAAACCTATTTTCAGATATAGTTGCCACTTTATTAAAGAAAGTTAGTGAGTTTGAGGAACGAGACAGTGGGTGGACATTACTTAGTAATAGCCACATGGAAATTAACATAAATAAATATCAACCGCTTCGGGGGTCAAAGTTCATTGATTTACCGTCACTCATTAAAACTAAAAAAGCTTGTGTGAATATACATAATGAAGATAGGTTTTGTTTTTGGTGGTCGATTACAGCGGCTCTGTACCCTGCCGGTAGAAACGTTCAGAGGGTATCATCGTACCCACATTTCAGCGATTTGTTTAACATAGACGGAATGTCTTTTCCCGATATATTTCTCTGATATTAGTTTGTTTGAAAAAAATAATACAAATATAAGAATCAATGTTTATGGATTGGAAATCAACAAGCAGATTACTGGACCGTTGTATAGGTCAAAGTATGTAAGTAAACGAAATAGGAAAACTGTAAATTTACTATTATTAGAAACAGATGAGTTCTGTCATTATTGTCTAATCAAAGATTTATCTCGTTTAGTCAGAAAACAAATTACCAAACATCATGGAAAATTGTTTTTTTGTGACAACTGTCTGCTCTTTTTCAGATCTAACGAGGAAATTGATTCTCATATGTGTGCAGGTGTAAAGACACAACTACCTCAAAAGGGTTCGGTAATCGAGTTTAAGAACTATGATCGTAAACAGAATGTGCCTTTTGTACTTTACGCAGACTTTGAATCAATGTTGGTCCCGGTGCAAGGGTGCGAAAGAGATCCGCGCGTCGCGAGCACCACCGATCGTCAGGTGCACGTACCTATAGCATTCGCTTACTACATAGTTTGTTCCTTTGATGCTAGTAAAAATCGACTTGTGACCTACCGTGGAACCGATTGTGTAGATAAATTTGTAAAAAGCATTTATAGTGACGTCAAAGAGATAAATAGCCATCTATCAAATAACGTTCCAATGATATTTAACGAGGAAGACGCAGCTCATTTTAAAACGAGCACTCGCTGTCATATTTGTCAAAATTTACTTTTTAACGACAGAGTTAGAGACCACTGTCATTTGACCGGTAGATATCGTGGAGCGGCACATAACCATTGTAATCTGATGTATAAACTTCCTAAGTTTGTACCAATTTTCTTTCACAACCTTTCGGGTTACGATTGTCATCTTTTTATAACCAAACTTGGTGAAGCTCCTGGAGCACTTAAATAATAGCTAAAAACAAAGAATCTTACATCTCCTTTACAAAGTTCATACAAGTATCCGCAGGTGAATGCATACAACTACGGTTCGTTGATTCATTTAAATTCTTATCGACTAGTTTAGATAAATTGGCAAAAAATATGACACCAAACCAGTTTGAACATTTGAGAAACTTCTTTCCTTGTACAAAGCAATTCAAATTACTCACTCGAAAAGGTGTCTATCCTTACGACTATATGAATTGTTTAGATCGTTACGAGGAAAAACATCTCCCATGCATTGACGACTTTTACAATTCATTAAACGACGAGAGAGTTTCGTCAACCGATTACCAACATGCACAATCCGTATGGTGCGAGTTTAAGATTAAAAACCTTGGCGAGTACACAGATCTTTATCTTAAAACTGATGTACTCATACTAACAGATGTTTTTGAAAATTTTAGAAACACATCGAAACAACATTATCAACTTGACCCTGCATTTTACGTTACTGCCTCTAGTCTGTTTTTTGACGCGATGCTTTTAAAAACTGGTATAAAATTAGAGCTTATTGAGGACTTAGCAATCCTAAGAATGATACAAGACGGGATAAGAGGAGGTATATGTATGTGCTCCCATCGTCACGCTTGCTCCCATCGTCACGCTAAAAGCAATAACAAATATATGACGGATTATAACCCGCACAATGATGATGTTTTTATTGTGTACGTAGATTGCAATAACTTGTATGGATATGCCATGTGTCAACCTTTACCTTTGTCTGATTTTAGGTTTTTAAATCCAAATGAAATTGAAAACTTAAAAATTACCGATTTAAAAGATGATGCGGACCATGGTTACATTTTAGAAGTAGATTTGATTTATCCTAAGCACTTGCACAATACACATAACGATTTACCATTTTGCCCTGAGAAATGTATACCTCCTGGAGGCAAGACTTCAAAACTTATTCCTAATTTATATGATAAATTTAAATACGTTATCCATTATGTTCACCTGAAAAATTGTCTTAAACATAGTTTAATATTGACAAAAATACATCGTGTTATAACTTTTCGACAAAAAGCCTTTTTAAAGAAATATATCGACTTAAACACATAACTTAGACAAAAGGCTATTTCTACCTTTGAACAGGATTTTTTTAAGCTGCTTAATAACAGTATATTCGGAAAAACCCTTGAAAACAGTGAAAACCGTGTAACCGTACAGTTAGTGAATCAGTGGAACGATAGCGATAATAAAACAAGAAAAAAATTAAGTGCTGATTCCCTGATCGCTCGACCCAATTTTCATAGTGCAACCGTATTTTCAGAGAATATAGTTGCTATTCAAATGAAACCTGAAAAGATAGTTTTGGATAAACCAATTTACATCGGTTTCTCAGTTTTAGAACTATCAAAAAAATACATGTATGATTTTCACTATTCAATTATCCAACCGCATTATGGGGAACGCGTTACACTGTGCTACACCGATACAGACAGTTTTATTTACAAAATACAAACTTCTGATTTTTACAGTGATCTACGAAATAATTTTTTATCTTATTTTGACACTAGCAATTATAATTCAAACAACCCATATAAATTATCACTATTGAATAAAAAAGTACCTGGGTTGTTTAAAGATGAAATGGGTGGTAAAATAATAAACGAATTCGTAGGGTTACGTCCTAAGTTATATTGCATCCAATCTGAAAACGGTACTTTGAAAAAAGCCAAAGGTGTTAAAAAATGTGTTGTTCGAGATTTAAAGAAATCTGACTATAAAAAAAACTTTGATTACGGGTGACTTAGTACGGAAACAAAATCTACTATTTAAATCACTAAAACACGAGTTATTTACACGCAGTATTAATGAAATTGTATTATCTTCAAATGATGATAAGCGTTTAATATCAAAAAACAAGATTGAAACTGTTGTTTGGGGTAATTGTTCAATTTTGTATTGAAAGAGTTATATTGAAATTAATGTTAGTTCTTAGTTGTTTTGTACCTATTAAGAAAATGTTTAGTTTTATAATTTTATTGAGTTTTATTGAAATTAATGTTAGTTCTTAGTTGTTTTGTACCTATTAAGAAAATGTTTAGTTTTATAATTTTATTTGTAATAATTTTAGTTAAAATAATATTATATAAATATTTTTTTTTTAGTGTAACAGATAATTAAATAAATAGTTTAGATTTAAAAAAAAAAGTTCTGTTTTTTTATGGAGTCCCTGATAATAACATTTTAAGAGTTTGTCTCTGTTTGTTCATGATAATGCATGTACAAACAGAGACAAATTCGGTGAATCACCTCTCACTTATTTTTGTGTAACTGGCGTTTAACTGTTCACTTGGCAATCTTGTCCGTAAATATATGCAATGTGATTGCCAAATAGTAAAAGGGTCGGTTCGAGGCACCAGGAACACCAAGATGAAGAAAAGGTGGTTCACCGTATAATATTTTGATGTAAATATTCATTAATAAAACAAATAAAATAAAAGCCACTGATTCTGCAAAAGTTGCCAAGCATTCGTCACGTGCGCGCACGTGTTCTTAGGTCAGCAAATATTACTTTGCTAGGTACTTACCTATAATTTATAATTCTTGAACTACTCAGTCACTCATTCGATAGCTCTGCGCTAGTTTAGACCGGTGCAAAAAAAGTCTACTTGTAAGTATTTAATTATCTTTAATACTTTTTACATTTCTACGTTCACCAGTTATAGAACCTTGCTTATTTTTCAGACGATGCAGAACACAGACGACTCGAATATTATGCTGTCCCAGTACATTCATGATCCCTGAGAGGGGTTGACTCAAGCGTGTCAAGAGATACTGGAGCCGAAGGCGCAGAACCGCGGACCTCAAGTCTCACGGGAGAAGAGAATAAAGCGGAAGGCTGAACATCAGAAGAAAAGACGTGCAACACGCCGCCAAATCCTTCGTTATCAACAAGGAGCGTACGAAAGGCATACGCCTCATTCAAATAAAAGTGAGGGACCTGAACATTGAACCTTCTTGTTCGACAGCAGTGCTAGAATCGGATGAGTGTAGTGATGATGGGGACAATGTGATGCTTAGTGCTCAATATGTGGTGATGGACACGGTTGATGAAATAATGGACCTAACAGAGACAGTTATTCGGAAAATATCAAAAAAGTTATGCAATGATAGTTATTAGTTTATTTTATTTTTAAGTACTTACATGTAATTTTAATTCATATTTTTAATTTTAGAGCTTTGGGTTTTGAATAAATGCAAAATAAATAAATAATGTAGATGCGTAAAATAAATGATCAAGACCATAAATCTGTTGTTTTTTTTTATACTATCTAATAAATATTTTTTTCATTATTAAGAAAACCAAGCTTGTTTTATAAAATTTATCCATGTTAATTTATTTTAAGTGTGACTAGATTTAAGAAATAAAATGTATTGTATTGTTAATAATAAATAAATTCTATATTACTTGATAATAATGTGTTATCATTATTAGGGAACAATGAGTTAAATAAAACCATAAAATACTATTTACTTTAAAATTTATTACAATCAAATATTATAAGATTACATTATTTTCTACACACCATTTTTTAATACACAAAACATTTTTCAATGCACAATATTTTATGTGGTTAAAACAATTGTATGCAAACATATCTTTACAGTATAGTTTACTCAGAGTTTCTAGATTAGGTAAACCTTTATCACTTATATCCATCACATTTTCATGTTCACATAATTCTCGCACCCATTTAATTTTTTTTTCTTCTTTCACTATGATCTTTTTTTTGCTCAAATAAGGTTTAATGAGTCTTTTAAATTCTCTATAATCAACGTATCCCTCACTCCATCGGAATCCTCTGTTTCTTTCTATCCACCAAACATGTTTCCGTTCTTCGAGAGTTAGGGTCGAAAATGGATATGGAGGCTTAATCAAAAAGATTTGAGTGTGCTCTGACGTGCCTATTACTAATTCCTTTACTTTAAACTCATTATTCCGATCTTTGAAGCCTTGCAAGTCTACAATGACCGTATTGTCATTCATGATAATTTCTTTACAATATTACTTAACGGTTTGTATTCAAATATGCAATCGTTCAGTATCAAACAGTAGGCAGAAGTCTGATCGGGTATCTCAGCATCGGTTTCTATTTCTAAGCGTACATCGATACACCCCTTTAAGGCTTCGTGTTGGCGAGAACAGTCAACAACAAACAAGGGAGCAATATCTTTAAACTCTCTCAAACCCAACAACGGTTCAGGTTGGCGTCCGTAATAAGACTGTTGAAATCTTGCATATTGATCGTATATTAATGAATATTTATTTTCAGCGAAACTAATGTTTAAACTTTCGTATGGATAGTAGGTTGAATTAAGGTAAACCCTTACGTCGCGTACAGCGCAATGATCGGATTTCGCCATAGACATGGTGGAATTTTGTTTACGATTCGTTTGTAAAGCGACCACAACCATTCGAGGTTTTTCAATCTGTGATGAAGTTTTAATAGACCAAGTATGTTTCCGGGTTTTAGGCAATAATGGGTATTCGTACAGATCCCAATTACGAAATGCGACTGTTATCGCTCGATCTCTTTCTAAATGTTTTAACAAATTAATTCTTTCGCGGTCTGATACTTTGACATGCGGGACTCGCCAGACAATTCTATTTATTATTTATGTCTTGAACAACTTCGCCAGCATTTAACTTTAAAGCATTAAGATTTGTGTTACTTCTTAAAAGAACTAATTCATGTTTACAATTCATAATGATTTTTTGGTAATCTTCTGCGAAACCTAATACTTTATTAAGTGGAATAGAGGCTGAAAATACACCATCAATAGTATTGCATATACCAGAAGGGGACCAACCCCAAACACTAGCACATTTAGACTCATTATCATTTAACGATAGATATGATTTTATTGTGGTCGTAATACCTGCATTTTTGATTCTATCTATTTCAATACCGTTTATTTCATAACGGATGTCTTGAAATAAAAACAAGGCAGGATTGTTAACAAAATGTACATTTGTTACTCTTTCCTTTTCTTTTGTTGTACTGTTGTGTTTGTAGACATCAGCTCTGCCCTCGTTATACAAACTGCTGAGCGCAGGTAACACGTACAAATCTTGCTGATTAATCGGTATCCGTATTTCATCATTCTTGTTGAAACTTGTCACATATGGTTTGTATGAATGAAATTCAAAATTTTCAATGCTGTTGTCATGTGACGGAGATTAAGCGATATTTAAAACGTTCATTTTGTCAATCCAAGTATCTTTAAAAATGCCTTATTTTTTTGGTCAGCTTCTTCTTCTTAGTGTAATGTGGTGTTCTTTTATGCCATGTTCTCCTCGAACTAATTTGATTTCGAGAGGTAGCAGGGTTTTTATTGAAATTTATAATTTTTTCCTAAAGTGCAAATACAGCTAGATCTCTTCACCACGTAAATTAATTCGTTTATTTTCTTCGTCTAACAATCGGATAAGTATAGAACTTATTGAACTCTGATTGACAGGAAAGTAGATTAAGTTTTTAGGTGTTTCTATTATTCGATAACCAGGTGGTACGTTCGGCACAAATTCATATATTATATGACTTGCTTCTCCGTTCACAAATGATCCGCTCACAATGTCACATTCGATGCGTACTATGGTTGTTGGTAAAATGTTGACAGGATACTGAGATTCAGTTTTTATATTAGCTTTTACAGTTTCAAGACCAAAACCCAAAATCTTACCAATCGAATCTGTTTTATGGAAATAAACAACTTCCGAACAATAAATACATGTTTTTAAAGTATCACTAAATCTATTAAATGCATCTTGGACCTGATTGTACCAAATCTGACGCATTCCATGAAAAAGTGTTTTTCAGCAGGCTACTTCCCCGATAGTCTAAAGATATCACGAGTGACACCAATTTACAAATCGGGTAAGAAAACAGACCATAGCAACTACCGGCCAATCTCAATCTTGCCCGTATTATCCAAGATTTTTGAGAAGATTTTGTACCGACGAATACATGATCACCTAGTCAACATAAAATTCCTCACTTGTAGTCAATATGGATTTAGAAACCAATCCAACACACTCTCGGCTACAATAGACCTCATAATAAAAATTAAAACAAGTATTGACCAACATAACCTAAGTTTGGGAATATTCATAGACCTAAAAAAGGCATTTGATACTATTAGCCACAAAATAATACTAGAGAAACTAGAAGACTTGGGCATAACAGGTAATGCTCTCAAAATTATCCAATCTTATTTAGAAAACAGATACCAATACGTTAAGATCGGAGAATATTGCAGTACATCGCAACAAATAAAATGTGGAATACCACAGGGATCAATTTTAGGACCTTTGTTATTTCTGATATACGTAAACAATGTTACTACAATAGGACTTAAAGGACAAATTACTATGTACGCCGATGATACCTGTCTCTTTTATTTTGGTAAAAATCTTCTTGATCTGGTTGAAGAAGCGCAACCTGATTTGAAATTGTATAGTGACTGGTGTCAAAATAATCTTCTTACCGTTAATACAAAAAAAACTACTTACATGATTTTCACTGCAAAAAATAAGAAGATTCCACAACACAATCCATTAACACTAAACAATGAAGTGATCCGCCGCTCCAATAAAGAAAAATATTTAGGTCTGGAATTAGATGACAAGCTAACCTGGAAATTTCACATCGAAAAAACTAGATCTAAGCTGATTTCCCTTAATTCTGCCTTACATAAAGTCGTGGGATGTATCCCAAATAAGGTCCGCATGACTATATATAACTCACTAGTAAAGTCTCATTTGAATTATCTTATCGAGGTATGGGGATGTGCCGCCCCGTCTAATATTAAATGCCTACAAACTTCACAGAATGAAATTATCAAAACATTATTTAAATACAACCGCTTATTCGATACAAAATTATTATATAAAAAACAAATCTTTACAACCTTAAACAAATCTACACATACACTACTTGCATTCTAATCAGAAAAATCCTAACAGATAAGATACACTCACAAATAACTTTCACAAAACGGACCTATAAGCACAATTTGAGAAACATAAATAAAATTTGTCTAACTACGCCAAGAATCAGTCACGGGAAAAAAAAATATTGTTTGAGGGAGCACAGATGTATAAATCTTCCAAATGATGTAAAAGATTGCGAATCTTTTGGCATTTTTAAGTCGAAATTGAAGAAATACGTCACTGATAAAATATTTTAGTGAAAGTGTGATATGTCAGACATCAATAACTCACTTCAATTAATATAGTTATTTTTAAGCTCATTGTAAGTGAACTATGTTCTTTTATCTTACTAATCTATACTAATATAATAAAGCTGAAGAGTTTGTTTGTTTGTTTGTTTGTTTGTTTGTTTGTTTGTTTGTTTGAACGCGCTAATCTCCGAAACTACTGGTGCGATTTGAATAATTCTTTTTTTGTTGGATAGTCCATTTATCGAGGAAGGCTATAGGCTATCAACATAATAATATTAAGGGGGTTGTAAGGGGTTAAAAGGGGGGTAAAAAGTTACTTTTCCACGCGGACGAAGTCGCGGGCGGCCGCTAGTGAGACAATAAAAATCTTTAAACCGAAAGTATTGTTGTTGGCAGTAACTTTAATGTAGCATTTTTTATGTTGCTCTGAAGATAATCACAAATATCTTGTAATTCATACGATCCTTCAGGTATTTTTATCACTTCATCGTTTCCATAGTAAAATTTATTGTTTATTTCATCTATATTGGGAATAGAGTTGAATGTAGAAAAATACAGAAGACCGCACTCATACTCCTCACTTAATTCTAATGTAGGAGAGTAGTTTGTTGTTGAACTTACATGCGTCTCTACCAGTTATCGACACAGTGAAAGACATGTTTATACTGAACACGATTCTTTATTTTATCCTTTATTTAAATGTTTTTTCCAATAGTTTTTTAAAAAATATAAACAGAGATGACCACAATTTATAGTACCAAACTTTTGATACCGTACAATATTATAACTAATTGTCATGTTTCTTAAATAATTTCTTAATTCTAATGGAGGCTTTAAGTCGCCAAAACTGTCAAAGTATTCACAGTAATTGTTATGTTTGACGTAGGCTACCCAGTGTGTTCCTGGACTATCAGAGCTATCCAAATTAAGTACCGCACATTCTATTTTTCTTGGCTTTAATATAATATAATATAATATTATAATATAATATTTCACTACTATATCTAAATCTGTTAGTGCACGTCTAGGCAGCCGTTTAACTAGTTTTTTGAAGGGTTTAAGTATAAACCAGCACCCTTTTTATGAGGTTTGATGTACAATCCTTTGCCAAGAGCTACTGCTTCCATTGTTCTGTTATGACGTTCAGACTCTTGAAGACTTTTCTGAGCTGCTTTGGAGTCATTCACTGCTTTTGCTATACCGGCTGCTCCACCTGCCAAATAGGGATTGCAATTGCTGGATCCAGCATACAGCAATCCAGCTGGATCCAGCGCCTTTTTAAACATGCTGGATCCAGCATACCGTGCTGGATCCAGCATTGCGGATCCGCAAACGCATCAATTTCTATTGTTAGGTTTTGAGTTGGATGGTAATACAGTAAAATTATTATTTTAAATAATTTAGTTATTAATGTTGATTTGATTCATGTCTCTTACTTTTCCGAAGAAGGAAGCGATAGTTTAAATGAAATGTTAAGTAGGTACATAAATTATTGGTTTTGTTAAGTTATTGCATCTTGATATTATTTATTTATCTTTAGGCATCATGCGCATTACTTTTTTTGTTATTATTATATATATGTCAGTATACAAATAATAATATTTTGCTCATATTTAGTCTTAATAGACAAACTACATTCATTCCTCGCTTAGAGCAAAGATATTTTTCGGAGATAGTTTCGGAGTTTCTTTTTTTGATAAGTACAAAAAAAATATTGAACATAAAAATAGTATTATTTCATTTCATTTTAAGTTGATTCTTTTGATCTCAAATGATAAAGAAATTGAAGTAAATTGATATAAATATCACCAAATGAGTGAAAAACTTCATTCATTATCGTAAGAAGTACAAATTAATAAAAAAAGTCTTAAAAATGTCATCTTTTTATTTGCGTTCCATACTTTGCTGCATGGACGTATATAAGGGGGAGGTCCAGGGGGTCCGGACACTCCCCATTGAGGTCTGGATTGACATAAGGGTTCAATCGACTATAACCCAGGGCGACATAATTAAGGGGTCGTTCGGGGTGAAGGTTGGTGGGGTAGCAAATTGTTGATAGCCCTGGGAAAATTTCTTTATTCTGTTTAAGTCCTTTGTCCTTTTATGTTAAACTAGTGGCCGCCCGCAACTTCGTTTGCGTGAACTTTATGACTCTTGACTTATAGATAATTATTTAAATAGAAATTTAAAAAAATACTTATTATAAATGTTCGTTTATAGGTTAATAGATTTTTAAGGCCGCTCATTGATATTTTATACGAACTGCTAAGGAATACAACAACTTGCCGGCTTCTGTATTTCCAAAGAGCTACAATTTGGGTGTCTTTAAATCGAGAGTGAATAGGCTTCTTCTGGGAAAGCATGCTACATCTTAGACCTCATTGTCACTCTCCATCAGGTGAGATGAGGTCAAGTGCAAACCCTTTAATATTTTAAAAAAAATATATCAACTTCTAATGAAAGCAACCTCCAAATTATTTTTTATTCCATTAGGGGATGTAAGTATTCTATTAAAGTTTGAATCTTATATTTTATCCATCAATTCTGTCAAAGAATGTGTATGCAAAAGTGGGAGTAGATTGGGCCAAGGAATCACGTAGTCCCATGAACAAACTTGGAACCCCCTTTTCGCTCCATTAGGGGTTTAAGTTCGTAATATCCTTCCTTATAGGATCTCATCCAAAAATGCTCATCACATTTGACAATTTTCCATTCCATTTCATTTCATATTTGTTATAGTGTAGCTGGGCTCTTAGAGTTCCACACCAGATGTTCCATGATCTTTGATTTTTTTTCATGGCATCATAAACTGCTCATCAATCTAAACAACTTTTGTTAAGGTGCCATTGACCTACCTCTTATAGTTTAGCTGGGCTGTTGTGGTTCTACATCAGGGAGCCTGGTCTTCAAAATATAATATATCCTATAAGTTGCCCTGATATTACAGCTATACAATAAAATAAGTTTCATTCAAATTTGTTCAGTAGTTTCCGAGATTAGCGCGAACAAACAGACAAACAGACAAACAGATAAACAGACAAACAGACAAACAGACAGACAAAAATTTTAAAAATCATTGATTCATGTTCTGTAACTGTTTTTTAGTCGTCCTAAGTTATTTTGAGATAAATATCTTCAATGTACAGACACAGCTTTTATTCAGGTCAATCCAGCAAGAATCCAGCTGGATTGAAAACGCCGCTGGATTGCAATCCCTACTGCCAAAGAACCCAAAGTCGACAAGCCTGCGAAGATTGGGATTAAAGGTAATAGTCCTCCACATTTTGGCAGAGGAATACAGCGCGGCAACTTGGTTCCTTTTTTATTGTTGAAGATTTTTTTGCTGCTGCGCATGCATATTTGATAGCAGTGTGACTGCCTTTGGTTTTTAACTTTTTAAGTTGAGATTTAATTTTCTTCACAGCTGCCATAAATGAACGAGCACCCGCACCAGTCTTGAGTTTAGCTTTCATAGCATTTTTGACTATCCATGATGCAACTTTTTCACCCCTCTTAGCATCTTTAGCGTTCAATCTTTTCTTAGCCATATTCATAAGTTCTTTATAAGCCTTTCGTCGAACGTTTAAATCGTGGTCGTTGTAAGCAATATCGTGATACATACAAGCTTTGTCTAACTTATTTATACCTCTGTCTCCCCTTTTCAAACGTTTCTGTAGCTTTGTTCCAGGACCACAAAATTGATATCCAGGTAAATGTAGCTCGAACGGTAAATGGTTAATTACACTGTCTATAATACCACTTCCCTCCTTCATTGATATGCTTAGAATGAATGGATTTGGATTAAAATTATATTTATATGTATTATAAAACAATCTCATTCTTATCTATCCAACTATTTTCTTCATTGCTGAGGCCTAGCCATTTCACAAAATATTTATTACCTTTTCTTTTAATAATCTTCTTGATAAGGTAAATGTCAGGATACTTCGTTTTTTGTAATTCGTACTCATAAAAAGTTCCTAATATAACCTGCTTATGCTTATCTTCCAAATGATATGTTGGTGGGTTTGTATCATTTACCTTTACTACTGTAAATATTTCCGTTGACTAGTTGGGAGTATAACCTTTGTAAAAGTCTCCTTTAAATTTGCTTATACGTACATGATCACCAACTTGAAATTTAGGCTTCAAGTGTTTTCGGTTTCTATACGCTTTACCAATATTTCACAATACAACCTTTTCATTTGTCTTATTAACATCTTTAGGCTTAAAGAACATCGGCGATTTTCATAGAAGTGGTGACTTGAACTAAAGGCTCCGCTACCCTTAACGACTTAGGTATCAATGGATTGTTCATTAAGTCAATAATCTAAAACAGCATCACTGTTTTCTTGTAAAAGCGGGAATTTCTTATATTACCGATGTTTTGTTTAGAGGTTATGTTGTATATTTACAAGAATACCATTCCTTAATTTAATAAAATGTAAATAATGAGAATACCATCCTTTGACAGTAGGTCTAGGATAGTCTGTGGTTGAAAGAAGCCCATGAAAGAAGCTTAAGGGGCTATACGAATGAAACTAGCGCCGCCAACATATTTACACTGATTGTGGCGAAAATATGATATTTTTGAAGAAAATAAAACATTACAGACTTAGATCCAAGTAAATTGGATTTTTCAAGATGCAATACAATATTTCTAACACGTGACAAGTAACAATAATGTTAATTATTGCTAAAATCGGCCACTTTTATAGGTTGGCGGCGCTAGTTTCATTCGTATAGCCCGTTAAGTAAGAAGCTTTTTTTTTATTATTGCTGAAGTAGGCAGACTAGCGGCTTAGATTGGAGATAATTATTTTATTACTCAGTGTTATTATAAATACAGTTACTTGGTGTTAAAATAAATAGACTCAAGCACAATTAGTACTTTTATTAAAGGCCAAACCAAACAGGTTAGAATAGAATAAATACCTATCAACGTCACTAAGAAATTACTTAAACCGTTATTTGATTAGCTGTCACTGTCTGTCTTTATCTAGCGTCAAACGCGCTACGTTTCGTTTCATCAAAAAAGTATTTTGATTCACCAAAAAAAATTATTTCAAATTCTACGAAATAAGTTGAAAAAGTAGTTCTTTTTGACAAAAAATAAATGTTCTAAGTGAAATGAATGACGTGGTAAATGGCGATTAATATGAGAGACTACACCTGTAAACGAGAACAAAAACCACAAAAAACTAATTACGTGAAAATAGGTAAATAGAAACAATTTGATAATAATCAGACGACAACCATTTGACACCTCGAAAAAGCACAGATAAAAAATAAGGTTGCACCATGGTTGCACAGGTTGTTAGCCAGTCGCCAACATACAGTAAGATTAAAGCGTGGTTTGAACTGATTTTATGAGATACTCCCGCTTTATCATATTATAAAAATATATTTATATAAATTTTTGATTCGATTCCTTTTAATCAGCTATATTGTCATATTTTTTTCATCAAGGGTAATTGTTAAGTCTTATCCCGCCGTTGTTCTTTTGTTATGCGATGTATAGTGCTGTTATAGTTGTCTACCACAGTATTTAATAATTTACCCACCCATCGATAACAGCCGTATAAACTGAAAAGTTTGAAAATGTGTGATTTTAGAGTGCGTATGACTCGCTCTACAATAGAAGCTTTTTTCACGGAATAAGTAGAATAATGGTTCACATTCTATTTTTTTAACAATTGACCGAAGATATCATTATAAAACTCTTTGCCTAGATCTGTTTGCAAATATTTAGCTTTTCTAGATGAATCTTTGAATATCTGGTGCATAGCGTTCACAACACAGTTTTTTTCTTTCGATTTTAGGCAACTTGTCCATACATACTTTGACAAAGTATCTATCACTACTAATATGTATTTGTGTCCTTTATTAAGGTTTGAATATTTTTGTAAATCTATGAGGTCGGCTTGCCATAAATCATCAATTCCTTTTATAACTGTGCATCGACGTGGGAAATTTCTTCTGGCTGATTTGTGAAGTTCATCAATTATCTCCTTTTTGCTCATTTTTCTTTATTTTCATATGAATTAGTTTGTCTATTTCCGACTTTGAATAAAATGATTTATTCAAATGGTCTGTTGTAAAGGTTTCCAATTTCTTTAAATGTAATTTCATCTCCAGCTTAACTTTTTCAACCTCATTTCTTAATTCTTGAACCGTTTTGTCTAAATAAGCTTTGTTAACTGCTTCGTCGTCTTCAGTTGGATATGATAACCCTTTTAATTTAGAAGATTTTAAATCGTAGTGTCCAGTATCAGATTTCACCAATGTTTCATTGTAGTTTCCAATGTATTCTGTCAATCGTAAACGTTTATGGACATGATGACCAAATTTGTCTACGTTCATTGCTGTCTTGATGGGTTGACTCTTAAAAGAAGACTACCCAATTTTCCAGGTTTCTTCTTTATATGTTCTACATTTATGATACCAGCTTCATGAAGTTCCGTAATGATTGCAATTATTTCATTATTTACGCCAGTGTTACCTGCTTCCCAAGATGCAAGTAGTAACTTTAATCGTTCAACTAGCTCGTTTGGATCATCCCAGTAAACTAGATCAGTATCTGATTTCAACACTTGTAGTTGGATTTCTAGAGAATTTGAACAAAGGCTTACTTACATTCGTATATTTAAATCCTTTGTTGCTGTTAATGGGTTTTGATGATTCACAATTACGTCGATGAGCATTCGTTTCTATTAGAAGTAATTTGTAATATTGTAAATCATCATCTGTTACAACATCTAAATTTGGTTTCTTTTTGAATAAAAGTTCTTTTAGGCCATCAGTTTTTTTGACAGTAAGTGTCCTATTTTAAGAATACCACCGTCGTCATAAACACGAGTTTTTCCCAGTAATAATTTGCCTCGTTCATTTCTGACTCCAAATGGAACATCTTTCATTATTTCAGACGATGTTGACCAAGACAGTGATTGATTTTTAAGACTTGGCGATGACTGTAGAGATTTAAATGATCCTTCGCTAATGTTATGGTCTTCGGACGGTGACACAACAAGGGTTTTGTTGTAATTGTATTGCTCTTGATCATCATCTTCATCTTCCTCACTAACAGATTCATTATAATCTTCATCAGATGCAAATAATGAGTGGTTCTCGTCTTCAAATGACTGATCATTTTTAATTTTTTTCATAACTGGTTCCGATTGCTCTTCTACTTTAAGAGGAGTGTCATATTTTTTATTTGTTAGCAATGTAAGTGGATCAAGAATAGGTTTTAAAATTGTTTCTAATGTTTTATTGTTTGTATTTTCAACATCTTTTATCATCGCAACTTTTCTTTTAACAGCTGCTGCTGATTTTACTATCTGTTCTTTAAGATTTTTCTCCATTTCAAAGTATTCCACTCAGTTCCAAATCATGAATGAGATTGATCAATAAATAACTCGACCACCTTTTATGTATGTTCATCTATCACTATGAATGTATCGAAAGCCAATCGGTAACATCCGTTATTTTTGTCACAATCCTTATTAATAACAAGATAGCTGAATGGTTTATTCCAAACGGTAGAGCACATCTCACGAAATTGGGGCCATGACATGTCTGACCCAACATGCTCCTCATAAACATGCTATAAATTAATGTCATCTTGTTTAAATAGAATGACAAGGTTTGAATTGTCCCTTACAAGTTGTTTCGGAATTTTTGTATAAGTTTGATTGATATAAAAACAATCTATGTTTTTATGTCGCCCCATGGCGAAATAATCCCTTATGTTGTTTTGATTTTCACAAGCAACGTCGTCAAAAATTATTATTGAATCGGGTAAAGCATCATGTGGACTCAAAATTTCTCCATTGTGATTGTATTTACTAAATGATGTTCCAGGTACCATATCCAAAACCTTTTCAAGATATAAGTATTTAGGTTGATACAAAGACTTTGAATACACATAAAGGTTACGAAACCTCGGTCCATTTTTATGCAATAATAAACTTATTACTAAATTGGTTTTTCCACCATTAGAGGGACCACACACAATACAACGTATTGTATTTGGTAATAAATTTCCATGCCGTCTAGGAACGTCATACGATGCAGGACAGATGCAATCTAATTTGAGTGATTCTTTTTGTTTAACAAACTTCATGATTTCGTTTTTTTCACGTGACTGTAGTGTTTCATTCATGATAATGGAATGAGCTTAAACATTAACGTTGTCGTATTTAAATCAACAATTAGTTTGCTTCTGGGTAGTTTGACGTTATGACTTTTATAGAACGAGTGCACGAACATTTGGCATGTATTCGTCTTCAACAACGCGATGCTGGTAACGTACAGAACCTTGATTTAGAGAATAAAATATTTGTGATGTGCGACGGTTGTATCAAATCATGTCAGTACTCATCTGCAGTAAAACGCGACGCGGTTATCGAATCAAAAACCCAATCATGTCTGAGCACGATGAGTTTTAGAGATATTGGGAATTCTAACGAACGAGTGAGGTTGCATTGCAACCGAACAAAGGTGAGTTAGAATTCCTAATATCTCACTACTAATGGGACATCTGAACTTTGATAGCTTGAAAAAAAATGTCTGAAAATACTGACCATGTAACTTTCTCCGCAAAATCAGAAAATCTGACATGTGTCACTTGTAAGGAAGGTAAGCAGACACGACTACCTTTTAAAAGCACAGGGATCAAAGCGAAGAGTCTGCTTGAACTGATTCACTCAGATATATGTGGCCCTATGGAGACACAAACACTTGGTGGTGCCAAATACTTTATAACTTTCCTTGATGACTATTCAAAGAAGATTTATGTATATTTTCTCCGGAACAAGTCAGATGCATTAGAAAAATTCAAAGAATTCAGACAAGAAGTGGAAAATCAGTTAGATACTCGCATTAAAATTCTTCGAACAGATAATGGCTTGGAATATGTCAACAAGAATTTCTCTGATTATTTGAAAGGTGCAGGTATCATTCACCAGACGACCACACCATACACACCTGAACAAAATGGGACTGCAGAACGAATGAATAGATGTCTTATTGAGAGAGCAAAATGCATGCTTCTTAATGCAAATCTACCAAAGCAATATTGGGCTGATGCAGTACATACCGCCGCCTATGTAATAAATCGCTCACCAACCAAGTCCCTGTCATTCAAAACGCCTGAAGAAATGTGGTATGGTCAGAAACCAAATGTGAGGCACATGCGTGTATTCGGTTGTGAAGCTATGGTACACTTACCCCAAGAGAAACGCAAAAAGTGGGACCTAAGGCACATAAAATGATCTTCATTGGATACTGTGATCACACAAAGGGCTACAGATTTGTGATACCTCAAACAAAGAAGGTAATAAAAAGCAGAGATGCTACATTTTTAGAGTCTACTGTAAAAAGAGATTATGTACTGGTAGAACTGTCAGAGAAGAATTCGACAAGAAATGACAATGATGAAAATAATGAAACTGAAGATGAAGAGACAAGTATATGCTCATCATATGAAACTGTATGTGAAAACAAATCAAATTCAGATAGTGATTACACACCGGATAACAGTTGTACTTCTCCTCCAGTAAGCAATATAACTTTGAGACCAAGAAGAAATAGAGTTGAAAAAGAAGAACTAAATGATTCAGAAGAAAATATCTACCTATGTCAACATGAAAACAACTCTACAGAGGTGTTGATGACATACAAAGAAGCAGTAAATTCAATAGAAAACGAGAAGTGGATAAAATCTATTAAAGAAGAATTAGATGCTCATCAGAAAAACAATACTTGGACATAAGTTGAAAAGCCTGTAAATGCATAAGTGATAAATTGTAAATGGGTGTTCCGTATCAAAGAAGAAGCGACAGGTCCGAGATATAAATCTCGTTTATGTGCAAAAGGATATGCACAAACAAAGGGCATTGACTATCATGAGACGTTTGCTCCGACGGTAAGGTATGACTCCATACGCCTTTTACTTTCAGCAGCTGTACAAAATAACCTAAAAGTTATACAGCTAGACGTCAAAACCGCGTTCCTGTATGGAGAATTGGACGAAACCATACTGATGACACCACCGGAGGGACTGGTCCATGAAGAGAATATGGTTTGCAAACTTAATAAGTCGCTGTATGGATTGAAACAGGCCCCAAGATGCTGGAACAGTAAGTTTGATTCCGTATTTAAGAAATTTGGCTTTGTCAACAGTAAAGCTGACCAATCTATACATCTATATCTATACATATAATAAAAATGTAAAAAAGCTGTGTCTGTACATTGAAGATATTTATCTCAAAATAACTTAGGACGACCAAAAAGCAGTAACAGAACATGAATCAATGATTTTTAAAATTTTTGTCTGTCTGTTTGTCTGTTTGTCTGTTTATCTGTTTGTCTGTTTGTTCGCGCTAATCTCGGAAACTACTGAACCAATTTGAATGAAACTTTTTTTATTGTATAGCTGTAATATCAGGGCAACTTATAGGGTATGTTATATATTGAAGACCAGGCTCCTTGATGTAGAACCACAACAGCCCAGCTAAACTATAAGAGGTAGGTCAATGGCACTTTAACAAAAGTTGTTTAAATTGATGAGCATTTTATGATGCCATGAAAAAAATCAAAGATCATGGAACATCTGGTATGGAACTCTAAGAGCCCAGCTCCACTATAGCAAATACGGAATGAAATGGAATGGAAAATTGTCAAATGTGATGAGCATATTTCGATGAGATCCTATAAGGAAGGATATTCCGAACTTAAACCCCTAATGGAGCGAAAAGGGGGTTCAAAGTTTGTTCATGGGACTACATGATTCCTTGGCCCAATCAACTCCAACTTTTGCATACTCATTCTTTGACAGAATTGATGGATAAAATATAAGATTCAAACTTTAATAGAATACTTACATCCCCTAAAAAATAATTTGGGGGTTACTTTCATTAGAAGTTGATATCATTTTTTTTTAATATTAAATGGGTTTGCACTTAACCTCATCTCACCTGATGGAGAGTGACAATGAGGTCTCAGATGTAGCGTGCTTTCCCAGAAGAAGCCTATTCACTGTCGACTTAAAGACACCCAAATTGTAGCTCTCTGAAAATACAGAAGCCGGCAAGTTGTTCGATTCCTTAGCAGTTCGTATAAAATATCAATGAGCCGCCTTAAAAATCTATTAACCTATTAACGAACGTTTATAATAAGTAATATTTTTTTTATATCTATTTAAATAATCATCTTTAAGTCAAGAGTCATAAAGTTCACGCAAACGAAGTTGCGGGCGGCCACTAGTGTGTATATATTGGTCTTGTCAATCAAACAAAATTATCTTTGTCTGTATATCGATGATGGATTGTTATTCTCGACTGATGATCTCGCATTGAGAGAGATTACTGATGAACTGAGAAACATCTTTGAAATTAAAATAATAACTGAACTCAAAAATTTTGTGGGAATGCAAATAGAACAATTCAACAAATGCACATTCATTCACCAGAAAAATTATATAGAACAGATGTTGAACAAATTTAATATGATTGATGCTAATCCCAACAGTGTTCCTGTCGATCCTCACATGAAGCTGCATAAAGATGAAGGGGAGGCTGGCAAAGGTATACCCTACAGAGAGGCAGTCGGCTCCCTGGTGCACCTGGCCATTGTGAGTCGACCAGATATAATGTTTGCAATCAGTCTGGTGAGTCGTTTTCTCAATTCTTATAACCAAACGCATTGGAATGCAGTAAAGAAGATTTTTAAATATCTCAAAAATACAAAGGAATATGGACAGTGCTACTCACAGACTCCACAATCAGCAGAAGTCACCGGTTACAGTGATGCAGACTATGCAAATGACCTTGATACTCGACGCTCAGTCACCGGTTATGTATTCATAAAGAATGGAGCAGCAGTGACTTGGTGCAGTCAAAGACAGCAAACAGTTGCTTTATCCACCACTGAGGCAGAATTCATTCAAAAGATGTAAACATATTGAAATTAAGTATCACTTTATTAAAGAGAAATATCATCAAAAATTAATTAGATTAAAGTTTGTTAGTAGTGATAATCAGTATGCAGACATATTAACAAAAGCGTTGTCTTGATCTTTGAAGCCTTGCAAGTCCACAAACACCGTATTGTCATTCATGATAATTTCTTTACAATATTACTTAACGGTAATAAAGTGATACTTAATTTCAATATGTTTACATCTTTTGAATGAATTCTGCCTCAGTGGTGGATAAAGCAACTGTTTGCTGTCTTTGACTGCACCAAGTCACTGCTGCTCCATTCTTTATGAATACATAACCGGTGACTGAGCGTCGAGTATCAAGGTCATTTGCATAGTCTGCATCACTGTAACCGGTGACTTCTGCTGATTGTGGAGTCTGTGAGTAGCACTGTCCATATTCCTTTGTATTTTTGAGATATTTAAAAATCTTCTTTACTGCATTCCAATGCGTTTGGTTATAAGAATTGAGAAAACGACTCACCAGACTGATTGCAAACATTATATCTGGTCGACTCACAATGGCCAGGTGCACCAGGGAGCCGACTGCCTCTCTGTAGGGTATACCTTTGCCAGCCTCCCCTTCATCTTTATGCAGCTTCATGTGAGGATCGACAGGAACACTGTTGGGATTAGCATCAATCATATTAAATTTGTTCAACATCTGTTCTATATAATTTTTCTGGTGAATGAATGTGCATTTGTTGAATTGTTCTATTTGCATTCCCACAAAATTTTTGAGTTCAGTTATTATTTTAATTTCAAAGATGTTTCTCAGTTCATCAGTAATCTCTCTCAATGCGAGATCATCAGTCGAGAATAACAATCCATCATCGATATACAGACAAAGATAATTTTGTTTGATTGACAAGACCAATATATACACACTAGTGGCCGCCCGCAACTTCGTTTGCGTGAACTTTATGACTCTTGACTTAAAGATGATTATTTAAATAGATATAAAAAAAATATTACTTATTATAAACGTTCGTTAATAGGTTAATAGATTTTTAAGGCGGCTCATTGATATTTTATACGAACTGCTAAGGAATCGAACAACTTGCCGGCTTCTGTATTTTCAGAGAGCTACAATTTGGGTGTCTTTAAGTCGACAGTGAATAGGCTTCTTCTGGGAAAGCACGCTACATCTGAGACCTCATTGTCACTCTCCATCAGGTGAGATGAGGTTAAGTGCAAACCCATTTAATATTAAAAAAAAATGATATCAACTTCTAATGAAAGTAACCCCCAAATTATTTTTTAGGGGATGTAAGTATTCTATTAAAGTTTGAATCTTATATTTTATCCATCAATTCTGTCAAAGAATGAGTATGCAAAAGTTGGAGTTGATTGGGCCAAGGAATCATGTAGTCCCATGAACAAACTTTGAACCCCCTTTTCGCTCCATTAGGGGTTTAAGTTCGGAATATCCTTCCTTATAGGATCTCATCGAAATATGCTCATCACATTTGACAATTTTCCATTCCATTTCATTCCGTATTTGCTATAGTGGAGCTGGGCTCTTAGAGTTCCATACCAGATGTTCCATGATCTTTGATTTTTTTCATGGCATCATAAAATGCTCATCAATTTAAACAACTTTTGTTAAAGTGCCATTGACCTACCTCTTATAGTTTAGCTGGGCTGTTGTGGTTCTACATCAAGGAGCCTGGTCTTCAATATATAACATACCCTATAAGTTGCCCTGATATTACAGCTATACAATAAAAAAAGTTTCATTCAAATTGGTTCAGTAGTTTCCGAGATTAGCGCGAACAAACAGACAAACAGATAAACAGACAAACAGACAAACAGACAGACAAAAATTTTAAAAATCATTGATTCATGTTCTGTTACTGCTTTTTGGTCGTCCTAAGTTATTTTGAGATAAATATCTTCAATGTACAGACACAGCTTTTTTACATTTTTATTATATTTTTTTTTTTTTTTTTTTTTATAGGATAGGGGGCAGACGAGCATACGGATCACCTGATGTTAAGCGATTACCGTCGCCCATGAACACCTGCAACTCCAGGGGCTTCACAGGTGCGCTGCCGGCCTTTTAGAGCGAGATATGCCCTTTTCTTGAAGGTTTGTAGGTCGTAGTGGTCCGGAAATACCGCAGGTGGCAGTTCGTTCCATATTTTATATATTATTATATGTATTATTATATTATATGTATGACTTGAACAATAGGATTTTAGTTGAGGACTTTTGATTTCAATAAGGCTTAAATTCAGGAAGAGTGTTGAATGTAATTTTGAATTTCGCGCCTAGCAACACCAGCTTACGCTTGACCGTTTTTTTTTCTCTCTGCTCCGTTGACATTATTAACGACTGTATGTTCTTATTTAAATTCATGAAAATAAACTGCGATTACAAAGTAAATAGTTGTTGTGAATTAATAATACATCAAACTGTAATCAGATAACAGATCGCTTTGCAATTTTCGGCATTCAGCCATATTTTTTTTTATGTGATAGGTAGCAGGCGAGCAGGCGGATCACCTGATGATAAGCAATTGCCGCCGCCCATGGGCACTTGCAACACCTGTGGAGTTACAAGTGCGCTGCCAAGCTTTTATTCCCTTCCCCCCCGAGTGGGCCTCCGGTACCCTCACTCACTTGGCGAAACACAGCACAGGGGCTGCTTGCTATTATTGACGGCCATGAAAAATTTGGTATGGTAGAACATTTGCATGTTTAAAACATGTAGCAATGTCGTTTATGAATATGACAAATAGTAGAGGTCCTAACAAAGATCCTTAAGGCACGCCTGGAGGTATTAACATCCAAGTAGACGTGAAACCATTTGTTGTAACCGCCTGGGATCTGTTTCTGATGTACGAAGAAAACCATCTGAATAAGCTGTCGTGTATTCCAGCTTTGTACAGCTTCTCCAAGAGCAATACATGGTCTATCCGATCGAAAGCTTTACTAAAATCTGTAAGTATTGTGTCCATTTGCTGTCCTGAGTCCATATGAGATGAGGTATAATCATTAAATACTAGTAAGTTAGACACGGTTGACTTGTTTTTTAAGAAACCGTGTTGCTCTGCTTGTAAACGATGACTGTAGTACGGCATAAACCTGACGATGTATGATTTTCTCGAATATTTTGGCAAAAATACATAATTTGGATATAGATCTATAGTTTTTTATGTTGGAACGGTCACCACTTTTATGTACCGGCGTCACGAATGCAAATATCCAGGTGATCGGCACAACACCTTCTCTCAAAGATTGTTTAAAAATAATAGTAAATGGGGAAACTAAGTTATCTGCACATTGTCTTATGAAGAAGGGGGATATACGATCACGCCCGGCGCCTTTGTTTCGATCAGTGGTTTTTAACAGTTTTTGGATCTCTTTCGGGTCGATATGTACACACGGTAGCACATCAGGTTACACATTATACATAACTATAACCACGACGCATTAGTTGTGTTAGAAAGAAAGTCGCTTTGACATTATTGGTGGATTTTCTACAGTATGCCTTAATTCGACGATTGTATGGGTCGATGATATCACCAAAATAGGAGGTCCTGCTTGGATCCGAGCAGCTCAGGACCGGGAACTTTGGCGGAAAAGAAAGGAGGCCTATACTCAACAGTGGGTGCTACCGGGCTGATGATGATGATGATGATGATGCCTTAATTAGCCAATGTTTGATCTGACATAACCAATAGAATGGTTCCTTCGATGGTAGGCCACACCCCCTGCGCGTACGTAGAGATGGAACTCAAATCGAGAATTAAAACTTGAATTCGTGATTCGAGTAAGTAGTAAATAAATTGGGAACTCTGGCTGGGAACGCTGTATCACTCCGCTCGCCAGGCTCGCTGGAAGCGCGAGACGCGCCTCCATGATACAGCGTTGTGAGTCAGAGTTCCCAATTCATTAAAATATCGTATAGATCGGAACCGCGGGCAGAGCCTCCGTTAGAGTCTCCGATCCCTAACCGTTCGCATAGCTTGGAACCGCGGGCAGAGCCTCCGTTAGAGCCTCCGATCCCTAACCGTTCGCATAGCTTGGAACCGCGGTTAGAGCCTCCGTTAGAGTCTCCGATCCCTAACCGTTCGCACAACTTGTAGCTGCAGTTAGAGCCTCCTAAAAGTAATTTGACTCACATTAGATCTTATCAACGGTCCGGCGGAGCCGCACTCGGCGCCTCGGATACAATGTTAGCATAGGTATTCTTACGTTGCGTGGTAAACATTCATCTAACGAGATTTAACAAGATATAAAACGTCATGCAAACTCACCTGTGTATCGCGGCAAATGTTCCACATGCACACACTCCCAAAAATGAATTACCATTAAAATGTATTACTCTACTCAAGATATTAACACACGCAAAATAACATCGTTTTAAGGGAATTAAATGGTCTTGGCAAGAATTTCAGATTACATTACATACATTGTGATATTGTTGTTTTTTGTTACAGCCCGCCGGTAAAGCAACGTAAGACCAATAAAAAGGCCGCCGAGGAGAAGTCGAAGTACGTATTTAATTAATCTACTTAATTCTCTATAGTGTATAACTGAAATGCATTCTAAGAGTTGGATATCACTACACCTGTTATTTGTACTATTCGTAATCTATAAGGTGTAGATATTACACCGGGTTACGCTGTTAAAATTCTAACGATAAACGCTTCTTGTCTGTCTTTTTTTTCCATAGTGTGTGATGTTATAACTAACCGATCATTGTGCGGTTTCTGTTAGTTTATTCAAGATTGTTTTATGCTAGAGGTCGCTGATGCGTTGCCGGCCTTTCAGAAAGATTTTAATTTAAATCATAATGACTGTCATTAATTTACAGGAACAGCAAGTCAAAGGCGAACAAAAACGCCAATATCTTTGAGGAGTTGTTCGGAGACGCAGCCGAGCCTACACTGCCGCCGCCACAACCAAAGTTGTGGTCGTCGCTATCTCGGCGTGTAGCGGGCGGCATCAGTCGCCGATCCATACTGCAGACGGGCGGCGAATTCTTTATTGACTTGAGGGTATTCGATACTTCGAGCATTATAGATCTAGACTCGAGGGACCGCTCCGACAAGTGGAGTGGTTGTTTGCGGATTCGCCTCACCCCGGAGGACCCGCTGTGGTCCACGATTAAATCAATATTTAAAGACAGCAGTCGGCTGTTCCAGGGTGAGGCGACAAAAAATAGTTTATATGTTAAGTTAAGTTAGAGGAATAAAAAAATTAAGTTAGATCTATATTTTTTTTCTGTTTAGCAAGTAGGTTACAGGTAGGTAGTTAAAGTAACTTAGTAACAAGCACAATGGCTACATTGAGAACAATTTTTTGTTCAGTATATCAAGCATCTATAATTAAAAAAGAATTTCCAGGACACTTGCGAAGCCTTGCCCACAAAAATAATACATTAATTAGGTATGATGATGGAATTGAGACTGTTAATTCAGCTTTTAGAGGTCGTATAGTATCATATCGAATAACCCCCGACTGTGAATTCACATCCAGCGGTGAGAAGTTGGCGATTACTTCACCTACTCACTTCATGCATTGTATTTCGTCTAAGTTACGGAAAGTGCTTGATTTGGCTATCGCGTCTCATATTAATATAAAGGTGAACTTTGAATTATTTGTTAAAGTTATTTTACCTAAAGTACTATGGAAATAAAATCATTTGCTACGGAAAATATTCCCATGTTTCCGAACTATTCTTTTGACAACTTACTAGATAATATTTCAGGATTATTATGTAAAAAGATAGATGGATTTCAAGAAAAGGGGAGCGGGTGGTCTCTTTTGGACATACTTTATCTTGAATCTAATATAAACAAATATTCACCGCTCAGAGGTTCTAGCTACTTAGAATTGCCAAAAAAAATTAAATCAAAAAAGGCTTGCTTGAATATTAGAAGCGAAGATGAATATTGTTTTGCTTGGACAGTTTTGAGTGCTTTATACCAAAAGGTTAAAAACGCCAGTCGAGTACAATCTTATCCGCACTTTAGCGATGTTTTGAATCTTGATAACATGAATTTTCCAGTTTCATTTAAAGACATTAAAACATTTGAGAAAAACAATCATGACATTAGCGTAAATGTTTATGGCTTAGACTACAAACAAAATATTGTTGGGCCATTGTATAAAACATTATTAAAAAAGAAAAATCATATCAATATGCTTCTGTTAGAAAATGGTATGAAATCACATTATTGTCTAATAAAAGATTTAACGAGATTAGTTCGAAATCAGGTTACAAAGCACCATGGAAAGTTGCACTTTTGTGATGAATGTTTATTGTTTTTTAAATCAAAACAAGATCATGATAAACATATTTGTGGGGGTGTTGTTACGTTATTGCCAGAAATTGGCAGTAAAATGCAATTCAAAAACTATCAATGTATGCAAAATGTTCCGTTCGTTATTTACGCTGATTTTGAGTCAATTTTGCAGCCATGTAATGAGAGCAAAGGCGCGCACACACTAAAAACACAAAAACATCTACCGGCGGCGTTTGCTTATTACATTGTCTGTAATTATGATAATTCACTTAACCGATTAGTGACCTATCGAGGGACTGATTCTGCGTCACAGTTTGTACGTCAATTGGAAAAAGATGTGAAACGTGTTCATAGTGTTATTAAATCAGCATCTGAAAATCCGGTTCCAATAATTTATAGCGATGAAGATCGAGCTAGTTTTGAAAAGGCAGAGTACTGTTATTTATGCGCTAATTTGCTGATAGGAGATAAAGTTCGGGACCACTGTCACTTCACAGGAAAATATCGTGGTGCCTGTCACTCTTACTGCAATATTCAGTTTAAAATACCTTCGTTTATACCAGTATTTTTTCATAATTTATCAGGTTACGACTGCCATTTATTCATTCGTGAACTAAGTAGTTTTCCGGGTGAAATTAAAGTTATTCCCAAAAACGAAGAGAATTACATTTCTTCACCAAGTTTATTCAATTTTCAACTAATAATTTTATTGCAGTGCGGTTTGTGGATTCCTTTAAATTTTTAGGGACGAGTATCGAACAATTATCTAAAAATCTACAACAAACTGACTTTACACACTTACGTGCGCATTGTAACAATGAAAATGAATTGTTGTTGTTAAGTAGAAAGGGAGTGTACCCCTATGATTACATATCAAACTTTAGTTATTTATTTATTTATTTATATTGGTACACAAACAGATCACTGTCTATTATACATCCACATATAAAAATATTTCTAACTTAACAAAACAGAGATCCAATAAACAGCGTACACAACATGCTTATTATAATAATGCTTATAAGTAGGTAATACTACACATTTTAATCTAAAACTATTTTCTTACTCTTAATAATTATATAACATTATGGTAGGTATAAAAGTACTAAAGTCGAGGGTTACATTTAAATAAATCTGAGACAGATTTCTTATACTGGCGGAAACTGCCATGGAAAACGTCGATATCTCCACCACTGCGAGACACTTCGTTATATGATCGACACATCCTCACCACGGGATTGAAGAAGGAGGTGTTGTTTCTATACACCTGGAGTGTAAATATGTTTGGGTTACGAGATCTATACCGGGTGTTAAAATTGAGTGATGACAGTAGGGCAGGGGCATCGATAGACGAGTGCACTATTTTATATAGACAGAGCAAATCGTATCTACCTCGACGAGCATGCAATGGCATCATGTTGAACTTGGAAAGCCTTTCACTATAGTTCTGAAGTACTCGGCCCATGCTGTACCTATAGGAAGCATATCTTAAACATCTCTTCTGCACTTTCTCTATGGCATCAGTATGAACCTTATAGTATGGGGACCAAACCGGACAACAATACTCCAGAATACTCCTAATCAAGCTTTGATATAAGCACAACAAACTTTTTGGTTTCTTAAAAACTTTGGTGGTTCTTATTATGAATCCCAAAAGCCTGCTACTTCTTTTAATAATGTACTCATAATGCTGGTGGAATGTCAATCCCTCATCAAAATAGACGCCCAGGTCCTTTATAACCCGACTTCTGCCTAGTATTTGATCTCGAATGTGATACTCATACTCAACTCTATTTTTCTTTTTGGTAAAGGAAATAACACAGCTCTTGCTAACATTGAGGCTCATTTTATTTGAGATACACCAATCAGTGACCGTATTTAGATCCTTTTGAAGCATCGCGTAACCAGCACCCCCCGTGACGTCGGTATAAATCTTTAAATCATCAGCATAAAGAAGAGAGGAGCATGACAGTCGACCTATCAGATCATTAATGACGATCACAAAAAATAGAGGTCCTAAATGCGATCCCTGGGGAACTCCAGAAGATACAGTTATAGGATTGGATGAGTAGCCCTTGACAGTTATTAATTGAGTTCTATTACTTAAGTAGGATATCACCCATCTCAACAGACACCCGTGTATACCGTAGTAGGAGAGTTTGTGACATAGAAGTGCGTGGTCCACTCTATCAAAAGCCTTGCTGAAGTCCAAATATAGAGCATCAGCCTGGCCTCCAGAGGCAAATATATGACATAGATGGTTTTTGAACTCCAAAAGGTTGCTCAAGGTAGACCTATTTTTAACAAATCCATGTTGTCTGCTTGATATATGTGTACATAAGTGGTAATAGAGTGACCCATAAACCAATGATTCAAAGAGCTTTGCGAAGCACGAGAGGATACTTATTGGTCGATAGTTCGAACACGAAGTTTTATCGCCGGATTTGTGAATCGGAATAACACTGGCCACTTTCCAACGTGAGGGAAAGACTCCGGTTGCAATCGATTTATTAAACAATAAGTACAGTGGCAATTTAAGTTCATTACAACAATTTTTAATAAATTTTGGAGGGATATGGTCGGTCCTCCATAATATAGAGAAAAGCGTCGTCGATCATATTTATTGGTAACAAAGGTAAAGCCAAGCATAGGGCAAGATGTTTAAGATGGCTCCTTTTTTTAGTTAGTTTTAGTTTTTTTGCTCGTTTAACAAGAGCTTGGCAAAAGTGGAAATAGCAACCTTTGATTTCTGTGTTTGGTAGTACAGTTTCCACTGCAGTTATCACAGCCCTTTCAAAATCAATTAAGATTTTAATTGGATTCCAATTTGGAATTTGACATTTTATCAAACGGAGCATTGTAGTGTAGGTCTTTTCAGTTTTTGACATAAGAAGAACATACACCAATGGGATGATATTAGTGTTTTCGTTATCATCGCCCATATCTCCATGTATGACGTAGAGTTGGCGAAATGGTTTGATGCAGCATTTAAACGTACCGTCTGCATAGAAGACTTGACATGTGGCCATGCTTTGCCACCCTTCCTGTGTTGCAAAGCCTAATATGCGAGTTTCATCTTCTTGATAATCGAAAAGCAAAAAGTCTTCATATGTTTTAGGAACCTCCACTTCAGCACCAGTTTTGAATGTTGTCTTGCTTACTCCATGGGTCTTATTGCGAGTATTGTAGAGACCAGTCTTAATATTTTTGAAATTTGGTAGCTCTGTTACCAGATTGAGCCCCTGCTCATGTAGGGACGTTAAAGTTTCTTGATATAATATCGGTATTGGTTCATATTGTACTGACTTCACTTTGTTTTTTAGATTGTTGAGGGCTACTTTCACAACATTTTTTATTTCACTAGGCTCATACCTATGAGAACTTTCTTTTATAACTTCTTCGTTTATCACTCTGATATTTCCAAAGCAAGCTGGTGCTTTTATGCAACGCCACATTACACTGCCGTCTTTATTTTGTTGTTTTTTATGGAATTGAAAACCTTTATATAATAACAATTTTCGGCCTCGTTGCGAATCCACATAACGCAAGTCTACAACTATTTTGCATTTTAACACGAGTTACGCTTCGGATACCAGTTAGTGGTGAACTGATTAAAACCAATTCGCAACATAGTTAAAACAATTAAAACCGGTTTAGGGGTGATGATGAATCCGGTGCAAGTGGATACAAAATGTATCTATCTCTTTCTACCAAAGGATTTTTACCTCTTTCACTTGAATGCACAGGTAGTTAAAAAATACAACTCGGTGACTCACTATTAGATGCAAATGAAACCGCTCTTATTATTTTCTATAACAACTGTTTTGCAAGTGCAAGTTTGGCTTTAGATTTTTAAGTATACTTTATTGAATATTATGTAATTATCTTGTCATGACATCTAGATTCCTTTTTATTTAAAATAATAGTATTTATATCCAAAACCTATTAATAGTTCACTTTCTGAAAAAAAAAACTTTTGATTTTGCTATCCATGCTTTTTTTGGAATATTCACGATGAGGTGGTTTAAAGAACAAGATATAATAGGATGAGCTAGGAATACCATTTTAGGATGAGTGAGGAAAAAATAATACGTAGGATGAGTCGTCGTGGGATGAAAACGGAATAACCCGTAAATAGATTAATGCTATATACACAGGACGTCACGTCGAGTTACCTTTGTTGGACTTTGGACCATCCTTATATCCAAGACACAAGTTCTCTTTTAGCACTGCTTAGGGGTATCTTAACTTGACGCCGTCTGTACATTAAATTGATATTTTTATAAAATATATGTATTTTAGTAACTACCAAGTACTAAATAATGTAATGGTTACCTATAAGTGTCATACGTAGGTACGTACTGTAGGTACAGTGTGTAAAAAATAATAGTTATTTTAAGAAATAAATCTGCTAAACAGAATACCTGTTTTTCATTTTCTTTTCCACATCTCATAATATAATTTATTTATGTAGGTAGCTAGATTGAAGGAGAAAACAAGTGTAAAGATTTTTAACACAATTTAGTAAGTCACCTTATAAGAGAAATTGTTGCGACATGATCAAGTAAAATACTATAGGTACACGTGACAAATTAACCTATAACGTAATTTGATGCTCCACGTGTAATAAATTTGTGCAATAAATATTTACACATTTGCAGTTTTAGTAAGTCACCTCATATGAGAACTTGTTGCGACATGATCAAGTGAAATACTGTAGGTACACGTGACAAATTTACCTATAAAGTAATGTGATGCTCCACGTGTAGTAAATTTGTTCAATAAATATTTACACATTTGCAGTTTTAGTAAGTCACCTCATATGAGAACTTGTTGCGACATGATCAAGTAAAATACTGTAGGTACACGTGACAAATTTCCCTATAAAGTAATGTGATGCTCCACGTGTAGTAAATTTGTTCAATAAATATTTACACATTTGCAGTTTGTGCAATCCAGCTGAAATGCAAACTTAGCGGTTTTAAATTTCGCAGCTTTACATCAAATAACGTCATTTGGTTCGCGGTCCTGCTGTAGATCGTACGTTACCTACATCAATTGTAAGTATAATTATTTCTTGATTTCTATTTTAATACTTATGAACTTTATTTTAAACAAGGTGTTTTCTAAATTTACTTTTTATTTGTTACAGAAAATGGACAATTCTTCTGACATTATGTTCAGTCAGTACGCCCAGGACCCACTGGAAAACTTCACACAACAATACCAAGAACTCTTGGATCGCCGACCGAAGAAGCAACCAAGAAAACTCAGCCTTGCAAAGAAGAAAACGAACGTTTCTAAGTCGTTCGTCCTATGCAAAGAGAAGCGCGGATTAAAATTAATCCAAATTAAAATTTTGGACTTGCCGAATGACCTTGCATCGGTGAACACTTCTGAGGAAGACGATCAAGATGTGGAACTCAACGCCCAGTACGTGGTACAAGATTCAGTTGATGAAATTTTGGACCTTACGCACGTTTTAGTTAGAAAAATATCAAAGAGACTATGTGGTGACATTGTTTAGTGTAATATAATGAAATAATTGTTAAATTCTAAGTTTATTATAATAAAAAATGTTTTTGTTCTCTTTAATTTTAATATTAAATATAATCAAAATAAAATTAGGTACCTGTACATATAGTATTAATAAGTAATTGATAATAAATGTTTTACATTCTTATTAATGTTTATTTTAAATATAATCAAATTTTTTTTTTTTATGTGATAGGTAGCAGACGAGCAGGCGGATCACCTGATGGTAAGCAATTGCCACCGCTCATGGACACTTGCAACACAAGTGTAGTTACAAGTGCGCTGCCAACCTTCTATCCCCTTCCCCCCGGGTGGGCCTCCGGTACCCTCACTCACTCAACGAAACACAGCACAGGGGCTGCTTCACCCCGGTTTTCTGTGAGGCAGTGGTATCACTCCGGTCGAGCCGGCCCATTCATGCCGAAGCGTGGCTCTCCCACAGTTAAAATGTAAAACTATGTACTTGTACATAAAGTATTAATAAGTAATTGATAATAAATGTTTTACATTCTTATTAATGTTTATTTTAAATATAATCAAAATAAAATGTAAAACTACGTACTTGTAATAAAGTATTAATAAGAAATTGATAATAAATGATTTCGATTAAAAACCGTCTTTAATTGTTTATCTAAAAAGTAAATAAAACTACAGTTAAAGACAATATGTTTTTATTAATTTTATTATTATAGATTTATGCTATTTTCAAAAACCATTTTTTAATACATAATACATTTTTTAAAGCACAATATTGCTTATCTCTGTGAGTAAAACAATTAAATGAATTTATATCTTTACAGTACATTTCGCATATATTTTTTAGATTAGGTATGCCCTTATCAGTTATATCTAGAATATTTTCATGGTCACATAGATCTTTTACCCATTTTATTTTTCCTTTACCTTTCACAATAATTTTTAAATCTTTCAATTGGGTATTTGACTAAATTTTTTTATGTGTTTAATCAAAAGACGCCTCAATTTAAGAAACATCGTTGAAAGAATCACTTGATTCTCATTTGCATTACCTGAGAAATCACAACTTTAAGAGCACATATTTTGGGCAAGCCCAAAAACGCTCTATACAAATGGCTATTGTATTGTGACGTCACAATGCAAACTCTTGTATGCGCGTCTAGTAAATTTTGTATGGTAGCTATATCAAATGTTTCGTTGAAGTAAATGGTTTTATAATAAAAGTTGGTGGAAAATGAACGGGTAGTTTAATTATATAATTATTATTTTTTAATTTTATACTTAAAAAAACCGGCCAAGTGCGAGTCGGGCTCGCGCACAAAGGGTTCCGTAGCAGCAAATAAAGGTTCAGCCATCGTTTTCAGTGTAAGCACAATAACTTAACCAAAATTACAGTTAAATCAACCTATCTCAAAAACTATAAGAGATACTTTGATCAAACCAAAAATCGTTGAAAGAGTTAATTAGCATGCATCACCTCTATTTTTTTTAGAATTTTATACCCCGTAGTTATAAAAATAGAGGGGGGGGGGGACATACTTTTTACGACTTTGAGAGCTGATATCTCAAAAACCGTTCACTTTAAGAAAAATGTTTTTTAGAAAACTTTATATCATTTTAAAAGACCTTTCCATTGATACCCCACACGGGTATGTACATCGAAAAAAAAAATTTCATCCCTCAGTTACATGTATGGGGGGCCCCACCCCCAATTCTTTTTTTTACTATTTAGTGTCATATTTTTGTAGCGGTTCATACAACACATATTCCCATCAAATTTCATCACTGTAGTACTTATAGTTTCCGAGTAAATCGGCTGTGACAGACGGACAGACGGACAGACGGACATGACGAAACTATAAGGGTTCCGTTTTTGCCATTTTGGCTACGGAACCCTAAAAACCGGCCAAGTGCGAGTCGGGCTCGCGCACAAAGGGTTCCGTAGCAGCAAATATAATTTTAAAGGTGTACAATACTGTAGTATATTTTTTGATCTATCTTATAAGGTTCAGCCATCGTTTTCAGTGTAAGCACAATAACTTAACCAAAATTACAGTTAAATCAACCTATCTCAAAAACTATAAGAGATACTTTGATCAAACCAAAAATCGTTGAAAGAGTTAATTAGCATGCATCACCTCTATTTTTTTTAGAATTTTATACCCCGTAGTTATAAAAATAGAGGGGGGGGGGGACATACTTTTTACGACTTTGAGAGCTGATATCTCAAAAACCGTTCACTTTAAGAAAAATGTTTTTTAGAAAACTTTATATCATTTTAAAAGACCTTTCCATTGATACCCCACACGGGTATGTACATCGAAAAAAAAAATTTCATCCCTCAGTTACATGTATGGGGGGCCCCACCCCCAATTCTTTTTTTTACTATTTAGTGTCATATTTTTGTAGCGGTTCATACAACACATATTCCCATCAAATTTCATCACTGTAGTACTTATAGTTTCCGAGTAAATCGGCTGTGACAGACGGACAGACGGACAGACGGACAGACGGACATGACGAAACTATAAGGGTTCCGTTTTTGCCATTTTGGCTACGGAACCCTAAAAATGGACTTGCCTATGAAACTTTGAATGCTCACAAAACCAGCTAGACGATATATTTTTAACTGAAAATGTTGGCCATTGGTTGTTATTTACCAATATTTTAATAGAGTATCAATATTTTTTACTAAATCGAGATTAGTCAAATACCCAATTACGGTTTTATTATTCTTTGAAATTCTCTATAGTCAATGTGTCCTTCGCTCCATCGGTATCCTCTGTTTCTTTCTATCCACCAAACATGCTTCCTTTCTTCGAGAGTTAAAGTCGAAAATGGATATGGAGGTTTTATCAAAAATTGTTTGGTATGCTCTTGAGTGCTTATAGCTAATTCCTTTACTATAAACTCATTATTCCGATCTTTGAAGCCTTGCAAGTCCACAAACACCGTATTGTCATTCATGATAATTTCTTTACAATATTACTTAACGGTAATAAAGTGATACTTAATTTCAATATGTTTACATCTTTTGAATGAATTCTGCCTCAGTGGTGGATAAAGCAACTGTTTGCTGTCTTTGACTGCACCAAGTCACTGCTGCTCCATTCTTTATGAATACATAACCGGTGACTGAGCGTCGAGTATCAAGGTCATTTGCATAGTCTGCATCACTGTAACCGGTGACTTCTGCTGATTGTGGAGTCTGTGAGTAGCACTGTCCATATTCCTTTGTATTTTTGAGATATTTAAAAATCTTCTTTACTGCATTCCAATGCGTTTGGTTATAAGAATTGAGAAAACGACTCACCAGACTGATTGCAAACATTATATCTGGTCGACTCACAATAGCCAGGTGCACCAGGGAGCCGACTGCCTCTCTGTAGGGTATACCTTTGCCAGCCTCCCCTTCATCTTTATGCAGCTTCATGTGAGGATCGACAGGAACACTGTTGGGATTAGCATCAATCATATTAAATTTGTTCAACATCTGTTCTATATAATTTTTCTGGTGAATGAATGTGCATTTGTTGAATTGTTCTATTTGCATTCCCACAAAATTTTTGAGTTCAGTTATTATTTTAATTTCAAAGATGTTTCTCAGTTCATCAGTAATCTCTCTCAATGCGAGATCATCAGTCGAGAATAACAATCCATCATCGATATACAGACAAAGATAATTTTGTTTGATTGACAAGACCAATATATACACACTAGTGGCCGCCCGCAACTTCGTTTGCGTGAACTTTATGACTCTTGACTTAAAGATGATTATTTAAATAGATATAAAAAAAATATTACTTATTATAAACGTTCTAAGGCGGCTCATTGATATTTTATACGAACTGCTAAGGAATCGAACAACTTGCCGGCTTCTGTATTTTCAGAGAGCTACAATTTGGGTGTCTTTAAGTCGACAGTGAATAGGCTTCTTCTGGGAAAGCACGCTACATCTGAGACCTCATTGTCACTCTCCATCAGGTGAGATGAGGTTAAGTGCAAACCCATTTAATATTAAAAAAAAATGATATCAACTTCTAATGAAAGTAACCCCCAAATTATTTTTTAGGGGATGTAAGTATTCTATTAAAGTTTGAATCTTATATTTTATCCATCAATTCTGTCAAAGAATGAGTATGCAAAAGTTGGAGTTGATTGGGCCAAGGAATCATGTAGTCCCATGAACAAACTTTGAACCCCCTTTTCGCTCCATTAGGGGTTTAAGTTCGGAATATCCTTCCTTATAGGATCTCATCGAAATATGCTCATCACATTTGACAATTTTCCATTCCATTTCATTCCGTATTTGCTATAGTGGAGCTGGGCTCTTAGAGTTCCATACCAGATGTTCCATGATCTTTGATTTTTTTCATGGCATCATAAAATGCTCATCAATTTAAACAACTTTTGTTAAAGTGCCATTGACCTACCTCTTATAGTTTAGCTGGGCTGTTGTGGTTCTACATCAAGGAGCCTGGTCTTCAATATATAACATACCCTATAAGTTGCCCTGATATTACAGCTATACAATAAAAAAAGTTTCATTCAAATTGGTTCAGTAGTTTCCGAGATTAGCGCGAACAAACAGACAAACAGATAAACAGACAAACAGACAAACAGACAGACAAAAATTTTAAAAATCATTGATTCATGTTCTGTTACTGCTTTTTGGTCGTCCTAAGTTATTTTGAGATAAATATCTTCAATGTACAGACACAGCTTTTTTACATTTTTATTATATGTATTATTATATGTATTATTATATTATATGTATGACTTGAACAATAGGATTTTAGTTGAGGACTTTTGATTTCAATAAGGCTTAAATTCAGGAAGAGTGTTGAATGTAATTTTGAATTTCGCGCCTAGCAACACCAGCTTACGCTTGACCGTTTTTTTTTCTCTCTGCTCCGTTGACATTATTAACGACTGTATGTTCTTATTTAAATTCATGAAAATAAACTGCGATTACAAAGTAAATAGTTGTTGTGAATTAATAATACATCAAACTGTAATCAGATAACAGATCGCTTTGCAATTTTCGGCATTCAGCCATATTTTTTTTTTATGTGATAGGTAGCAGGCGAGCAGGCGGATCACCTGATGATAAGCAATTGCCGCCGCCCATGGGCACTTGCAACACCTGTGGAGTTACAAGTGCGCTGCCAAGCTTTTATTCCCTTCCCCCCCGAGTGGGCCTCCGGTACCCTCACTCACTTGGCGAAACACAGCACAGGGGCTGCTTGCTATTATTGACGGCCATGAAAAATTTGGTATGGTAGAACATTTGCATGTTTAAAACATGTAGCAATGTCGTTTATGAATATGACAAATAGTAGAGGTCCTAACAAAGATCCTTAAGGCACGCCTGGAGGTATTAACATCCAAGTAGACGTGAAACCATTTGTTGTAACCGCCTGGGATCTGTTTCTGATGTACGAAGAAAACCATCTGAATAAGCTGTCGTGTATTCCAGCTTTGTACAGCTTCTCCAAGAGCAATACATGGTCTATCCGATCGAAAGCTTTACTAAAATCTGTAAGTATTGTGTCCATTTGCTGTCCTGAGTCCATATGAGATGAGGTATAATCATTAAATACTAGTAAGTTAGACACGGTTGACTTGTTTTTTAAGAAACCGTGTTGCTCTGCTTGTAAACGATGACTGTAGTACGGCATAAACCTGACGATGTATGATTTTCTCGAATATTTTGGCAAAAATACATAATTTGGATATAGATCTATAGTTTTTTATGTTGGAACGGTCACCACTTTTATGTACCGGCGTCACGAATGCAAATATCCAGGTGATCGGCACAACACCTTCTCTCAAAGATTGTTTAAAAATAATAGTAAATGGGGAAACTAAGTTATCTGCACATTGTCTTATGAAGAAGGGGGATATACGATCACGCCCGGCGCCTTTGTTTCGATCAGTGGTTTTTAACAGTTTTTGGATCTCTTTCGGGTCGATATGTACACACGGTAGCACATCAGGTTACACATTATACATAACTATAACCACGACGCATTAGTTGTGTTAGAAAGAAAGTCGCTTTGACATTATTGGTGGATTTTCTACAGTATGCCTTAATTCGACGATTGTATGGGTCGATGATATCACCAAAATAGGAGGTCCTGCTTGGATCCGAGCAGCTCAGGACCGGGAACTTTGGCGGAAAAGAAAGGAGGCCTATACTCAACAGTGGGTGCTACCGGGCTGATGATGATGATGATGATGATGCCTTAATTAGCCAATGTTTGATCTGACATAACCAATAGAATGGTTCCTTCGATGGTAGGCCACACCCCCTGCGCGTACGTAGAGATGGAACTCAAATCGAGAATTAAAACTTGAATTCGTGATTCGAGTAAGTAGTAAATAAATTGGGAACTCTGGCTGGGAACGCTGTATCACTCCGCTCGCCAGGCTCGCTGGAAGCGCGAGACGCGCCTCCATGATACAGCGTTGTGAGTCAGAGTTCCCAATTCATTAAAATATCGTATAGATCGGAACCGCGGGCAGAGCCTCCGTTAGAGTCTCCGATCCCTAACCGTTCGCATAGCTTGGAACCGCGGGCAGAGCCTCCGTTAGAGCCTCCGATCCCTAACCGTTCGCATAGCTTGGAACCGCGGTTAGAGCCTCCGTTAGAGTCTCCGATCCCTAACCGTTCGCACAACTTGTAGCTGCAGTTAGAGCCTCCTAAAAGTAATTTGACTCACATTAGATCTTATCAACGGTCCGGCGGAGCCGCACTCGGCGCCTCGGATACAATGTTAGCATAGGTATTCTTACGTTGCGTGGTAAACATTCATCTAACGAGATTTAACAAGATATAAAACGTCATGCAAACTCACCTGTGTATCGCGGCAAATGTTCCACATGCACACACTCCCAAAAATGAATTACCATTAAAATGTATTACTCTACTCAAGATATTAACACACGCAAAATAACATCGTTTTAAGGGAATTAAATGGTCTTGGCAAGAATTTCAGATTACATTACATACATTGTGATATTGTTGTTTTTTGTTACAGCCCGCCGGTAAAGCAACGTAAGACCAATAAAAAGGCCGCCGAGGAGAAGTCGAAGTACGTATTTAATTAATCTACTTAATTCTCTATAGTGTATAACTGAAATGCATTCTAAGAGTTGGATATCACTACACCTGTTATTTGTACTATTCGTAATCTATAAGGTGTAGATATTACACCGGGTTACGCTGTTAAAATTCTAACGATAAACGCTTCTTGTCTGTCTTTTTTTTCCATAGTGTGTGATGTTATAACTAACCGATCATTGTGCGGTTTCTGTTAGTTTATTCAAGATTGTTTTATGCTAGAGGTCGCTGATGCGTTGCCGGCCTTTCAGAAAGATTTTAATTTAAATCATAATGACTGTCATTAATTTACAGGAACAGCAAGTCAAAGGCGAACAAAAACGCCAATATCTTTGAGGAGTTGTTCGGAGACGCAGCCGAGCCTACACTGCCGCCGCCACAACCAAAGTTGTGGTCGTCGCTATCTCGGCGTGTAGCGGGCGGCATCAGTCGCCGATCCATACTGCAGACGGGCGGCGAATTCTTTATTGACTTGAGGGTATTCGATACTTCGAGCATTATAGATCTAGACTCGAGGGACCGCTCCGACAAGTGGAGTGGTTGTTTGCGGATTCGCCTCACCCCGGAGGACCCGCTGTGGTCCACGATTAAATCAATATTTAAAGACAGCAGTCGGCTGTTCCAGGGTGAGGCGACAAAAAATAGTTTATATGTTAAGTTAAGTTAGAGGAATAAAAAAATTAAGTTAGATCTATATTTTTTTTCTGTTTAGCAAGTAGGTTACAGGTAGGTAGTTAAAGTAACTTAGTAACAAGCACAATGGCTACATTGAGAACAATTTTTTGTTCAGTATATCAAGCATCTATAATTAAAAAAGAATTTCCAGGACACTTGCGAAGCCTTGCCCACAAAAATAATACATTAATTAGGTATGATGATGGAATTGAGACTGTTAATTCAGCTTTTAGAGGTCGTATAGTATCATATCGAATAACCCCCGACTGTGAATTCACATCCAGCGGTGAGAAGTTGGCGATTACTTCACCTACTCACTTCATGCATTGTATTTCGTCTAAGTTACGGAAAGTGCTTGATTTGGCTATCGCGTCTCATATTAATATAAAGGTGAACTTTGAATTATTTGTTAAAGTTATTTTACCTAAAGTACTATGGAAATAAAATCATTTGCTACGGAAAATATTCCCATGTTTCCGAACTATTCTTTTGACAACTTACTAGATAATATTTCAGGATTATTATGTAAAAAGATAGATGGATTTCAAGAAAAGGGGAGCGGGTGGTCTCTTTTGGACATACTTTATCTTGAATCTAATATAAACAAATATTCACCGCTCAGAGGTTCTAGCTACTTAGAATTGCCAAAAAAAATTAAATCAAAAAAGGCTTGCTTGAATATTAGAAGCGAAGATGAATATTGTTTTGCTTGGACAGTTTTGAGTGCTTTATACCAAAAGGTTAAAAACGCCAGTCGAGTACAATCTTATCCGCACTTTAGCGATGTTTTGAATCTTGATAACATGAATTTTCCAGTTTCATTTAAAGACATTAAAACATTTGAGAAAAACAATCATGACATTAGCGTAAATGTTTATGGCTTAGACTACAAACAAAATATTGTTGGGCCATTGTATAAAACATTATTAAAAAAGAAAAATCATATCAATATGCTTCTGTTAGAAAATGGTATGAAATCACATTATTGTCTAATAAAAGATTTAACGAGATTAGTTCGAAATCAGGTTACAAAGCACCATGGAAAGTTGCACTTTTGTGATGAATGTTTATTGTTTTTTAAATCAAAACAAGATCATGATAAACATATTTGTGGGGGTGTTGTTACGTTATTGCCAGAAATTGGCAGTAAAATGCAATTCAAAAACTATCAATGTATGCAAAATGTTCCGTTCGTTATTTACGCTGATTTTGAGTCAATTTTGCAGCCATGTAATGAGAGCAAAGGCGCGCACACACTAAAAACACAAAAACATCTACCGGCGGCGTTTGCTTATTACATTGTCTGTAATTATGATAATTCACTTAACCGATTAGTGACCTATCGAGGGACTGATTCTGCGTCACAGTTTGTACGTCAATTGGAAAAAGATGTGAAACGTGTTCATAGTGTTATTAAATCAGCATCTGAAAATCCGGTTCCAATAATTTATAGCGATGAAGATCGAGCTAGTTTTGAAAAGGCAGAGTACTGTTATTTATGCGCTAATTTGCTGATAGGAGATAAAGTTCGTGACCACTGTCACTTCACAGGAAAATATCGTGGTGCCTGTCACTCTTACTGCAATATTCAGTTTAAAATACCTTCGTTTATACCAGTATTTTTTCATAATTTATCAGGTTACGACTGCCATTTATTCATTCGTGAACTAAGTAGTTTTCCGGGTGAAATTAAAGTTATTCCCAAAAACGAAGAGAATTACATTTCTTCACCAAGTTTATTCAATTTTCAACTAATAATTTTATTGCAGTGCGGTTTGTGGATTCCTTTAAATTTTTAGGGACGAGTATCGAACAATTATCTAAAAATCTACAACAAACTGACTTTACACACTTACGTGCGCATTGTAACAATGAAAATGAATTGTTGTTGTTAAGTAGAAAGGGAGTGTACCCCTATGATTACATATCAAACTTTAGTTATTTATTTATTTATTTATATTGGTACACAAACAGATCACTGTCTATTATACATCCACATATAAAAATATTTCTAACTTAACAAAACAGAGATCCAATAAACAGCGTACACAACATGCTTATTATAATAATGCTTATAAGTAGGTAATACTACACATTTTAATCTAAAACTATTTTCTTACTCTTAATAATTATATAACATTATGGTAGGTATAAAAGTACTAAAGTCGAGGGTTACATTTAAATAAATCTGAGACAGATTTCTTATACTGGCGGAAACTGCCATGGAAAACGTCGATATCTCCACCACTGCGAGACACTTCGTTATATGATCGACACATCCTCACCACGGGATTGAAGAAGGAGGTGTTGTTTCTATACACCTGGAGTGTAAATATGTTTGGGTTACGAGATCTATACCGGGTGTTAAAATTGAGTGATGACAGTAGGGCAGGGGCATCGATAGACGAGTGCACTATTTTATATAGACAGAGCAAATCGTATCTACCTCGACGAGCATGCAATGGCATCATGTTGAACTTGGAAAGCCTTTCACTATAGTTCTGAAGTACTCGGCCCATGCTGTACCTATAGGAAGCATATCTTAAACATCTCTTCTGCACTTTCTCTATGGCATCAGTATGAACCTTATAGTATGGGGACCAAACCGGACAACAATACTCCAGAATACTCCTAATCAAGCTTTGATATAAGCACAACAAACTTTTTGGTTTCTTAAAAACTTTGGTGGTTCTTATTATGAATCCCAAAAGCCTGCTACTTCTTTTAATAATGTACTCATAATGCTGGTGGAATGTCAATCCCTCATCAAAATAGACGCCCAGGTCCTTTATAACCCGACTTCTGCCTAGTATTTGATCTCGAATGTGATACTCATACTCAACTCTATTTTTCTTTTTGGTAAAGGAAATAACACAGCTCTTGCTAACATTGAGGCTCATTTTATTTGAGATACACCAATCAGTGACCGTATTTAGATCCTTTTGAAGCATCGCGTAACCAGCACCCCCCGTGACGTCGGTATAAATCTTTAAATCATCAGCATAAAGAAGAGAGGAGCATGACAGTCGACCTATCAGATCATTAATGAAGATCACAAAAAATAGAGGTCCTAAATGCGATCCCTGGGGAACTCCAGAAGATACAGTTATAGGATTGGATGAGTAGCCCTTGACAGTTATTAATTGAGTTCTATTACTTAAGTAGGATATCACCCATCTCAACAGACACCCGTGTATACCGTAGTAGGAGAGTTTGTGACATAGAAGTGCGTGGTCCACTCTATCAAAAGCCTTGCTGAAGTCCAAATATAGAGCATCAGCCTGGCCTCCAGAGGCAAATATATGACATAGATGGTTTTTGAACTCCAAAAGGTTGCTCAAGGTAGACCTATTTTTAACAAATCCATGTTGTCTGCTTGATATATGTGTACATAAGTGGTAATAGAGTGACCCATAAACCAATGATTCAAAGAGCTTTGCGAAGCACGAGAGGATACTTATTGGTCGATAGTTCGAACACGAAGTTTTATCGCCGGATTTGTGAATCGGAATAACACTGGCCACTTTCCAACGTGAGGGAAAGACTCCGGTTGCAATCGATTTATTAAACAATAAGTACAGTGGCAATTTAAGTTCATTACAACAATTTTTAATAAATTTTGGAGGGATATGGTCGGGCCCAGGTCCTTTACTTATATCTAAAGATTTTATTTTTGTGGCTATCTCTTCTAAAGTAAAGTTAAAATGATGGAGAGCAGAATTACAAGCTTCAGGAAGGTCCAAAGACTCAAGTGAAACTGTTGAGGAAGGACTGGAATTGTAAACAGAACCAAAGAACTCAGAAAACAATTCACAAATGCCCTGACCATCGGAGGACTCTTTACCATTAAAAAACATTGTGCTTGGAATTGTAGCTCTACCTTTTTTCCCATTGACATATTTCCAAAATGCCCTCGGACCGTCCTCTAAACTTTCCTCAATAGTAGATAGGTAAACGGCATGGCAATTCTTAATTAATTTTTTGTTTCTTGAACGAAGAAGTGCGAATGTGTCATAATCACGCGGATTGCAGTACTTTTTGAAGCGACGATGGTATTTAGATTTTTCCTTAATACATTTTATCAGTGCTTGACTGTACCACGTAGGATATTTAGTCGAGGCACTCTTAACTAAAGGTGTATGTAAAGAAATAAGTTCGTTTAGTTTTGAATAGAACATATCAGCACATTGATCAGTATCGTTTGACGACAGTAATTTTTCCCAATCAACATTGGTTAGGTCCAGCCTTAAATTGGTGTAGTTACATTTATTGAAGTTATAACGTCTTAGATTGTTAGGTTTAATAGGTTTATCCTTTAACATGTTAGGAATTTCAACATTATATGCGAGGTGATGGTAGTCGACTTGGCATACAGGATCAGTCTCAAAAACAGAGACAGAACCAGCTGAGAGAGTAGCAAATACAAGATCAAGATAGCGATTATTTCTATTCGGTATGGTGTTGAACTGAGTAAGATCACAGGCGTTTATTGTTTCTAACAATAAATTAGCTTTTCGGTCCAAGGGATTTGAGGGGATCAAGCAATTGAGATCAGAGTGCTTTATCCAAGAGATATTAGGAGCATTGAAATCTCCAACTAACAAAAATATGTCTTCTAGTTTAGAGTTAAGGATCACATTCTGACAATTTTGGTGGAAATTCGCAACGTTCTCCAGTGGCAGATCCGGGGGCAAGTAACATAGACATATATGAGTTGACAGTTCATTTAATTTATTGGGTAAAATAGACACCCAAATCTCCTCGACCCCACCTTCCCAACATGCTCGCCTAGTAGCATTTATTTGGTTTTTGATGGCTACAAAGATACCACCACCGCTAAGTTTTGAAAAGTTGGAGCTATCGCGATCTCTTCTGAATATAGTATATCGGCTATCGATAACTTCACCATCAAAAACACTACTGTCGAAGTTAGTTTCGACCAGACAAACAATATCATAGTTGTTTATAGATAGGTTTAAATATATTTCGTTAATCTTTGATCTGGCTCTTCCGAGGTTTTGGTAAAATAGACTATACATAATTATTTGATTAAACAACCCAAATATTAAAATTTTAATATATATGAGGAAAATAAATCAGTAAATCTTCACTGTGTCGTATTCAGTTTACTAAGGGTAAACTGGAAGGTATATGAAGAGGAGAACTTACCTTCCATAGACAAGATTTATAATAATCTCTCTAATGAAACTATAAGTCAGTCTGATTACGAACATGCAAAAAATGTGTGGAAATGTTTTGATATAAAGAACTTAGGACAGTAAACTGATTTATATGTAAAGAGTGATGTATTGATATTAAGTGATATATTTGAAAAGTTTCGTAAAACATGTAAATTTAACTACAACTTAGATCCTGCTTTTCATCTCACTGCGCCAAGTCTCAGCTTCGATGCTATGTTACTAAAGACAAAAGTAAAATTAGACTTGCTTTCAGATTTAGAAATGATTAGAATGATACAAAAGGGCATTCGTGGGGGTATCTGTCTGTGTTCTAAAAGATATGCTAAATCAAATAACCAATATCAGCCTGACTACAACCCCTCGCTACCAAACAATTTTTTAATTTATATGGATTGTAATAATCTGTATGGTTTTGCAATGTGTAGTTTTCTGCCCTACGCAGATTTTAAATTTCTGAGTAGTAAGGAATGTTAACAACTTGATATCACAAACATTCCCAATGACAGTGATTATGGTTATATTTTTGAAGTCGACTTATATTACCCAGAGAATTTGCACGACTTACATAATGATCTTCCATTTTGCGCACAAAATTATACACCTCCAGGTGCAAAAAATATAAAATTAATTCCTAATCTATTTCATAAATATAACTATGTCATCCATTATGCTCATTTAAAAACTTGTCTACAACATGGATTACAACTCAAAAAAATCCATAAAGGAATATCATTCAAACAAAGCCCTTATTTAAAGGAATACATCGATTTAAATACACATTTGCATCAAAGCACCGACTCCGCGTTTGAACAAGATTTTTTTAAATTATTGAACAATAGGGTACTTGACTATTTTTTTTTATGTGTTTAATCAAAAGACCCCTCTATTAAAGAAACATTGTTGAAAGAATTATTTGATTCTGATTTGAATTACCTGAGATATCACAACTTTAAGAGCACATATTTTACGCGGGCCCAAAAACGCTCTATACAAATGGCTACCAACATGTGACGTCACACGCCCGTATCTTGTATGCGCGTCTAGCAAATTTTGTTTGGTAGCTATATCAAATGTTTCGTTTATGTACATAGTTTTATAATAAAAGTTTGTGTTTAATGTGTGGGTAGTTCAATGATATAATTATTTTTATAATATTATAAACTTTAAAAATGGACTTGCCCATGAAACTTTGAATGCTCACAAAACCAGCTAGATGTTATATTTTTAACTGAAAATTTAGGCTATTGGTTCTTATTTACCAATATTTTGGTAAAGTATCAATATTTTTTACTACATCGATATTAGTCAACTACCCTATTGCATATTCGGGAAAACTCTCGAAGATACTGAGCGTAGAGTAGACGTAAGCTGGTCACAAAGTGGAGAGATGAGCGAAATAAAACCAATAAATTTCATTCGGCACAACAGCTCATATCTCGTCCTAACTTTCATAGTGCATCAATATTTGATGAAAATTTGGTAGCTGTTCAACTAAAACGAGAAAAAGTAGTTTTAAACAAACCTATATACATCGGATTTACAGTCTTAGAACTTTCCAAGAATCATATGTACGATTTTCATTATTCGGTCATGAAAAGGCACTACCAACATAATCTGTCTTTGTGCTATACTGATACCGATAGTCTTTTGTATTCAATACAGACAAATGATTTTTACTCAGATTTGAAGCAACACTTTATATCTTACTTTGATACAAGCAACTACAAAAAAGATAATCGTTTTGATATTATTCCTAAAAACAAAAAAGTTCCCGGTTTGTTTAAAGACGAGTTAGCAGGCAACATTTTGTTAGAATTTGTCGGATTACGCTCTAAACTTTACAGCATTAAATCGAGCAATAGTGAGATAAAAAAAGCAAAATGAGTTAAAAAAATGTAACCAAAAAACTACGGTTTTCTGATTATGTTAATGCATTGTCAACGGGTGATGAGACAAGAGGTAGAAACGTTCTTTTTAGATCGATAAAACATGAAATTTTTACAACAGAACAAAACAAAGTTGCTTTATCAAGAAAAGACGATAAACGATTCATTACAAAAGATAATATTTGCACTGTATCCTGGGGACATTATAATATTACTGTTTAACTTTAAGTCTTAATGTAAATAGGGGTTATTCCGTTTTCATCCTATAACGTCTTATCCTACTTAATCTTTTTCCTCACTCATCCTAATTTCTTTCCTTACTCATCCCAAAGCAATAATTTCAATTTTAAGTTCCTTATTCATCCCAAAATAATTCCTAGCTCATCCTATCACAAAAAATACTTTCAAAAATAAGATTATTGTGTACGGTCGGAATAAAAATTTAAAATTTTGATAAGCTTAGTAAACTATTCTGTTAAAGGTCGTTCTATCAAATAAAACTGCGAACATTCTGATAAAATACTATATTTATTTATAAATCATCCTAAAACTGTTCATTCATCAATTAAAAAAAGTTTGTTTTACGCTTAACATAACTTTGTATAAAACAGACCTAAAATTGAGATATGAGATTAACACAGCAATAAATTTTAAATTTTGACAAACAAGACACAATCAACTTTAATTTTTAAATCATCGTCCTAATGTGTAAATTGTATGATTTTAAAAATCTTACATTAAAATGTCAAAAAATAAACTTAAGTTAAAAATCACAGATTAAAGAGGAACCATTAACTTAAACATAAAACTTAATATACTTAACTATAAAGACTTAATAATATTACAACTTTAATTTTAGAGAACCAATTGAACTAAAAATTTGTTTTTATTAAAATAAAATTTGTCACATACAAAATTAAATAAGTACTCAACATAGTTATGATTTACAAACAAAAAATAAAAACAGTAAATGAATAAACGTACATTTAAAAAATATTAAAATAGGATTTTTTTAGATCACAGATTGAGAGATTAATTAAATGATTAGATTAAATTAAATAAAACCAGCTCCACTTACACTTTAAAATAAAGAAATGGAGCCAATTTTTCAAGACAGTGGCCCAGCACTATTTTTTTTTCAACTACCTCTTGAACAGCACTGTTGATTCTGTCGTTATTTTCAACCACTTCTGGCGATGAAGAGGTCGACGCTCCATTTTGATGTTGCAGAATTCTTGCATTTTGTAGTAGTCCATCCTTTTTTAATATGTTCAGAATTTGCAGCATATTTATTTTCTTATTTGGAATATATCTATTTAATGTTGCATGCCAGCTTTCGGCCGCATTGGTCGTTCTGTTTTTCTGTCCACAGGCATTCCAAATATGTGGCCAGAATTTTCCCCCTTCCAGCCAGGTCTGCACCAGGTAGTCATTAAATTTTGTTACGTTGTTTTTCATAGGACGAAGTTTCAAAGACTAAATGTACTAAGCTAAATTTGATTAGCAATCAAACCTTATTCGTACTAAGATAAGATAAATATATTTTTGCTCAAACAAGATTGTCTATCAATTAGATAATTGATAGGCAAAAGGCCAAATTTATATTTTACTTTGGTAAATAATTATCTTTATTTACTTACTAGTGGCCCGCCCTCACTTCACTCACTCACGCACTCACGCTTCGGAACCGTAATTCAGAAATGAACCAATAGATGGCGCTGTGTCCAATTACATCGCGCAAGCGTTTCGTGTTTTCGGCTTACCTATAAGCCTTGTCGTTGTCTTTTGCAGTTATCTCTTTATAAATAGTATAGAAGATGATATTTCGTTTTTTCTATTCTATTCTATTCTATATGTCAAAAAAGTATTTGACTTTGTTCGATAAGGATTTGATAAGAAAACCAAGGTAACTACATCGAGAAAAAAATTAAGGGGGCCTACAACAAAGTGCGGTAATGCGACCGAGAATATACCTGTCGCATTCAATAATAATCATATTAGCCACCTGTAACACCAGTAGAGTCATAAGTGCGCTGCCAACCTTTAACTTCTTTCCCCCAATTGAGGAACCTGAAGTTGGAATTGGATACAAGGACTAAGATAAACTTTCTCAATGATAAAATAAATTCAATAGTGAACTACTAGAATGATTGATATTGTATCCATTATACTTAATAAGGTTACAATAATTCATCATTAAATAGGTATTATAGATGATTTTAGCAATCAATACCTATCTACTTATACTTCGATAAAAAAAAATTGTAGCTAAGCACGTGTTTTTGTACTAGTATACTAGTGTACTAGTGGCCCGCCTTCACCTCGCTTCGGGCCGTAATTCATA
>CM026274.1:17469140-17584156 GCA_014851415.1 Cnaphalocrocis medinalis
TAATTTATTGCAGTGTTGCCACGACTGAGAATTTCTACCAAATTCATGGTAGTTTTTGGACCACGGCCCCGAATGGTAGAAAAAAAAAGTTGCCATGCTTGCAAAATCCGAGTATGCAGTTTGGTAGCTATTCAGACTCGCAAGGTTCTCCAGGTAGTTTTTTGGAAAAAAGCTGGCAACACTGGAAACGGCGGCGGAAATAAAATTTCGGGTGTCGCTGGCTTTGAGGGGCTCCTGGGACGAGAGTATCATAGATGAAAAAAAAATAAAAACTGTCTCTAGAGCGCTATATGATTTAATCTATGGTCAGGGGACGCGCTGTCAAAAAAACAAGATGGCGGACGGGCTGGGGGCCATTTTGTGAATTTGAAAAATTTTTGGGAATTTCAAAGTGATTTATTTGACAGATTGCGACACTTTAGGGAGTTTGCATGTATGGGGCGGATGTGAGTCTCGCTTGCGTGTGTTGCCATGTCGAAAAACATTTTTGCGTTTTTTGATAGTTTAGGCGTCAAGGCCCAAAATAGTGACGAATCGAAATAGACATTTTTGGGAGAAAATAATCCCAGGAGGCCGTGAACTGGGTCAGTAAAAACGACATTTGACCATTTTTATAAATGTCACCTGGCAACACTGGGAGTGATTGGGAAAAACATTTTCGCGACATGGTCATTTTCGGCGATAGTTATTTGCCCTCTGGTATTATTTAAAAAAAAAATTAAAAATGCCATTCCGTCCTGTAATAGAAAATTGTTGTAATAGAATGTTGTATATGGGAAAAATACGGATTTTTTGAATTTCAAAATGGCGGACGAGTTGGCGGCCATTTTGTAAAAAAGTGAGTTTTCAAAAAACTTCAAAGTGATTTTTCGGGCAGATGGCGCCACTTTTTCAACTTTTTTGACATGACCTTTGTTGTTGAACGTGACAAGAGCTACGCGATGGTGAAAAAAAAAACTCAAAATTCTTGATATTTTCAGAGAACGACCCCAAAACGTAAAGTGTCAAATTTTTTAATTTCTGAGTATGAGGTCCTGTCAAAAACTGACGTTTGATGTCATTTTTGCCCAATCAGAGCGTCTATGTGTAGTTGACGTTGAAAAAAAAAGAAAACAAAATTTCGACCTGGTAGGAAGCTGTCCCATACATTTAGTACTGGAGTTGGTTAGAGTGCGGGTTCCCAGGGATTTGTATGGGGAAATTGAAACTTTCCTACCAAGACCGGGACCAAAGGCGGAGCGCCGCGTAGGGCGAAGCCCGGAGCGGCCAATTCATCGTTACATAGAGCGACAGATCCAAGCGGAGCGCCGCGTAGGGCAAAGCCCGGAGCGGCCATTTTATCGTTACATCAAGCGGTAGGACCAAGCGGAGCGCCGCGTAGGGCGAAGCCCGGAGCGGCCATTTCAATCGTTCGGTACATTGCGAAAACATAGCAGAGCGCCGCGTCGGGCGCAGCCCGGAGCGGCCTTCTAACACCATGTATGGAATTTATCATTGTGTTCTACGTAATAACACGGAACAATGGCGAAGCGCCGCGTAGGGCGCAGCCCGGAGCGGCCATTTCATCGTAACATGGAGTGGCAAAACCAAGCGGAGCGCCGCGTAGGGCGCAGCCCGGAGCGGCCATTTCATCGCTTCATAGAGCGACAGATCCAAGCGGAGCGCCGCGTAGGGCGTAGCCCGGAGCGGCCACTTCATCGCTACATCGAGTGGTAGGACCAAGCGGAGCGCCGCGTAGGGCGCAGCCCGGAGCGGCCATTTCATCGTTACATCGAGCGGCAGGACCAAGCGGAGCGCCGCGTAGGACGCAGCCCGGAGTGGCTATTTCATCGTTACATAGAGCGACAGATCCAAGCGGAGCGCCGCGTAGGGCGTAGCCCGGAGCGGCCATTTCATCGTTACATCGAGCGGCAGCACCAAGCGGAGCGCCGCGTAGGGCGCAGCCCGGAGCGGCCATTTCATCGTTACATAGAGCGACAGACCCAAGCGGAGCGCCGCGTAGGGCGTAGCCATTGTAGCGTTGGGCAAAGTCCAGCGCGGCCATTCTTCGTAAGTCTTTTCAACAAAACTAAGCAGAGCGCCACTCGGGGCGCAACCTGCCCAAGAACACACATTTGATTTAACCTTCCGTTGGCATAAAAAGGACAAGGGCAACGCCCGTCACAGACAAACAACCGCCACGTGTGAATTCGCGAGGCCGCAGGCCGAGCTGCGACTCGCGAGGCCGAAGGCCGAGCTCCGCGGAGGGTGAAGCCCGTAGCGTCGCCGCGCAGGGCGTAGCCCGGAGCGGCCGAGCGTCGCAGACCTAGCTTGAAGGCGCGCCCGCGCAAAGCGCGGGGCGGCAAAAAGCTAGTATATATATATATATATATTATATAAAGCTCGATTACCACTCACTGACTGACTCACTGACTGATCAGGCCTATTTTTGGAGGGGTTGCCATGTTTATTTGCGGAAAAAGTTTTGTCAACCCTAAGTGTTTTTTTAATCAATCCAGGTCAAAGATATTGTATATAAGAACTAGATGGCGTACTCATTACTTGCATTCGAGCCTCGTGAGATGTTTATAACTTGATTGGCGTCCTACTCTAATAAGGTGAGTACACGATTTAGATTTTCGATTACAATTATTGTTTGTCAAACTCAGTCCACCCACGTGGGAGTCGGACATCGCTTTCTCTAGGAAACTCGTGAAGCTCATTCAAACTAGAAGGGCTAGCACGAACGTTTCAAAGTATCGTTTGAGTATTTATGAGCAATTTGGTATGAAAAAAACACAAGTTTCAAATTAAAATTCCTTATTATGTATACGTACGATACGAAGAGACTACCGACTTTTCGAAAAGTTTGTGCTAGCCCTATTAGATTTTCTATTTAACTACCTATAATAATACACTCTGCGGCACATTTAACCGGCCATAGCGTATTATTCATACAAACGTACACACTTTGCGATTTGAAGGTTCTAAGGAGCAAGAATATTGACTAAAATTTAATTTTTTTTACAAACTCTTGGGGAAACTTGATCCCCATTGTTAGTTCTATAAAAACAAAACGTACATAGGTAGGCAATTTTGTTAACTACCTACTGTTCCTCATTATTTGATTATTATATTTATTAGTGCTTCATATATATATATTTTTTGCATTTTCCCAGAACTTTCCAAAAGGATCAATTGTCCCCTATTCTGGGAGACTTGATCCCAGTAACAGGTAGACTAGATCTTAGGGGATCAAATCTCTCTAATGCAAATTTGAAATAAATGAAAACCCGGTGTCTTTATAAAAGCATTATTTAATTTAACAAAATATTAAATTTATATTGCTTTACATGTCTCACATGTTTCACTCAAGTATTAATTTTATGAGCATTGAGTCTCAGTCTTAGAAGAAATTTTACAGTTTCATAAATATAAAATACAGCTTTGAAAATTTACATTTTATTGCATTAGCACTATATGCAAATGCACTATCTATATGAACTGATCATCATCTAAAGGTTGGACTTACATTAGAAACGTTTGAAAATTACTTGTTTAGTAATTTTTCCCGGTATGACGGTAAGCCACCTTTTTTTAATTTCTTCATTCTTTGGAAATCTGAAACAGTAAAAAATCCAGTCTTTAGATGACAAGCGAAATGGACACCCTACTCAATGCAAAAATAAAACTTTGACTAAACACTTACTTATGAAAAGATACACCGGAACCTTTATATGATTCACTTTTGCATCCTATCACACAACAAGTGAGAACCATTATTAAATAAATAAGCACAATTTTTACACTTTATTTTTGTCGTCACAATAATACAATCTTTCAAATTATTTTTGCCGCCGCCATATTGGTGATGTCCAGACGCCAAGTGTTGCATATTTATTATAATTAAAACTACCATATCACCGACTTTTACATAAAACTAGTCGTTTATTATGGTTTAAAATTAAAAAAATATAAAAGACATTATTAATTCCAACGTATCATTCCTTTAAATTATTCAATATTTTGAAAGTTCCCCAGAAGAAGAAATATAAACTTTGCGTAAGTTATACCACAAAGGTTTTATTTTTATGATGGCAGCCCTTTAGACAAGGACATATTCCTGTCGATCGCCATCTCGCTCGGCTCGATTTTCTGTAAAGCGATTTGGCATTTCAAAGTAATCTTTATTCTCACTGCATAGAATCGAAATTAACATTGCATTCATTTTCATAGTACACCATCTTGTTATAGTGTAAAATCTTTGATCCAGGTTTTTGACATTTAAAGAAAAAAAAAAAAAAAATGGCGGCCATTTTTGCGACATCAACTTTTTTGTTACTGCAGTTATTCAAAAAGTGAAAAGTGTCTTTAGAATCACCCTTTGCTATTTTGTACATGACAAGAAAAAAAAGTTGAAAAAACAAAATGGCCGCGCCGCCATCTTGGATTGAAAATTTGATTTTGAGCACTTTTCACGGGATCGTAGCTGAGGGGGGTGCCGTTCGATTTTCAAATTTCTTTTTTGTATCTGTGGCGTACATGTTCTACTTTCAAACGTAATTTGCGATTTTTCAAAATCCAAGATGGCGCCGCTCCTGGCGGCCATTTTGTTTGGAGAAAAAAAAGTGCACTTTTCAAACGAATTTTGCGAGATGATGGCAACACTGGAGAGATTTGAAATGTTCCGAGCGGCGGTGGGTAATTTATCACAGTATTGCCACGGCTGAGAATTTCTACCAAATTCCTGGTAGTTTTTGGGCCATGGCCCCGAATGGTAGAAAATAAAAGTTGCCATATTTGCAAAAACCGAATATGCAGTTTTGTAGTCATTTGGCATCGCAATGTCCTCCGGATAATTTTTTGGAAAAAAACTGGCAACACTGGAAATGGCGGCGAAAATAAATTTTTGGGTGTCGCTGACTTCTAGAAGTTCTTTGGACGAGGGTATCATAGATAGAAAAAAAATAAAAATTGTCTCTGATAGGTTATGCTACGTAGTATATGGGAAAAATACGCGCTGTCAAAAAAACAAGATGGCGGACGAGCTGGCGGCCATCTTGTGAAATCGTATTTTTTTGAAAATTTTCAAAGTGATTTTTTTGACTGATGGCGACACTTGAGAAAGTTTGCATGTATGAGGCAGGTGTGAGTCTTGCTTACGTGTGTTGCCATGTCGAAAAACATTTTTGCGTTTTTTGATAGTTTAAGCGTCAGGGCCCAAAATAGTAAAAAAAATAAAAATTGATTTCCAGGAAAAGTAAACAAATCAAACCTTTCGTTGAGTTAGTCTTAATGACATTAGGTCATTTTTAACAAAATCATCTGGCAACACTGGGAGATATTGAGAAAAATGTTTTTTTGACATGGTCATTTTTGAGAGGTTCCTTGGGGAACCAGTATTATTTTAGAAAAAAAATTATGTGATGATGTATGACGCGAACGAGTGTCTTTCTAAGGTGTGTTGCCATGTTCAAAAATATTTTCATAATTTTAAATAAGTTTCGAGACTTGGTCAAAAAATAAAAAAAAATAAAATGAGTTGTTGGGAAAAAAAAGTACATGCCGGCTTGAATTTAAGTATTTGAAATCCCTTTTGTCCATTTTTCCTAAAATTAACTGGCAACACTGGGAGCAGTGTCCAAAAGAAAATTTTGACAGGGGCATTTTTGAGAGGTTCCTTGGGCAAGCAGTATTATCTCAGAGAAAAAGTAAAAACGTGGTTCGACGCGGTATATGTTGTAGAATATGGGAAAAATATGGGTTGTTGATAAAACAAGATGGCGGACGAGCTGGCGGCCATTTTGTAAATGTTGAGTTTTTTCGCACTTAAAAACCGATTTTTCGGGCAGTTGGCGCCACTTGACGAGAATCGTTGTCATAATCTTTATGGTAGGTATTAACAAGAGCTACAAAATGGTAGAAAAAAAAAACTTCATCCTCAAGGAAAATTTTAAGATTTAGTACAAAACTTGTGTAAAATGTACGTAAAATTGTAAATACTCAATGTCTGTGTATTGTGCCCTGTCAAAAAGTGACATGTATTGTCATTCTCAACCAACCAGAGCATTTACAAAAACATGCGACGAAAAAAAAAAAAGAAAATTTTTTTTTACTCTACTACGAAATTTTCCCATACATTTTGTACTGAAGTCGGCTGAACCCTACACATAGGTACCAGCCAGAAGAATTATTATGAAAACATGCGATGGAGATACAAAATATAAGGGTTATGGGAGAGATGGCAACTAAACCGGGACTATGGAAGGGAATTGAGTTGAGTTGATATTGATGATACAACGGGTCGCTTGCTTTATCGACCTTCTGTCTTAAGTTTTTACGTAATTCTCAAACCTAACAACTTACAGTGACCATATCATATTGAGGAACTATAAAGATTCAATAACATACAAAACTAAAAAACTCAAGAAAATTTAAAGTTTCAAACGAAACCACTTATGTAAAATCAATGAGAAGAACTGCAAATATAACTTGGTAATTTCATATATTTATATAGTATTACCACAATATTTATGCGGTTAGTGTAACTAAAAATTTAAATTAAGTTGAATCAAAATTTCATAAAGTAATTTTATCACTTGTGCTTGTTAGCACTACCTACTGACATTAACGTTACGGTTATGAACTTTGAATCGCTTAGCCAGCTCAGCGTAGGCATCAAGTGTGGGCTTATATGGAGCTTAAATGGAAAAATCTAAATACTCGACACAAGCCCCGAACACTGAGCGAAGCGCCGCGTAGGGCGAAGCCCGGAGCGGCCATTTCATCACGAGTTTTCTTCACAAACCCATGCGAAGCGCCGCGTAGGGCGAAGACTGGAGCGCCAAATACATCGATTGTTGCACCGGGAGAATCCCGCAACGGCCATTTCATCATCTCATACAGCGGCAGAGCCAAGCGGAGCGCCGCGTAGGGCGAAGCCCGGAGCGGCCATTTCTATCACTCGTTATTTTGCAAGAATATAGCAGAGCGCCGAGTCGGGCGCACCCCGGAGCGGCCTTCTAACTGTACATATGGACTTTTTCATCGTGTTCAACGTAACATTGCGGAGCAAAGGCGAAGTGCCGCGTAGGGCGAAGCCCGGAGCGGCCACTTTCATATGGATGCGACGAAAAATGAACGCGGAGCGCCGCGTAGGGCGAAGCCCGGAGCGGCCATTCCATTACAAGTTTGAACTTCAAAACCAAGTGGAGCGTTGTGAAGGGCGAAGCCTGGAGTGGCCATTTCAATCACTTGGTGTGTTGCGAGAATATAGCAGAGCGCCGCGTCGGGCGCAGCCCGAACGGCCTCCTAACAGTATGTATGGACTTTTTCATTGTGCTCTATGCAATAACTAGAAGCAAAGGCGAAGCGCCACGTAGGGCGAAGCCCGGAGCGGCCATTCCACCGCAAGCTTGACATATCAATCTAAGCGGAGCGCCATTTAATAGAAACACGACGCATGACATTAACTCCTCCGCCCCGGCTCTCTATTCGGATGGACGTGTGTGAATTTTGTTGGAATTATTTAAATAATATTTTTGAGTTGTGTGAGGCTGCGCCCCGGTGACTTCGCCCCTGCATCCGTTGGCCCCCTGGTGACAATCGTCGTGTCTGCGGAGCGCCCTCGATTCGCGTCTGTGAGTGAAGCCGAATCTTTTTGCCGATCCTCTCCGGATTCGAACCAGGGACTTCTTGTTTCGCGGCCCGAGACGGTTACAACAACGCCAAGGAAGCGGTGAGCGACCGCGACGAAATTAGCGGCTACGTAACGCAACTAACGCACAGGCTGTTACTGCATACTCGTAACGCCTACTTGAAAGTTTCGGCAATTTCGATCGCCTGTGACCGTAAATTTACCGAAGGCACTGTGTCGACATATACATTGCGCATTATTAACATTATTAACTATGCCTCAAACTCAACACTCTCCTCCCGCACTCCCCCCCAAATCGCAGAATAAACATAGTCCTACATACAAAGTCTCAGAACCAGAGTGTACAAAGAGTCTTTCCGATAACACGTATAAAGAGGAAACATATATTACGAGAAGATTCAAACGTAGATTACCACAATCTCCGGGGTCATCGGATTTGTTGATAGAAAATAAATTGGAAGAGTTGCGCTCATCTCAAGAAAAAAGGTTTGTCATTCTTTCTAACTCTCTCGCAACCCTGATTGAACAAAACAGTCTGATTAAAAGTTCTATGGATTCTATGTCTACCAAGTACGATACCCTAATCAACAAGGTGGAGACCCTGGAAATAGAAAACGCTCAGTACAAAACTCAAATCAAGATTCTAGAGCAAAAAGTTGAGTCACTTGAAAAGAAACAGAATTCCAGTGCTTTTGAGATAAGGAACATTCCCAAATCCGAAAACGAAAATAGGGAGTACCTGACCGACACGGTCAAAACCATCACCTCAATCCTGGAAGCAAACCGACCTCTCCAGGATCAGGAGATAGCAGACATATACCGAAACAAGGCCGATACCGTCGTGGTTCACCTCACCTCCAAAGTTAGACAGCTAAATATTATTCAGAGATACAAAGAATTTAATAAGACGCAAAAATCTAAGCAAGAGCAAAGATTAAATACCCGACTGATCGGCCTACAAGGAATCGAAACTCCTATATTTATCTCGGATCACCTGACGATAAATACTAGACACATATTTTACCTGGCAAGGGGACTTGTGAAAAATAAAAAGATCGTCGCTGCCTGGTCGTCTTACGGAAACATATACGTCAAAAAAGAAGAAAGCGGCAGACCCGTAAGGGTCACTAAGGAACAAGACTTGGACCAATTTAACGTATAATTTTGCGTCATACACCTAAGGATTTCCAATTTTTACTTTTTATTTTATTAACCTTAAATTTTATAAATTGCATGCTACATTACATAATAAGCTATTAATTTGCTGATTACCTATTATCTGAGTCTTGTAATTTCAAGTACACACACACTCATTAAACTCAAAATAATACTTACTAGGTACTTTACTTTCTTAATCTACTATTTACTATATTAAACTATAACTAAAATATCTATAGTATAAGTAATTTAACAATTTTGCTACAATTTGTTATATACTTTCTTTTATTACACGTTCCTACTTATCACCTATTTATTTAATATAATTATTAGATATTATGTCCACTACTTCTGCAAATAGTGCGAGCGAGGGCTTGCCTGGTTCTCCTAATCACAGTGAAACACTGGAGCGGGATCCAACCATGGGAATAGAAGGTGAACTAGACAATTTTTCGATCTCTCAGTCTTTCCAATGTAGCCCAGAACAGACAATTGAATATATAAATCATCCTACTGATACATTAAATATCCTGATGCAAAACATTCGCTCAATAAATAAGAACTTTGAGAACTTCGAAACCCTTCTGGCCCGCGTCCCTCTAGAATGCGATGTTTTGATATTAACAGAATGTTGGCTCAAATGCCAAAGTAACACTTTCATTCCGACACTCACAAATTACACGCTGCACAAAACATCAAATCACCTAAACCAGAGTGATGGAGTCGTGGTTTATGTCAAGACGGACCTGTCTGCCACTATCATTGAACCCGATTTTGCCTCCTCAGCGTCTGGCTTGCTCTTAAAGATAGGTGCTAGCTTGGCTATTCTTTGTGTCTATCGCTCACCTTCTATAAAAAACTTAGACACTTTTCTATCCTCCCTGTCCACAATTCTAACAAGCCTATCAAACGTTAAAACTGTAGTCGTCGCTGGTGACATCAATATTGATATCAAATTGACATCCTCAGATGGCCGCCAACTAGACTACCTAAACTGCCTGGCTTTCCACGGGTTCTTACCAGCCCACTATCTACCAACCAGAGACGACACTTGCCTCGACCACATCTTCATTCGCTCCATCCACCCAGCTTCTACACTAATATTTGATACCGCAGTTACGGATCATTTCTCCTGTCTACTCTCACTGAACAAAAAACCAAATAGAATCAATAATATAAAACCGACGATAAAAATTAATTACACCACCCTTGACGAAACCATTCAAGGTATTGATTTCTCGTATTTACTCTGCTCGTGCGACCCAGAGGACGCTACAAATGTTTTCATCAGCATGCTTCAGAATGCTGTACATTTAAATAGTTCTGTTGGTAAGACACCCTATAGGAGGAGAATCATCAAGCCTTGGATTACACAAGGTTTGTTGCGCTGCATTCGAAACAGAGATAGGCTTCACAAAAAGTATAAAAAATCCCCTGAAAACGAAATTAATAAATTAACTTATTATAGATATCGTCACTTCTGTGCCAAAATCCTAAAAAAAGCGAAAAGACAATTTGACACTTATGAACTCAATAAAGCGCACAATAACCCCAAACTATTATGGGATAACATCAAAAGGATCACAAACTCAACAAGACCCCCCGATCCTTCATCTAACTTATTAAATTTGGACTCATCAGCACTACTTTCGTGTAACCTAGCAAACGGGTACTTTGTAAACATTGCTAAAGAATTAGCTAAATCCATCCCTAGCGTCACACCGGTCCCACAATCACAACCCACAAATCGGCACTCTTCTTCCTTTGTGCTAGCTGATACTAACTCGGATGAAGTCAATAACGCAATTATGTCACTCAAAACTAATGCTGCTACTGGAATAGATGGCATCTCTCCGGGTTTACTCAAGAGGTACTCCACTATCCTATCCCCAGTTCTATCTCACATTTTCAATTTGTGTTTCCACTTAGGCGTGTTTCCCTCAGCCCTCAAAAAAGCAATAGTGCTACCGATCTTCAAGGGAGGCGATAGTAAACAAGTTACAAACTACCGCCCAATTGCTATTCTTTCAGCCATTTCCAAGGTTCTTGAACGCATCGTAAATAACAGGCTCGTCGCTTACATCGAAAAGTTTGGCCTTCTGTCTACACACCAATTTGGCTTTAGGAAGAAGAGATCGACGACAGACGCAGTCCAGGAACTATTGGGTTGTGTGCTACAAAACTAATGCGAATCGCTACAAACCCGACTCCACGTAGTCTTGTCTGCCCTACCCCTAAAGTGTAATTCAAACCCGCGTAAGCGCGGAGAAGGCCTGGCGGCCCGCGAGCTCTCATTGCAGGGGTTCGTGAGCTCGCCGCCGCGGCTGAGGCAGGCCGGCGCAGCCTGCCAACAAGCCGAAGGTGCGGAGGTGAGCGAGAACCATCTGCAATGATAAGACCGCGTGGAACCGCCAGAGCCCCGCAACGCCGGAGCCGTGACAAAAACTATGTATGCATTAAGCATACTTACTTTCATTCTACATATTGTATGGTTATTGTCTGTATATAGGATGTACATAAATCAATGAACATTTACATTCCTTAAATCACATCTTGTATTAACTGCACTGAACAATACATTTGTATGAAAAGTTGAATTTATTAAGCTAATTTTCAATAATCTTACAAAAAATTACAATGCTTGATAAAATATGTAATTAAATGGATGTAAAAGTTTACAAGTACACACCTTGTACTAAATTAATTTAACTACCGTAATGCAATTTTAAACTTAATGTTTTTTTATGGATTCATGATAGCATTTTAATAAAGGTATTTATTATGTACAAACGACTAATGTTAAAATATACATTGCACACCCGTTGATTAGTAGGTCGTGAGTTTGATTCTCACACTAACGAACATTCATAATGACAATTACTTACTTAGGAGTACCTACTTTTAGCAGGTTGATGTTTTATATCAATAAACAAGTTTATATAAATATTTAATTTTTTTTTTTCAACAAACCTGATGCAATGATAAACCAATTTCACATACAAACTTAACATACGGTTGTGTGTCAGTACTATCTCGTACGCACCTATTCAGATTTATTGTATATTCTTCAGATACATACACTAAACGCATTTGTAATTTGAACCGCCACATGTCCAGTTAGTTTAATTTATTAAACTTTATCATTAAGTAAATATTAAACCAATTTATTTATTACTAGCGGCCGCCCGCGACTCCGTCCGCGTGGAAAAGTAACTTTTTACCCCCCCTTTCAACCCCTTACAACCCCCTTTTCGCAACAAAAAGTAGCCTATGTCCTTTCTCAGGGTCTAGATTATCTGTATACCAAATTTTATTTAAATCCGTTGAGTAATTTTGGCGTGAAAGAGTAGCAGACAGACAGACAGACAGACAGACAAACAGACAGACAGAGTTACTTTCGCATTTATAATATTAGTATGGATTTGAGACAAGTCTATTGATGAGATTTAACTTAAAATGAAGGGTACAGCACTCTAGCGCCGCCAATTGATTTAAATTTATACCTAGCTACTAAACCGGATCTATTATTACCTATCACTGAACCCTGGGCCAAGGGGTTGGCCCCTTGGCCAACATTTATACTATTTATTGAATAACTGCACAAGTTTCAAAAATTGACAACAACTCTAAAACTTGTGCATTGTTAGTGATAGGTAATAATAGATACGACTTAGTAGCTATAAATTTAAATCAATTGGCGGCGCTATAAATGCCGTGCCTCTCGTCTTATTAATGTCTATCACATCTAATATTATTACTTTATTCTATCATTTATTTAATATGAATAATATGTAAACAGTTACATACATATACATTACTAAATTAAAGACAATATCCTACAGAGTATAGTATAATATGGTATTAATTTAAAATCACGTTATGTAATCAGTGGGATTAATTACATACATAACGTGATCATTTAATTAGAACTATACTAAAGTTGGTAGGTAGGTATTTACTTTCCATCCCATTACAACATTACTAAAAGATCATGTTTAATAATGAGAAAATTGGCCATGTTCGTTGAAACGCCCCATCTTTCACAACAACATAGGTATTTCGATTTTTAGTATACGTAATGTACAGTGACCAGCACATCAAGTTACTACAATCTGTCAAATTTCCTCAGTTGATATTGAACCAAACACGTTTGACATAAAAGTGAGGTTCGATTGAAGAAATTTGACAGATTGTAGTAACCTGATGTGCGGCTGTCTGTACCTATGGGAAGTAGACCATGTAATAAACTAGGTAGGTATATTAAGTACCAAATAAAGGGCAGGGTAGGTGCCTGAAAACCAGCGTTGCCTGGGATAAAATTTTCGTAGTGTCAAAGTTCCTTTCATTCCTTTCATGCACGAAACTTGTATTTTTTGGATTTTCTCCTGCCTATGCATTAAGCTTTTAAACACAATCAATGGTAAAAAAAGCTGGTGGCTTACATAGCTGATAAAGAAGATATATTTCACTACATCACATACATCACATACATTGGTCTGACTCTGAGATAGGTAGCTCAAGCACCCGTGTTTCAGATATCAGAACCAACAGTGGAATTACAAATATATACGTATAATACTTTTTTTTTTGTAAATACATACTTATAATACATAGAAAACACCCAGACCAATACAAACAAACATGTTCATGCACACAAATGTTTGTACTGTGCGGGGATCGAACCCGCAACCCTAGGTCCAGACGCAGCATTCACTACCACTGAACCAAACGGATTACGGAAAGATTAGGTACAAACATTGGTTTTTACGTAGGTACTAATCGATATACTATATTATGTAGAAATAACCACGATTTTACCAAACAACCTTGATAAAAAAACGTATTAATCCATACTAATACTAATTACTAATACTTACTAATACTTACTTACTTATATCCATACTAATCCATACTATATACTATATATACTATATACTATAATATTATAAATGCGAAAGTAACTCTGTCTGTCTGTCTGTCTGTCTGTCTGCTACTCTTTCACGCCAAAACTACTCAACAGATTTAAATGAAATTTGGTATACAGATAATCTAGACCCTGAGAAAGGACATAGGCTACTTTTTATTGCTAAAAGGGGGTTGTAAGGGGTTGAAAGGGGGGTAAACGTTACTTTTCCACGCGGACGAAGTCGCGGGCGGCCGCTAGTTAGAGATAAAGGAACGTAACATTAGTAAATCTGGTCTATCAAAATAATTATATTTAATTAGATTAGTTTTACAGATAAAATTTAATTAGTTAAATTCACACAATAAATGACAAATATAAAAACTTAATCTGACCGCATTAAATCACTTAATCATTGAAAAATAATCCATACTCCATACTTACTTACTTACTAATATTATAAATGCGAAAGTAACTCTGTCTGTCTGTCTGTCTGTCTGTTACTCTTTCACGCCAAAACTACTGAACGGATTTAAATGAAATTTGGTATACAGATAATCTAGACCCTGAGAAAGGACATAGGCTACTTTTTATTGCTAAAAGGGGGTTGTAAGGGGTTGAAAGGGGGGTAAAAGTTACTTTTCCACGCGGACGAAGTCGCGGGCGGCCGCTAGTTAGAGATAAAGGAACGTAACATTAGTAAATCTGGTCTATCAAAATAATTATATTTAATTAGATTAGTTTTACAGATAAAATTTAATTAGTTAAATTCACACAATAAATGACAAATATAAAAACTTAATCTGACCGCATTAAATCACTTAATCATTGAAAAATAATCTTGTTATAATGCATGCCCAATAAATTACCAGAATAGCTGTCAATAAATAGTGATTATTTTTGAGAAACTATTAAGGAGTTCGATAGAATTACCTAAGTAAACATAATCATTACAGTCAAAAAGTATAGTTATAGGTCTTATCCATCTCGGGGTTATAGATGTTGCCTTGCTGCCAATAGCTTTCCTCCTTTTTTCCCCAAGGATAACCTCTTTTAGGTAATATCCCTTGACCAGTTATGGGGAATGTTCCCCATGATTAGGGAAGATTTTCCACCGAACCGAGTGATATTGGCTCGGGGACCTATGTAGGTCCGATGAACCATCTTGGTTTGTCGTATATATTCCAAGTAGACATGCGAACTTTGCTTTCGCGATGTAGATTGGAAGGGGAATTTGCATCTTGTATGGAACAGTCAAATTAGCGCCATCTGTTGACAGTCGGATGGTACTGTGGCAAACTTGTTTTCTTCGGGTGATGGTACCTAGCTACTAAACCGGATCTATTATTAGACACGGCAGCACATCAGGTTACACATTATACATAACTATAACTACGACGCATCAGTTGTGTTAGAAAGAAAGTCGCTTTGACATTATTGGTGGATTTTCTACAGTATGCCTAAATTAGCCAATGTTTGATCTGACATAAGCTGAGCGCCAATAGAATGGTTTCATCGACGGTAAGCCACAACGCCTGCGCGTACGTTAGAGATGGGACTCAAATCGATAGTTAAAACTAGAATCGAGTTGACGCGTAATTCGAATCATCGCATCGATTTGAATATTATTAATTGACTTTTTCCAAAAAATTTTGACTTTCAAATAATCCCCAAAAATTATACAACGACTACCTACACCAGAATGAGTGTATAAACTTTTGACTATACCTCATTCTTCACAAAAAAAATGCACAACATACCTACCCTATAATGCCGACTCGCGGCGCGAGCGGTCATCGAGTCGAGTTTTCACCGTCACGATTCAAATCGAATGTGGTTCGAGTCCTATCACTAGGCTAAGATTGTCACTTCAAATAGAGCAGTTATCAAAATTCAAAGTTTTATCTATCTTAAATTGAATAAATCTGTTTTATTGAAAATGGCGCCTCAACTCTCAAGAGTTGAAAGGGAGCGAATAATTGCGCTTAGAAGGAGTGGTTACAGAGTAAAGGATATTTGTGACCAAACTGGCGTAACGGTGAGTTATTTTATTTTGTTCTATTTATTAAAAAATATAACTTTAGACTCATCATCATCATCATCAGCTTGTGTCAGTCCACTGCTGGACATAGGCCTCCCCCAATGTTCGCCATTTCACCCTGTCTTCGGCGAGACGCATCCAATCTATACCAACGGCTTTTCGCAGATTGTCACTCCTTCTAGCTATCTTGAGAATAATAATAGTGAAATGGCAAACAAGTTGTAGTAACAATTTTAAAATGAGAATTTGATCTTAGCTATTTTGAAGAAGGCAGATAGTAGACATGGTGCGAGTAGTGGTTTTGCCAGTACCCGCGGCGGAGGCAGGTACGCTGCACAATTTTTGCCGGGTACCCGACAAAATTAAAATGCTGATCGCGCTAAAAAGTTGGCTATTTTGCATCATAATTCACCAATATCCATACTCCATACTAATATTATAAATGCGAAAGTAACTCTGTCTGTCTGTCTGCTACGCTTTCCCGCTTACACTTCACAACCGATTTTGATGAAATTTGGCACAGACAATCTTTAGACCCAGGGAAAGGACATAGGCTACTTTTAATTTTTAAAAATAGGGATGAAGAGGGTGAAATAAGGGTAGAAAGTTTGTATGGGATTTCTTAATTTTAAAAGATAAAACCATGAAACTTTATATTTGGGCACTTAACAAGATATAATTAAACATTAGTTCTAGCGTTTTTTAAATTTCGACCAGTGAGGGGGTGAAATAAGGGTTGAAAGTTGTATGGGATTTCTTAATTTTAAAAGATAAAACCATGAAACTTTATATTTGGGCACTTAACAAGATATAATTAAACATTTGTTCTAGCGTTTTTGAAATTTTGACCAGTGAGGGGGTGAAATAAGGGTTGAAAGTTTGTATGGGTTTTCTTTATTTTAATAGGTAATACCATGAAAATTCGTATTTCAGCACATGATAAGATATAATTAAACATTTGTTCTATTATTTTTGAAATTTCGACCACTGAGGGGGTGAAATAAGGGTTGAAAGTTTGTATAGGATTTCTTAATTTTAAAAAGGTATTACACCTACCATGAAACTTCATTTTTAAGCACATCCATACTAATATTATAAATGCGAAAGTAACTCTGTCTGTCTGTCTGTCTGTTACTCTTTCACGCCAAAACTACTGAACGGATTTAAATGAAATTTGGTATACAGATGGTCTAGACCCTGAGAAAGGACATAGGCTACCTACTTTTTATTGCGAAAAAGGTATTGTAAGGGGTTAAAAGTGGGGTAAAAAGTTACTTTTCCACGCGGACGAAGTCGCGGGCGGCCGCTAGTTGAAATATAAAAGTGTAAATGTAATTTCCGAAACGACTTGTTCGGGAATCCCTTCAGGCGAACACCTTAACCACTGCGCCATTGAGGCCGGCCACCACATATTTTAACCTTCAATTTTTTTATGAAATTGCTTAGAATGAGATTTCTTAACGAAAAATTCCGATTTATCATCAACCGCTCGTTCAATATTTTTACCGTCCACTTAATCTTTTTTTACCGCCCATTTAATTATTTTCTTGCTCAATTAATAAACTGATCCGTTTCATAATTTTTTATTGTGATTGACGACCCGTTTAGCGCAATGGTTTGAGCGCCGGTTGGGACGTAATGGTCGCGGGTTCGATTCCCGCACCGACACAAATGTTTGTTGATGAAACAGATATTTGTGTTGGGTCTGGGTGTTTGTGGTTGTTTGTGAATGAAGATTGTGTTTACGAGAGTGAAAGATGCGGATTTTATGACGATGAAAGTGAGTACACAGAAGATGATGTGAGTGAATGTTGTAAGAGCGGCGAGGATGTAGATGTTGATGGATGTTTGCACGAGGAGCCAGAAGTGAGCACGACTGAACAGCTATCTGAGTCGGAAAGTGAGTTAGGCGAAAAATCCAAGGAGAGCATGAGCGTGGAACTTGAACAGCAGCTGGAAGATAAAAACATTCAGCGAAGTTATAATCATTCAAACCACAGAGTACATTGTATTATATAGTAATAGAGATACAACTCAGCCTTTTTTGTGGAAATGAGATAGTGCTGCCTCTGAACGCGAGTTATGGAATTAATAGTATGAATGTGTGTGTGAATGTGTGTGTGTATGTGTGTGTGTATGTGTGCGTGTGTGCGTGTATGGGTTGTTTTCAAGGATGTTTATTTGATTTGTTTTTGACATAGCTTTAGATATTCCTTATTCACAAAAAATATAGTAAATAAGAAATAGGTAAAGCTATGTCTAAAACACATTACCTTAAAATTATTGTAATTTCTCTAAAAAAATGTTCTCGTTACAAAAATAAAATAAAATATATTGTTTTGTATTTCACAAATGTTTATTTCTTTCTCTTCAAACACTGAATAATATTTCTTTGCGTCTTCAAGATAGCATTACTATTGTATTGCTTGTTATCGTAACGCTTGATAAGTTGCGCCCAAGCTTCCTCATAGTTCCGATCAGTAATAGCAAAATTCCGAAGCAAGTTACTTGGGTCTCCTTGTAGACTTGTATTCAAGTACTTAGTGTAACTTCTATACTCCAGTCAAGCTCTTATTATTATGTATAAGAGCTGTAAACATATTATTATGGAATGTTTGCCACTCTTCATACTTTCCGGAAAATGTCGGAAGTTGAATTCTCGGAAGATTTAAGTCATTTGAATCTGATGATGACAATGGTGACAAGTTGTTCTAACTGATCCTTCGTCGGTGAAATACTCGTGATCAGTTTGACAAGAATCTTCTTGGATGAACGAGCTGACCTGATTATCCTATGACCCTCTTTGAATTCCAACCATAATTCCTCTAAATTCTCAAGATGTGTCTCAATATACGATCGAGTGATGCTGGCCTTAACACTTTTCTTAAAAATTTTATCAGCCTTTTGAATTTTTAAGTAAATATCGGATTGATTCTCGACTAACTCCATTGTTGAAAAAATGACATTAAATTCTTACTTACTGTTTCCGAGCAACATTTACGGTCTACATTTACTTCATTGAATTTATGACTTGCGTAGTTAAAACGCATTTTGTTAACTTTATCAGTTATTTCCCGGGTTTAATTCCAATAATGAAATAAAATTCATGAGAAAATGACTTGAAGAAAAATTTATATTTCAATAACGTCAAATTGACAAGACATTCAGAGAAATAAAAACTAACATAATTAAGCAAACTCCTTTTACAGAAAAAGTTTCAATATAAAAATATATAAATTAACAGATAGTGCGCCATCTTGCGTCACTTCATTTAACTAAGTTGTAAGCTGTGAAAACAAGGTTATATCCTACCATCTATAAAGGAATTACTGAACAACTTACTAATATAGCCCTACTTAATTAAATATCATCTACTATTCAAAAAATAATACTACTGTCATGCTCTTTTTTATTTAGCCCGATTATATTTCTAGTTTGAAAGTTCCATGATTATTTCCCCTGATTCAGACGTTGTGATGATCGATGACATTAGTGACATGCCGTTGCGAACTAAAATGCCAACGAACGGCGATGACAGAAATGACAGCAAAGTAAAGAAAAATAACAACGAAGAAGTTTTGATGGAAAAAGCCGAAAGAAGTTTGCAGTCTACGACGGATAACAAGAGGACGTTCCGCAGGACAAGGAGGAGGGGTAGGCAAGGCAGAAGCGAAAGAGGACACCAGCCGCTAGTAGGTGGCGTGGAGCTAAATTTAAAGAGATAGCGGTAAAAGATTATAAGAAGAGGAAGAAAATTTTTGATGCGTATTTTTATAGTGATGTTTTTATAAAGATGAGTTTTATGTTATGTTGTTTTTTATAAAGTTGTAAACAGTTTTTAACCCCTCAATGGGCAGTAGGTATAAATACAATCCATTGGTTTTGGACCTTATCTCCAACACATAAGGTTCAGAGTATGGTGTCTAACATATCGACAGAGCCTCATAAAGGGTTAAGGTGTATGGAAGATGTATGAGAGCAGTATGAGGGCATACTGAATGCAGAATGGCAGAGTGTGGTGTGGGCAATCGGTAGATGCATGATATGGAACGTGTAAGAGAACGATGTTTGTATTAGGATGACGTGTGAGAGTGAGGGAGAAGACGAATGGCCGCGGACGACGGAAGATGTAAAGACGGGAAGAATATTATTTGTTAAATACAAGAAGATATACTAAAACCTGGTTTCCTTGCCCCACCATCCTACATTAATTAATTTATTTATTTATTACTCATTTTTGTTAATTTTGGTTTATTAAATGTAACTGCTTATTCAACGTGACATATATATATATATAAATGTATTATATATATAGTAGTCTATATATATATATATATATATATATATATATATATATATATATATAGTACTAGCGGCTGCCCGCGACTTCGTCCGCGTGGAAAAGTAACTTTTTACACCCCCTTTCAACCCCTTATAACCCCCTTTTCGCAATAAAAAGTAGCCTATGTTCTTTCTCAGGGTCTAGATTATCTGTATACCAAATTTCATTTAAATCCGTTGAGTAGTTTTAGCGTGAAAGAGTAACAGACAGACAGACAGGCAGACAGACAGAGTTACTTTCGCATTTATAAATTAGTATGGATTAGTATGGATGGAAGTATGGATGGATAATCAAACTTGTTTAATTGCTTTAAAAACTTTGCTGCTACCTTCTTTGCACACCTGCATATATATATAATACCTAAGTATTGTAAACATTTACGATTACGTCAGTGATTTTAAAAAGTGATGTAACCGAACAATTACCTTCACAATAGATAAATTTTTATTAGAGAGATATTAAAAACTTAAACGACATTGTCCGTAAAAAAGTGTTTAAATTAGTTATTACAGTTACATATTTAGATAATTTCCTTTGTTGTAGATTTCAATGGACACCGTGCGGCGGAGATTAAAAGAAGCCGGAAGAAAATGTTGCCGCCCGCAAATTTTTTAACAAATTACCACCCTTGTTGATTTACCCATACATAAATTTAACCCGCCAGTAGTCGCGCGTGGGTCGAAAAGACCCAGAGGTGCAGAATTTGATCCGTAATTCCTTTAATATTATTAGTTTTAGTTTGCCGCACTAGATACCTTCAAGTGACTATATAGTGAACTCGTACCCCCCACCTCGGCCATTTCGCCTGCGGCGTTTGGACAGGACAGACGTGTCAAGTGAGTATGGGTCGTTTAGACCCTTGCGCGACCGTTCATGTAAGTGTTTTTTGGTTACTATCAAAAATATAAATTATTATTATTATTGTTTACAGAATGTCTCGTATGCGATTAGATGCCACGACTATTGAAAAAATATTACATGAAGATGAAATCGAAGGGGAGGAATGTTCAGAAATCGAAGATTACTTAGAAATCGACGAACATGATTCTAATTCTTGTCAAAGTTCGGAAGAGGAATCTACTGAGTTTGTATCTTCAAATCCAGTACCTACATCAGATAATTTATTTCAAAGAAGAACTGACCTACATGATGTACCATTGATCTACATTCGTCAAGGACACTACCTCTCTAAAAATGGCGCTGTAAAATGGAATATTGAAGAACCTCCCAGATCAGTACGGACGCGAAGCCACAACATTATCAGAGAGCGTCCTGGTCCGATCAATGAGGCTAAAGATGCCCAAACACCTGTAGACTGCTGGGTTTTGATGTACCCTGATAATGTATTAGAGCAAGTCGTGGTTTACACTAATATTTACATTTCTGCAATTCAGAATAAATTTCAAAGAGAAAGAGACTGTTTACTAACTGATTTGATAGAATTGAAGGCTCTATTGGGTTTACTTTATTATTTTGGAAAGTTACGTGGTGCACACTTGAATACAAAAGATTTTTGGGCCACAGACGGTACCGGATCGGACATTTGTATAGCTACTATGTCTCGCCAACGATTTCACTTCTTGCTTCGATGTCTTAGATTTGATGACATAAATACTCGTGAACAAAGACGGCAGAGTGATAAATTAGCTGCAATAAGGGTTTTTTTTACGAGTTTTGTTACAAGAATAAAGAAGCATTATTCTTTGGGTGATACAGTTACAATTGATGAAAAACTTGAACCGTTCCGTGGACGCTGTCCATTCAGACAGTACATGCCAAATAAACCGGCAAGGTATGGGATAAAAATATTTGTTATGGCTGACTCGAGGACCTATTATACAGCTGAAATGGAAATCTATGCTGGAAAACAAAATGCTGGTCCATTTGATGTCAGTAATAAGCCTTTAGATCTCGTCAAACGTATGGTGGAGTCAATCAAAGATTCTCATCGCAATGTTGTTATGGACAATTGGTTCACAAGTTTTCCTTTGATCACAGAATTGTATGAAAACTATGGCCTTACAGTTTTAGGTACTCTTCGAAAAAATAAACCCGAAATACCACCTGTTTTTACTTCAACAAAAGGACGCGAATTAAAATCAACATATTTTGGATTTCAACCTAATTGTACTTTATTGTCGTACGCCCCAAAGAAAGGAAAAGTTGTGCTTCTCGTTTCAACGATGCATCATGATGCAATGATTGATCCAGAAACGGGTGACAAACTTAAACCAAAAATGATAACGGATTACAACATGCATAAATGTGGTGTAGATGTTGTAGACGAAATGTGTGGCACATATTCTGTATCAAGAGTAAGCAAAAGATGGCCCCTCACCATATTTTTTGGACTTATGAATGTAGGAGCAATAAATGCGTATGTAATTTATAATGCGAACATGACACGCTTGCAAAAAGAAACTGTTGAACGAAGACACTTTCTAAAAGATTTAGCTCTGGGTTTGGTGATGCCACAAATTGAAAAAAGGTCTTCCATCACTACTTTACCTAGGCTTATCCGTAGCAAGATGTCTCAAATACTTGGGAAACAAGAAATCCCAGAAAGATCTCAACCATCAGAGGTGTCCAGTAATGTTCGTGGTCGATGTACACTCTGTCCCCCTAAGAAGGATAGGAAGACCAAGACTCAGTGCCATTTCTGTCAGGTATTTATTTGCCGAGATCATACAATGTTTGTATGTGAAAATTGCAAACAAAAAGATTAATTAGAGTGTAAAAAACATACCAAATATTTGTCTAATTCTAAGATTGATAATTTTATAGGACTTTTTTTGTGATACTTTTGAGGCTGATTGTGATAATTCTAAGATTGTCTAATTGCTTATAAGTTTTTTTTTCATACAAAGATACTCATATACTGTTATAAAAAAATAATTATAGTTGTTGATTATTGATAAAAATAAATAATTACCTAAGTTTTCTAAACTGCTATGATAAAAGTACCTTTTTTCTAGCACATTTTTAATAGTATAGATAAAGTTGATTGTTCCAGTAAAACAAATTAAAATGTTAAATTACATTACTTGTTTTAGTGTCAAATTTATAATAAATACATTTTTTTATAAAAAAATATATGCCTTGTCATTTAAATCATCTATATAATATCTGGGTCTTATCGACCCGGACGCGACTGTTGGTGTCCCAAAATGAAGCGCGAGTACTGGCGGGTTAAATCTTATTTGATGGCAAATGCCTATTACACAGTTGAAGAATACTTAAATGACGAGAATTTGTGGAAATGATAAATTGTTCACCTACACTGTGTTATAAAATGTTAACTTTATTAAATTTTTCAAAATTTTTATGATTAAAAATCTGAAAACGAGTTTCTTGCTGATTCTTCTCGGTGGAATAATAACCTTCCGAATAAGCGGTAGATTATAAAATTTGACATTCATAAATGGACGCAAATAAGCAATAGTCTGTAAACCCACATGACTGTCATTCCGGGAAAATGGCGTTTGAAAATTCAGAACAAGTTTTAAATACTTTGTATGGAGATTTTTGAAAAGTTTGACATGTTTGATGATAATAAATTAAAGTTAATTACTTTATTCAACTCATTTTATTTTAAATAATAGAAAAATATAGTCGTTATTACGAGAAAAGACAGATTTTTTGATAGCAAAACTTTCTATAGCTTATTTACACCTAATAAAACATTTTAAGAGACATAGAATGTTTTTGCTAAATAACCAATTGAACTTGGTAGATTTTTTTTTAAATGCGTTAAGTGCTTTGAAACACTTTTGAAAAATTAAAAACCGTTGTTGAGTAGGTTTAAGAAACAAATCATGTCTCTTGAGTTGTTATTGAACATTGTAAAAAGTATTTGAGCGGATAGTTTAACACCCAACTTATCCGCTACCTAAAAGATCATTCGCTACTCCATGACTGACAATATGGTTTTAGACCGAAACGCTCCATATATAATCTTCTAGCGTACGTATCACACTTCTGGGGAGATGCTATAGCGAAGTATGTTGATTGTTGGAGATCCACGCTTCGGCATGAATGGGCCGTCTCGACCGGAGTGATACCACTGCCTCACAGAAAACTGGCGTGAAGCCGCACCCGGAGAGGGGGGGGGGGGGATGGAGATAAAAGGTTGGCAGCGCACTTGCGACTCCACTAGTGTTGCAGATGTCTATGATCCGCCTGCTCGTCTGCTACCTTTGTCCCACTGCTGGGCAAAGGCCTCCCCTAAAAGTCTCCATTGGACCCTATTTGTAGCAATGGTTCGCCAATGGACGGAGAAGTGTTCTAAGTCATCACTGTGTTGGCAGCCAATGTGTGAGTACTTTTTGGAACGGATGGTGGTATTTATCTTGATATCGTCAAAGCTTACAACCGTGTTTGGCATTGTTCGCTTCTCTCCAAACTTCCGGGTTACGGCCCTGAAACCTCGCTTATGCGATTGGGTTGCGGGATTTTTGGTGGGTTGCAGGATTCGTGTCCTTCGGAAAACATAATGAAGAAACCTGCACCTCTCTGAAACGTGTAACCGTGAATCGGATGGTCTGGTTCCCCTGCTGAAGGGTTGCAAAGGTCGGAAGGCAGTCGCTTCATTGTAATTGCCAGACTCCCCAAATCCTGGATCATTGTCAGAGCGTGCCCAGTACTCCGAAGCGACCGCTTTGGACGCAACCGGGAATAACACGCTGAGATGTGGTGACTCTAGTCTCAATCGTAAAACGTGCAAAAGATACTTTTACGAACGTTTACAAATCATCTGTCGTAGGTATTCCTAAAAAAAATCTTTAGGATAATAGAAAGTCAAACGAACTTACCTGTAAGTGAAGTTCGAGGAATATTAAACGAAGTGATTCGCCCGAGAGATTACATTATATTTACTTGTAGTAGCACGCGTATGTGCTGCCATCGTACACATTTTTAGAGCAACACACCTAGACAGAGTAAAAATATCACCGTGTCGCTGCGGGTAGATACATGTCTCATATACGTATTCGGTCGGCCATTGGGAACCTTTGCTATTTTGTGTAAGTGGGTTAGATCAAAACGAGAGCTAAACTGGGTTTGGGTGGGACTGTAATCTCTCGGGCGAATCACTTCGTTTAATATTCGTCGAACTTCACTTACAGGTAAGTTCGTTTGACTTTCTATTAAACTTCAGTGATTCGCCCTTCGAGATTACATTATATTTACTTGTAGATGTTTAAAGTCACACGAAATAGCAATAGTGAATAAGAAGAGAAAAATAAATAAAAATAATTATCATTACATAAATAATGTATTTAACTCCAGTTTAAACAATTTTCAGCACAAAAAGATAATATTATTAGTGTCATAATTAACATATTTAATATATATACTTATTCGTACCCTTGGATAGGTATATGATTAAACAACCGTTAGACAAGGCTGCCCTGCAAAAGAGAGCGGGCAAATGTATCAGACGTGTCAACCACTTCTCGATTATAAAATTTCGCAAATGTGTTAGAACGCCCAGTCCAACCGGCTGTCATTTTAATAGTATCAATACTCACTCCAAGTCGGTTTGCAGCTGACGTGGAGGCATGCCTCGTACTATGAGCTCTAAAGATAGAAATATCAATTCCACTTTCTTTCAAGGTAGCCTTTATCCAACGACTCAATGACTGAGAACATACACTCTTAAAAGGTTTCCTAAAACTTATAAATAGAGAAACACAATCAGCACTACGATTTTCAGCCGAAGCAGATAAATATCGTTCCAGAACCCGAGCCGGGCATACAGACGATCTTTCATTAAAAAATGGAAGATTTAAAGATGTCTGGGCCGGATTCACACCTGATGTTTTAATTGGATCAGTTATATGTATGATAAATTTATCGTCTAATTTAATAATGTTGCAAAGTTTGATTAATGAAAAAGTCTGTACTCGATGCGCTGTTACTAAAGCCAAAAGAGTAATTAATTTCTTTGATAAACGCTCTAAAGAAAGATTCTCGTTAGGATACCAGTTAGCTAAATAATCTAAAACTATTGACGGATTCTAAGTGTTTTGGTATCTCGGCCTTGGCGGACGTAATTTGTAAACACCCTTAAGAAAGCGTAAAATTTGACTGTTATTAATGACTTCAGGAGTTAAATTAGAGCTAGAGCCGATTTAAAAGTATTTAAAGTGCCATATTTCGAACCTTGATTAAAGATTGTAACAAAAAATTCCATTACTATGGGTGCCGATGCGACGAACATGTCGTAATGTTTCTCTTTGCAGAATAAAAACCATTGTTTTATACAACAGTTGTACTGCTTCAAAGTGTTATCCGTTAATGAAGCCAGCATAACATCTGCGGCCTCTGGCGGAGCACCCTGCTTCATGAACGCCGCCCTGATAGTATGCCGGCAACCATGGTAAGATTCTGATGCATCTTGTGTTCGGTCCTGTAAGGAGAGGTTAGTAAGCTAGGGTTAGGCAAAAATTCGATAATGTCTGAAACCAATAGCTTCTTAAAAAGGGGATACCAAGCCTGGGCCGGCCAAAGAGGCACCACTAAAATTCCATAAGCTTGATCTGATATTATTTTTTGTAATACTTTCAGTATCAGACAAAAGGGAGGAAAAGCGTAGAAAAAATAAGGTGACCAGCTAAAAGTTAAAGCATCTATTTTGTATGCATCAGGATCTCGGTGCCATGAAACAAATAAGGTACATTTTGTATTTACCCGGCTAGCAAACAAGTCGATTTCAGGACTACCAAAGCGTAGACAAATTTTACGGAAAGCCTTATCTGATAATTCCCATTCGATATCAGCGTGTATACGACGAGATTCAGCATCGGCAATGGTATTGGCCTTAGAACTAACGTAGGAAGCGAAGATGAATAAACTTCTATCTTCACACCACTGCCAAATTTCACGACTAAGATTACTTAAATGCGGGAACTGTATTCCACCCATTCTGTTTATGTAGCAGATGGCTGTAGAATTATCAATTCTCAGAAGGATCTCACAGTTCCTATAATCTTTAGCAAAAATTTTAAGGCCAAAAAATGCAGCTGACAACTCTAAGTAATTAATGTGTTGAGTCAGTTCTGCACTAGACCATTGCCCGCTGGCTGTCTTGTTAGCGCAGCAGACTCCCCAACCGGTACGAGATCCATCAGAATATATCTCTATTTTATAGCTGCCTCTACGAATAGGGGCACCATCCCCATCAATATGGCGAAGCCACCATTCAAAATCTGGATGAAGAGAATCAGGAATAGTAATAAACTGATCGTAATCATCGTCTTGTTTAATGTGAAGAAATTTATGGCGTTCGAAGTTTTTTGTATACATCCATCCATAAGGAACCGCTGGGCAAACGGATACGAGTAAGCCAATTAAATGAGCAAATTGACGAAGTCTACATCGCTTGATCGAAGAGAAATGAAGAAGCTCGTTTTTAATTTTGCATTTCTTTTCATCCGGTAATTAATAGTCCCTTCTAATGAGTTAAAAACAAAGCCTAAAAAGGCTGCCACATGACTAGGGATGCATACAGATTTTTTATAATTTATTGTAAAACCTAAATTTTAGAGAACGTCCTTAGTATTAACGAAATTTCTCATACAATCAGAATATGTATCTCCAAGAAGGAAGGTATCGTCTAAGTAAATTACTGAAATAAATCCCTGATTACGTAGATACTGCATAACCGGCCTCATCAATTTTGTGAAAATATAAGGAGCTATGTTAAGGCCAAAGGGTAGGACTTGAAATTCATACATTTTGCCAAGCCACAGAAAGCGTAACAACTTTTTATAGTCATTATGTATACTTATAGAAAAATAAGCATCCTTAAGGTCAATAGAGCACATAAAGCAATTATCTGTAACAAATTTCATAGCTGTTCTATAGTCCTCGAGCTTAAAATGTGGGGCACTGATATACTTATTTAAAGGCTTTAAATTCAAAATGAATCTATTTTTACCGTTACTCTTCTTTACCAAGAAAATACTGGAAAGAAATTGACCCTCGCAGGGCTCACACTGACAAACAGCACCTATACTTAAAAGGTAGTCGACCTCTGCGGTCATCTCAATTTTGTAAGTCTTCGACTTTGGTTTATTTACAGGAATAACTAATTGCGTGTAATCTACTGATGCGGGGATGCGTAAACCAGAGATCCATCATAATAATACAGGATCTGTGGTAATCTTCTGCCATTTGTTATAAAAAAATCTAACTTTACCAGCCTGAAAATGACCATCTAGCGGCGCGGGCCCCGTGGCTGCTGCCGCGGTGGGGCTCGATAGTCGTTCGCTCTGCGAGTCGGCGGCGGCGGCTTGCGCCCACCACTCGACGAGTTCTGCTTCGCTTGAGTGCGGCGCGGAAGCGGTGGTAGAGGCGCCGCCGACGCCGGCGCCCCCCTCCAGTTTAAAGCCCTCGACGAAGTCGCCTCAGCAGGTTTGATTCGAGCCTGAGGCTTGGGTTTAGCCAGTACAGGCTTTAATTCCGCCCCAGTCCTAGATATAGCCTTCATAGACTTCAACTTTTCTTGTAAGTCGCTTCCAAACAACAAGCTATCTCTTTTTAGGTCCTTTACATTCTCTTTTACCTCCTTGCCAAGGGTTGATAGTAAAAAACTGCGTCGTGCCATAGTCTCTGTAAAATGTATGTGACAGAGTAATCTACCTGCATCACTAAGCGGTTTTAGAATCTTATTTACCTCCAAATTGTTCTTACTGTCAGACGTCAATAAGCCTGATATTGTAGTACCAACGCCGGTTATAACTTTTGCCAGTAAATTTTGCTTTTCAAGCAAGATATTGTCCCGTCTTAAAACATTTTCGTTAGACGCTGCCTTAATCTTGGCATTAAGAGCAGGAGTTTGTGCTAGCTTTAAATTTTCCGGAATTTCAAAATGACCAATCAATTCCTTCTTTGTATCTGTTTTAAGACCGTTCACTAAAATATCAGACCACCTAAAAGCTAAGTCTCTTTGAATGCTGGGGCCGAACTTTTGATCTGTCACTGGCTCTTCCCCGAGAATGCTTAGAACTTCAGGTTCCAATTCGATGATTGGTTCAGAAGACTGCGCCAATACCTCCGCCGATGCTGAAGCCTGGTTGACTTGATTCACCACGGAAGCGAGGGCGGGTGCGGGCGCAGGAGATAAACGTGGTGGCGTGTCGATAGCAGTTGGTCGCTCAATACCTGGCTCCAAGTGAAGGGCATTGACTAAGTTGTAATGTACTCCGATATCACACAACTCACTGGCTCGCCAACACACTATATGCGCAGGCGGCGCGTCCGCTCTCGCCTGTGGCTCGCGCCAGACTGACGCGCGCCCCGCCACACAGTGCGCACGAGACAGTGTATAGTACAGGTATATTTACACAAACACTACATCTCTTCCTTATTGGAAATCTTATTAATCAACTGATTCACAAATGGCATATTAATCACATTTAATTTCCTCCGGATTATGATTTCCTCCTTCATCTTCTTAAACGGATTTCCACTCACCTTCAACCTACATAAAAGATCTGCACTGCCTTACCCCTTGTGAATTCACTGCATTATTCCTCCACCCAAAGGTTGTCTGGAAGAGATCGCTATTAGCGATAAGGCCGCCGACACTGTACTTGGAAACCACCATTAGCATTAAGTTCTGCAATGTGTCGCGCAATAAAGAGTATCTATCCATCTATCCAACTTCAATTCTCTTCAGTTCCAGACGAACAGACGGATCACCCGATGGCAAGTGATCACCGCCGCCCATGGACACCCGCAACACCAGAGGAGTCGCAAATGCGCTGCCGACCTCTTAAGAAGGAACACGCTCGCCCCCCGGCCGTACCGGTTCGGAAACACCGCCGGTGACAGCTCATTCCACAGTTTTGTAGTTCGAGGCAGAAAGTTTCCCGAGAAACACACAGTTGAAGATTGCCAAGCATCCAAATGATGTGGGTGGAACTGTTGTCGAGTGGAACGGTGACGAAATGAAGCGGCAAGAATCAATCCGAACAATTCCTCAGAGCATTCCTCATGGTATAATCGGTAGAATAGCGAAGCTACATCTCTACGCAGCGCCAAAGGATCGAACCTACTGCAAATATCTTGGCAGACTACTACGCACCTACTACTATCTTGGCAGTTTACTAGGGATTTCAAATAATAGAGGCACTTTACATTTGAAAACGTAACTTTAATAATCCTCATCAACCTCATTTGATTCAATGTAATGTAACGTTCAAGACAGCAAGAGCAATGTAACATTTTAATTAAAATAACACGGAGATAAGGCGTTCGTCCCATAACACAAATAAGTAGTCAAAATGATAATTTTACGAGAATAAACAATGACTACATGGTACTCCCATGTAAAACTCAGAGAAGAAACCAACAAGTTCTACATAGAGTCCTGTTGCACATACAATTGCAATTTTACAAAAATCAACTAATGAGAAAGATTGCATTTCAACTTTGTCCAACACGGTCTCTTACAACCAACACATGGTCCCCTTGGACCAATACAACACATATTGTGGTCTCTTTCACCCACTTCATCTACGTGCATCTCTCTATGCCACGTTACCGAACCCTCCAGGTTCCACGGCTTCCCAAGGAAACCCAACACCCACCAGAGTTATCCGCGTACCGCGTACTCACGGACTACACAGAGCAGACACCGATTTCTCTCGAGCTACGGCTACGAATAACCTCTGGTGCCATCAACACATACCAGCACAAAACTCAATGCAATCCGAATCTCTACACCGAAACAACTTTTACGAACTCTCGGACTCTACATCGTCATGATCGATTTCTTCAATGATTTCGTCATTATCAGGGAGCTTTCTTAGCCTATCACGCGCGTATTTGTAAGTGCGCCTAGAACTCACGATTTTAGAACATAACGATCTCCATCCAAGATCTCAACTATTTCAAACGGCCCTCTAAACTTAGCTCTTCATTTTCAATCAAAACATCGTACTGTTATACGTTGAATCGGTTTAGGGTTTTTAAAAAAGAAAATATTTATTTTGGTCGAGGCGGCCGTCTAGGATGAAGGATGGAGTTAGACTGAGGATGAATTGTATGGGATGTAAGGCTATGGAAGGAAACCGATGACTGAGCAATAAAGGAGAGTAGGTAGGCGTAAAAGGGTGCATAGACCAGGTATAACACCTCCCAGGGGTAGACTAAACATCGGGGTTAAAGAAACGATGTTTAGGAAGAACTGTCCCAGCAACGGGAGAAGGAAGTCTCAAGGACAGTGAGTAACCAAATACGAAGTAAGGTAAGTGGATTAGAAGGAAGGTAAATGAGTAAGATGGTAAGTGGATTTGAAGGTAAGTGGCTAAGATGGTAAGTGGATTTGAAGGTAAGTGGATAAGATGGTAAATTGATATGAATTGAAATTATATGTTTGCCCTAATTTTTGGATAAGGTGTGTTTTCTGTTTCAGGAAGGCGCGTAATGACCTCGAGGGGAATAGCTGGTTCGGGAGCTGGAGCTGCACCGGAAGGTAAGGTTACAGGAACACTTCGGAAGGAAGTCGGGAAAAGGTAGGTCAGACGACCGCGCGATTTAATTAAAATAAACAATTTAAAAATACAAAATAAGGACAATACACAAAGAATTACAATAAGTGTAACTGAGTAATGAGTCTCATACTTTATGATCGAGTGTTGATTTAGAATTTTGTCTGTTTCATCTGATAAAGATCTTAATTTTGATTTGGTTTCTAATGTAAAAATATCTAAGTCAATATTCTGTAACTTCAATGGAGGCTCATTATTCGTTATTTTAATAAACTTATCTAGTGTACAACAAGAATCATTTATGATACTGAAATCGGGGAGGCTTACAGATACATTAATATTTAAAGTATTCATTTTAGGTATTAATTTAGTGCTTTTACAATATGCTATACATTTATTCGGGATAGTGAGAATACCTATTCCGATAATATTAATTTCGACATTCTTTTGATTTAAACATTCTATATAAAGTTTATTATTCTGGGATTGTACATAAATCCAATTATTATTATAAAGTGGTTTCCATAAATCTATGTGTCCGTGAATAAATTCCGTTTGGCACTGCACTGGCAACACTTTAATGACCCGCGTAATCAATTCACTTTCGCAACTCGGGTGCGCACTAGTTGAAATCACTGTCATGACGTCACAGATGTATTCGCGCGAGCTTATCGCTATGCATTCCTTAAGCGAGCCGATGTTACAGTACTCTGATCTGTCTTTGGTCAATGCTATGTACTTATTACTAGGTACAACATATGTAAAAGAATACGGCTTAGATTTATCATGGGGCGTAGGTAACGCCAAACTATGATACAAGTTAAATTCCTTGGGTGAGACCAAGGGTATTCTTAAAACAAAAACAATCTTGTTGTTGGCACTATAGCATACTACACTAGAGATATTTAATAACAAATGAATATTACTTAATGCTAACTCTACAGGTAACTTATAATCAACAGGTAAGTAACGAAAGTTATCGACAATTTCTTGGTACAGTTGCGCAGGTGTTAGCACGGCCGGATGCATGATGTTCTGGCCGCTCAGCACGATAGCGTTTGTTATGTCTTCCAGACGGAATGATAAGGTTAGCAAAGAAGCTTCCAGACTATTTAAGATTGAATTAATATTTGTTTTGATAGTAACCTCGTTTGTCATTAACGAAATGTTTTTTAATTTCAGAGAGAAATTGTCGATGACTTGGTTGAGGTTGGCCTCGTTAATTTTGATAGTGTGTAACGTTTTATTAAATTCAGTTAAAACCGAAGAAGTAATTAAGACGTTTTCCTTGATTAACGATGCCAATCTCTTCTCGTTATCGTATGCGTTTTGGATGGCGTTGTCATATCTAATACCATCATCTTCGCTCAAGGTCCCGAATATAGTTTTGGCGAGAGAACCAATACCACCTATCCACGCTGATCTTTTGAACCTTTTGTCTACTAGATGGGAAATAGCGGAGTACTCAGAAACTAAATCGTGATATCTAATTGTTAATGGTTCTAGTATATTATGGCATTCTAGGTTGTATGCCGTTTCTAATTGTATCTGACTACATACTAAGCGAAGTGTACCTAAAATAGTATTTATATTTCTAATATGAGGTTCAATATAAGATATATCGATAGGTGTTACTAGATCTAAATGGCTTACACGGATTTTAAGGTCACCGATGGGATCAAAGTATATACCGGGGCTAGAGTTGATTTCCTGGACAAACTCCGGGAGGCCTTGGGCCATTGTGCTGTAATAAAAAGAGACATTCTGTTGGATGATTACTTAACTATGTTGTTTAAAACCTAATACGAATAAAACCTAAAATAAACTTATAACTGTAGTATTTTAAACTAATTATTATCTAAATATGAGGTTCACTGTACCTCTGCTGCATGTTTCACTTCGTCGAAGTGATGCGTAACATGCCTTCTGTTTATAAGCAATGATAACGTGTGGTTACCATGTACTTTCACGACTTTATAAGGTCCCTTCCACACAGGGGACAAAGCTTTACGAAGCCTAACGTGATTTTTTAAATAAACGTAATCACCGTCCTTGTAAACGGCAGGCCGAGTATGTGAATCGTAGTATTGTTTTGATGATATTTTGGACTTCTGTATGAATTCTAGCGCTTTATCACGGGTGTGCTTTAGACGATGTTGTAACATCTTAACATACTCGGGGTATGTAGTACTAGAGTTGTCATCATAGACAGAGTCTGGGATACGAGATTTGTAACCGAATAATAACTCGAAAGGAGAGTAATGTGTGGTTGAGTGTACCGCCGTGTTATATGCCAACATTGCTGTATAGACATACCGGGGCCAATTGTCCTGATCTTGATTAATGTAGGATTTAAGGTATTCTTTAAGTGTCGAATGTGACCTTTCTAAGGCTCCTTGCGTTTGCGGATGGTAAGGACTAGACCACAATTGTTTAGTCTTTAGGAATTCGCAAGTCCTTTTAAATATTTCCGCGGTGAAATTGGTGCCTTGATCGGTAAGTATTTGTTTTGGTATTCCGAATAATGAGATAAAATGTAAAAGGCATTCACACGACTCTTCGGCAGTATTACTGCGAATGGGGTAGGCTAGGGAAAACTTCGTTAGGTCATCCTGCATGGTCAAGATGTACCTGAGTTTAGCTGTGCCGGATTCAGGCAGAGGACCTACGATGTCTAGGGATAATCGCTCAAATGGAGCTGTCGACGTCGAGGTTATGATCATGGGTGCCCTATTGATTTTGCGTAAGGCTTTGTTACTCTGGCATGAAGAGCATTGCTTGACATAATTTTCTATGTCGCTACGCATGTTTTTCCAGTAATATCGATCCCTAATACGGTTAAACATCCTCTGGGAACCTAGGTGTCCCGCGATAGGGATATCATGGTTTTCTTTTAGGATTTTTGGGATTTCAGCCAGAGAAGGATAAATTATTTTGTCATGATAAATATGCACCTTGATATTGGTCTCATCGAAGAGATAGCTAAACATGTTGTAGATTTTAACAAAGGAATGTCTTACAAAAGGATTTTTAAAATCGGTAGTACTGATATCATTCACTGAAGGATAGGACATAATTATTTCGTCAGCGTGCGCGTTTAAGAGATTGGAATATATCTGGATATGAGCAGTCATCAAAATGATGCACTTTCACGAATAAGAAAAGGTAAGTTTTATTTTCTATACTTAGTGGTAAGAACTCATAAAGGGATCTTTCTTGTTTCAGGAACTCACTGCGCTGTGGTTCGGGACAATTGTTAAGGATCTCTTGGACATAAGGCATGGAATCGTCCATGTCTATTGAGGTAGGTACAATAATTAATTTTTCTGCACCTTTGAATAAGTTTTCATTATGTTCTATAATAATTGTGTTGTGTATCTTTTCAGGTGACTTCAAGAATTGATTATAGGTTTCATCGGGTAAAGGTAAGTTTCTAGAAGCAGGAGAACGAGCTTCCTGAGGAGATACATCAACGACAGGTAAGTGATCTAAATTACTTTCAGGTGCAGTTGGCGCTTCATCAGAGCTACATGGGATTGAAGGTAAGTCATTGCTCTCAAGCAAGTCAATAGAAGGTAAGTCATTGCTAGATAGATCCAAAGGACTTAGAGGAAGACGGATACCAAGGTCTTCTAACGTGAGAGGACTATCAGGATATGATGAAGCTGCTTCAACTTGATTAGGATTTTGTATTTCAGGATTAGGGTTTGGCAGTTCAGGATTAGGATTAGGATTAGGATTTAGCATTTCATTATTAGGATTTTGTATTCTAGGATTAGGATTTAGTATTTCATTATTAGGATTTAGTATTCTAGAATTAGGATTTTGTATTCCATGATTAGGATTTAGTATTTCATTAGGATTTAGTATTTCATTATTAGGATTTCGCGTTCCAGGATTGGGATTTAGTATTTCATTAGGATTTAGTATTTCATTAGGATTTAGTATTTCATTATTAGGATTTCGCGTTCCAGGATTAGGATTTAGTGAATCTTTATTCGCAGGATATACTGGATTCACTGGATACCTGGATAGAGCATCAGCGGCAGAGTTTAGTTTTCCTTTACGATACGCTATGTCATAATCAAATTCTTCAAGCTTTAACCTCCATCTTTGGAGTTTGCTGCTGGGATCTTTGTGGTTAAATAGCCACTTTAAGGGTCGATGATCAGTTATGATCAGGAACTTACGTCCATATAGGTAAGGACGGAAGGTTTTGCAACCGTATAATATGGATAGCAACTCCTTTTCGGTAGTGCTGTAATTGGATTCGCTCTTATTAAGCGTTCTGGAGGCGAATGCGACTGGCTGATCTTTGCCAACCGGACCTTGCGAGAGCACTGCACCAACAGCAGTGGTTTGAGGCATCGCAGGTTAGAATGAAAGGTTGGGTGAAGTCAGGATAAATTAGGAGTGGAGCGGATGTCAATTTGTGTTTCAGCGTATCGAAAGCTAGCTGTTGCTGATTTTCCCATTTAAAGGGTATGTCCTTCTTTAGAAGGCTGGTAAGGGGTTTGGCAGTTTTGGAAAATTCAGGGATAAAGCGTCTATAGTATGAGACAAGGCCGAGGAAGGATTTTATATCCTTCGGGGTTTTTGGTATTGGGAATTCAGTGACGGCCTTGATCTTTTCAGGGTTCGGTTTGACACCCTGTTCGGTAATTATATGCCCTAGATAGCAGACTTCACGTCTTAAGAATTCGCATTTGTCTGGCTGGATTTTTAAATTAAATTTACGAAGTCTTTCAAAGATTTTGGATAGATTGCTGATGCAGGATTTTAGATCATAGTCGTAGGATACGATATCGTCTAAATAGACGAAGCATTTGATGCCCTGGAGGCCTGATAGAGCCGAATTCATTAATCTTTGAAAGGTAGAAGGGGCGTTCTTAAGCCCAAACGGCATTCTAGCGAATTGGAAGTGTCCTTCGGGCACTGTGAAGGCTGTTTTGGGTTTATCCTCTTCCTTTAATTTAATTTGATGGAATCCGGATGCTAGGTCTAAAGTGGAGAAGTACTTGCTGTTGCCAAGTTGATCTAGAATTTCATTTATTTGAGGAATAGGGTAAGTGTCACCGATTGTGACATCATTAAGTTTGCGGTAGTCAATTACTACTCGCCATTTCTGGACATTGGACGCGTCCATCTTTTTTGGAACAACCCAAATGGGTGACGACCAGGGAGAATCTGAGGGCTCAATGATATTTTGTTGAAGCATTTTGTCGATTTGATTACGGACTTCAGTTTTATGAATTTCTGGGAATCTATAGGACTTAGTATGAATTGGAACATCTGTGGTTGTCTTAATTTCATGCTTAAGGGCATCTGTACACGTAAGATTTTCTCCGGGGAGATGAAAAACGTCTGAATAATCAGAACAAAGCTGATAAAGGGCTTCTTTTTCCTCTTCATTGAGGTGGGAAACTCGTAATTGATTTAATACTTCTCGAGTACGGCTAAGGCTGTCATTTGCAATATTCAAATGATTTACAGACACAGGAGAGTCATCTGTATTATTGGATGGAATAAAAGGATCTAGTTTGAGGTTTAGATTGGATGTCAGGGATACAGGTTCATCGGAAACGTTAACAACGGATATGTTTACTCTTTGATTTTCTTTGACTTGGACTAAACAGTTGGCTAGTAATATTTTATCAGAGATTTTCTGATCAATGATTAACCCTTCCTTTATTTCAGGGTTGGACACAGAGCATTCCATTATGAATTCCGAGCGAGGCGGGACTATATAACAAGGATCATAAAAATGTAAATTAATAATTAATTTTCCTATTTTCAGGGTGTTGTGAGTATAATCGATTTTGCAGCCAAAGGCAGTAAGGAAGTCAGTGCCTATGATGCCGTCATAGGGTAAGTTAATATTTTTGACGACATGGAATTTGAAGGATGTAGATTTTTTATCAACTTTTAATTTAAGATTAAGATGACCCTCAGTAAGTGTGGGTTCATCGCCAGGGTCTATACCTTTGAGTTTAATAGGCTCTTTGATAAGTTTTCTTCTTTCACGGATACTAGTTTGTTTTAGCAAGCATATTGCGGAACCAGAGTCTACTAGCAGAGATAGTGGGATGTCTGAAACATCCGAGTTAAGAAGTACGTGCGGGAGTAATCGCTTGATTGTGTCTAAATTGATTTCGTAAATCTTTGTATCGGATTTGTTAGGAATGGATTTGGTAGGATCTTGGACTTGGGATTGGTTGGATGAGGCACCACAGAGGTCCCTGGACATAGAAGTATGGACGCTTGTATGGTCCTTGGACATAGAAGTAGGGACGCTTGTGTGGTCCTTGGATGTAGAAGTAGGGACGCTTGTGTGGTCCTTGGATGTAGAAGTAGGGACGCTTGTGTGGTCCTTGGATGTAGAAGTGGGGACGCTTGTATGGTCCTTGGATATAGAAGTAGGGACGCTTGTGTGGTCCTTGGATGTAGAAGTAGGGACGCTTGTTTGGTCCTTGGATATAGAAATATGGACTCTTCTTTGGGGCTGGCTACCCGTGTGGCCCTTGGATATAGAAGAATGGACTCTTGTTTGGGGCTGGATACCCGTGTGGTCCTTGGATATAGAAGTATGGACTCTTATTTGGGGCTGGCTACCCGTGTGGCCCTTGGATATAGAAGAATGGACTCTTATTTGGGGCTGGCTACCCGTGTGGCCCTTGGATATAGAAGAATGGACTCTTATTTGGGGCTGGCTACCCGTGTGGCCCTTGGATATAGAAGAATGGACTCTTGTTTGGGGCTGGATACCCGTGTGGTCCTTGGATATAGAAACGGTGTCGTTGGGATTCAGCGTTAGAGGTAGGATTTCCGGACTCGAGAGACACCTTCTCGAGCCCTTTATTCGTTTAAAGGCGGTTGGAAAGAGGGATCAGAATTGTCTTCTTCACAACCCTCGTTCTCGTAGGGCTGCTCTAAATAATTGACCCGTGGGTATTGATTAGGATGAGGTCGATTATTAGGGTTCTGTTGAACCCTGAAGCGGTTATTATTATATTCTCGTTTTCTGCATGAGGAGATATCATGCCCAGGGGACTTGCAGTAGCGACAAATAAGGGAAGAGGCCCCTTGAGGAGATGGTATCTGATTAGGATAAGGCGGCCTCTGAGAAAAAGATGGATTAGGATTCGGTCTGGGAGGACCAGCTCTAAACTTGTTGGGATTAATGGATTTTGGATCTGGACGTTTGTAGAGTGCCTGCTGGATTCGCTCCTCAGAAATAGCGAGGTTGATCGCTTCATTTAACGATTTTGGTGATCTGCATCTTATGATGTTGGATATACGAGGCTGAAGCCCCATTACAAAATGGTGGAGGGCGAGATCCTCCATTGCCGCAATGCGGCCGGCTAACTCCTTAGTTTTAGTATTGGATACAGAAACCTCAGTTAATAATTGAGAGAGGCAGGCCTCCGTTCTCAACGCGTACTGGCTTACACTATCATGCAGGCCCTGCCTATTTTCTTGAAGATCTGTTAAAAGATGGGAATAATGTTTCCTCTCGCTGAATTGACATTTCAAAAATTCTTTTAATTGGTCCCATGAATTGAATTCCTTTATGGAGCAGGCGATTTCTGCTTTACCATTCAGCTGGCTAATAATGTATTTAAAAAGAATATTTTTTTGCCCTTCTGACGCAAGGCTAATTGCGTTGTCGCAGTTCACTAAAAATGAATTTAGAGTCTCCCTGTTTCCATCGTAAGGTTTGATAAATTTGAATAAGACACTTAAATCCATATCTACTATGGACATGGCGGTTTTGGCTCTCGTGACTCTAGGTGATCCAAGAGGTGATTTGTCGCTTACCACAGGTTCAGGATCTGAGATGTCGACAGTCAACTTACTTTTGGACGCTTGGAGCATAATATGGATTAGCAAAACTAGGATAAATTTATTCTATTTTAAAATAATACAAAAGGATAAATGAACTAGTGAGATAGAGACCTTAATCTAAACATTGACCAAAGACTCACAGTAAGTACAGCGCGTGGGCGACGGAGATAAGCGCGCTGGCTGGATGCATCACGATCAATGTTTATTTTCAGGTATCGATGATTTCTTCTGACTGGTAAGTAGGTTACTCCCAGGATAATACGGTAAGTACCCTTTCTAGGATTTCGACGATGGTGGGCTACTCCCAGGATAATGCGGTGAGTACCCTTTCCAGGATTTCGATGATGATGGGCTACTCCCAGGATAATGCGGTGAGTACCCTTTCCAGGATTTCGATGATGGTGGGCTACTCCCAGGATAATGCGGTGAGTACCCTTTCCAGGATTTCGATGATGGTGGGCTACTCCCAGGATAATGCGGTGAGTACCCTTTCCAGGATTTCGATGATGGTGGGCTACTCCCAGGATAATGCGGTGAGTACCCTTTCCAGGATTTCGATGATGATGGGCTACTCCCAGGATAATGCGGTGAGTACCCTTTCCAGGATTTTGACGGACGCCTTCCGACTGTTGAGTGGGCTACTCCCAGGATAATGCGGTGAGTACCCTTTCCAGGACTGCGACGATGTAGACTCAGTGGTCCAACCACTGAGGAGTCTGCACTACACTCGTCACAAGGTTAATACACTCGCGTGTCGCGCTCGGATACTTCGGAAACGGACCGGGGATTCAGATTTTTGGAATCCCTTAACGCTGCCACCAATTGTTATACGTTGAATCGGTTTAGGGTTTTTAAAAAAGAAAATATTTATTTTGGTCGAGGCGGCCGTCTAGGATGAAGGATGGAGTTAGACTGAGGATGAATTGTATGGGATGTAAGGCTATGGAAGGAAACCGATGACTGAGCAATAAAGGAGAGTAGGTAGGCGTAAAAGGGTGCATAGACCAGGTATAACAGTACCATCAAATCGAGACTTATTGTACTTGCGGATTTTGCAATATTATCGGAAGCTAACTGTCTAACCTCATCCAAATCTACCAAATGATTTCAAAATAAAGCAACTTTTGACTTCTAGGACTTCATTTTGCATCTTAAGGAACAAATTATAAAGCTAGGTTTTCAGGCTCCTTTCCATTACTTTACATTAATTCTAGGGAACACAACATTGAATCGCACACTTAACAAACGAAAAACAATAACCAGAGTCACGTACCCTTTGATCTCTACATTTATTCACATCACCAACATCTACTATGTACACTACCAAATACCTCGAGTGATCACTCTAACGCCACGGCCCCACGGCCGAACTGAAAACACTCCTGGCTTTCCTCATACGAGCATCCACACGCTCACGTGTGCATCGCCCACCGACTACACACTACGGTCTGCTTAGACCACGACCTCCGCCAGAGCCAAACGCGCATCGCGCACCCACGGACTCTTTAGGTTTCCCCAAGAGACGCCGATTCCTACCGGGGTACGACTACGTAATGACTGCTGGTACGGTCGACTCTTTTACGGCCGTTAGAGCACCCACTCAAGCTACCACCATATCACACACTATGGCGCTATTTTTCAACACTGGGCTCACTATGTATCTCTACTTTAATCTCGACTGATACATGACCTACTGGCATCCTATGCAACATATCGTGTGCATATTTGTAGGTTCGATTAGAATTTAGCGCTTTTAGCGTGTAACGGTCACCATCTAGGGCTTTCACCACCTTAAACGGTCCTTTAAACTTCGGATCTAATTTGACCTGATTGCGTTCCTCATTTTTCAGGAATAAAAAATCACAAACAGAGAACTTTTTAATCTTTACTTTGTTACAATCAAACCTAGGTTTATCGTAAATGCATTTTTCCTAATATTCTCTACGGCTAAAGTACTAGCTTCATCTTAACCTACTTACGGTTCTGAGCAGTCAGAAAACATCAGATTCAGCGGCTGCCTACCTTCCCAATCCTATTTTCAATTCTAACAGATTACTTTTTTTTTTTTTTTTTTTTTTAACCAACCGCGTTACATAGTGCAATTTAGACCAATTAAACCACTAGTCTCTTGTTTAAGTTTAATGCATCCTAAGTTAGCTCATAGGGACGTCCAATATTGTTTTAAAATATTAACAATCCCAATGTATCCTATCTTGTGAAATATCCGTGTCTACCGAGTCAAAACTGTCGGTGGGAAACATATTTCCGTGAGATTGCATATACTTGCCACTGTCTGCCGCATCAAAATAAAATCAATCGCCGATAAATGTTAGCACAAAACCCGTTTTTTAAATCTCTCTTTTCTTCACGTCGCTAGGTGATATCTGCTGCTTCTAAATAAATCCGCAAAGACCGTTTCCATTTTTCCCAACGTTGGCCTAAAGACGCACTGTCACCCTCTAACTCCAATTTCTCTAAAGGTGGTAAGCCGTGTGACGTCATGATGAGTTAGTAGGGCGACCTGAAATAAATAAAACCTACCTTGCGATTTTTGTGCTTTCCAATTTAATGGGGGTACATCTCTTTGTATACCACATAATATCCAATTTAATGGAGGTACCTTTGTACCAAGGTTTCCCAATCTAATGGAGGCACCTTTGAACCATATGTTCCCAATTTAATGGAGGTACCTTTGTACCAAGGTTTCCCAATCTAATGGAGGCACCTTCGAACCATGGTACCTTTGTACCTACCAAGGTTTCCCAATCTAATGGAGGTACCTTCGAACCATGGTACCTTTGTACCTACCAAGGTTTCCCAATCTAATGGAGGCACCTTCGAACCATGGTACCTTTGTACCTACCAAGGTTTCCCAATCTAATGGAGGCACCTTCGAACCATGGTACCTTTGTACCTACCAAGGTTTCCCAATCTAATGGAGGCACCTTCGAACCATGGTACCTTTGTACCTACCAAGGTTTCCCAATCTAATGGAGGCACCTTTGAACCATATGTTCCCAATTTAATGGAGGTACTTTTAAGTACCAAACTTTCCCAATTATATGGGGCGAGCTTACTCCGAAAAATTTCAAATTTATGGAAATCCCTCTGTACCAAGGTTTTCCAATTCAATGGAGGTACCTTGAAACCACTCATTTACAATTTAACTTCATACCAAGGTATTCCAATTTAATGGGGCACCTTTACACCAAATAAGTAGGTCTTACCGAACTGGGTGAGTTGTCTAATAAATACTATTTATAATTTTATAATTGTTATAGCAACTCTTTTTTTAATTTATTCATAAGTAAATAATGCACTTAAAAATTAATCGACCGGAAATCGAACCGGGAACCCCCAAAGCGCAGCCATCACGCCTCAGAGGATGGTTCATCAGCCACTGCATCACTGGTCAGTAATTAAATATAAGGTCAGTAATTAAACAAAATTTAATGTGTTCTTGTTAACACTTAATTAAAATAATAGTAATAAATAATCAATAAATAAATAAATAAGTCCTGGATTTAAAATTCTAAAATAAAGATGGTTTAATTTCATTTAAACCACCCACTTTGTATATAAACAACATACAACACATTATTATATTTGACTATGTGTATATATTTTGTTATTTGCAGTTAGGTATTATTTTACACTAGTGGCCGCCCGCAACTTCGTTTGCGTGAACTTTATGACTCTTGACTTAAAGGTGATTATTTAAAAAGTGGATTGGGCCAAGGAATCACGTAGTCCCATCACCTAACTTGGAACCCCCTTTAAGTTCGAAGTATCATTCCTTATCGGATCTCATCCAAAAATGCTCATCACATTTGACAATTTTGCATTCCATTTCATTCCATATTTCTTATGGCGTAGCTGGGCTCTTAGAGTTCTTCACCAGGTGTTCCATGATCTTTGATTTTTTCATGGCATCATAAAATGCTCATGAATCTGAACAACTTTTGTTAAGGTGCCATTGACCTACCTCTTATAGTTTAGCTGGGCTGTTGTGGTTCAACATCAAGGAGCCTGGTCTTCAAAACAAAATATATCCTATAAGTTGCCCTGATGTTACAGCTATACAATAAAAAAAGTTTCATTCGAATCGGTTCAGTAGTTTCCGAGATTAGCGCGAACAAACAGACAAACAGACAAACAGACAAACAGACAAACAGACAGGCAAAAATTTTAAAAATCATTGATTCATGTTCTGTTACTGTTTTTTAGTCGTCCTAAGTTATTTTGAGATAAATATCTTCAATGTACAGACACAGCTTTTTTACATTTTTATTATATGTATAGATTTTATTATATGTATAGATTATCATTATGACTGATTTATGAGGTTTTTCTTATAAATGCCTTGGTATTAATTTACAATTTTACTGTCGCACTCAGAATTGTTGATCAACCAATTGATCACTTAAGAAAACATATTGACACCCATTTCAATAAGCATAAAGACCACCGATACTTAAGTAATTGGACATTAGCTTAAATGATGACAGCGGCCGTTATTAATCTACACAAAAATATGGAACAAAGTTTTAACAAGTAAGTAAATAATGTACATACTAGCAACTCACTAGTCTACATGAAACAGGTTTGTTAAGACTCATTATCCTCGTATTTGCCTAGGTTACAAAAGGATATCCCATTTATTTGCTACCATTTAAGTATTTAACTAATTCCACTAGATATTTTAATAACTGTTTACGGGTATTTACGCTTTACACGAGAGCCCCTATACAAGCTGCGATATGCGCCGTACTAAACGGTGAATACGTTTTGTTTTGTTTATGTACGGTAGGAAACTTACACTGACACCTCGAGTGGATAATAGTTATCATTCCAGTAGGTACGAAAAATCACATCTCAAAGTAACTAATTAATAACATGTAATAGTGATCGTAACTAATTAATTAATAACATGGAATAGTGATCTTTCCTTATGTTGAAAAAAAATTTTTTTCTTCTTAATGATTAAACCTAATGTTAGGTAAATGATATTAGACCGACCTTTGTCCTCGTCGCCACTTGTAATGTACTCCGATATCACACAACTCACTGGCTCGCCAACACACTATATGCGCAGGCGGCGCGTCCGCTCTCGCCTGTGGCTCGCGCCAGACTGACGCGCGCCCCGCCACACAGTGCGCACGAGACAGTGTATAGTACAGGTATATTTACACAAACACTACATAAGTCAATAGTGGGATTTTCCTCAGGGGTTTCTGTAACAGAATACTTAAAAGTCTGCACTCAACATTTCCGATATCAACTATAAACTTTCGGAAAATCAGCCATATCTGTATGTCTAATCATGTAGGTAGGTCAGTAGGTACCTATCAGAAAGGCTATAAAATAATTTTATTATAAAATTGCAATTCAATAAAATTTTAATTATCATCTTCATTATGAAATCCATGTCTTAGCCTCCCGGACCAAGATCTCGAATTATAATCAATTATGCAGTCAATAAAATTCACGTCTTAGCCTCCCGGACTAAGATCTAGAATTGAACTCAATTATAAAATTCTTGTCTTAGCCTCTCGGACTAAGATCTAGAATCGTATTACATGTATGCAGTATAATAAAGAAAATAAAATTCACGTCAAGGCCTCCCGGACAATGATCTAGAATTATATCGTAAATTCCCCTTTTATACAACGATCATCCTTACAGAATGAACTGAAGTATGTTAAGCGGGACGGTATAAGCCTTGCAGGCTTAACTCATAGTACGATTTGAAATTTCACTCGTTATTTTTAAACTAGGTCAAGGTCAGACAAAGATGATCGACTCGTGCGCCTCCCGACCGGCAGGCCCGGCCGGGGCGGCGCGCGGGGGTGCGCGGCGGTGGCTGGCGCCAGGCTGTCGCGACCCCGTCTGCGATTTTAGTATTTCTTTTAAAAAAGTAAACCTTCGAATTGTGAATCCTCCTGCAGCGGATATTCCTGAACATAGTCACTATTGACACTGTAACAACTTTCTTCACTAGAACTATATCTCCTACGTAATTTTAACCTTTTCCTTTCCAATTTTCTGATTTTCCTATTGATATATTCTTCTTCTTTTTCACTATATTTACGTTTCCCCATGCTGAAAAGATAATTTGCTGAAAAAACGAATACTTTTATTTGAAGCGAGACAAAGTAAACGTGCACGATGGCCGCGACACAAAACGTGTATGAGACATGTATCTACCCGCAGCGACACGGTGATATTTTTACTCTGTCTAGGTGTGTTGCTCTAAAAATGTGTACGATGGCAGCACATACGCGTGCTACTACAAGTAAATATAATGTAATCTCGAAGGGCGAATCACTGAAGTTTAATAGTTGTTTGGTCGAATGTTTTAGGCCGTATTTTCAATCGCACACTTATAAGAAGGTAGAATTTTATTTAGCATAATTTTCTTATCCAAATTTTAATTTTGCATATTTTCGTTTAGCATATCGTTTATTTAGTCGAAATTTTATTGAGTAGAATTTCACTTGGCATACTATGAAGAAGGCAGAATTTCATTTATCCTAATCCTAACTATCCTAATCCTAACTAATATTATAAATGCGAAAGTAACTCTGTCTGTCTGTCTGTCTGTCTGTCTGTCTGTCTGTTACTCTTTCACGCCAAAACTACTGAACGGATTTAAATGAAATTTGGTATACAGATGATCTAGACCCTGAGAAAGAACATAGGCTACTTTTTATTGCGAAAAGGGGGTTGTAAGGGGTTAAAAGGGGGGGTAAAAAGTTACTTTTCCACGCGGACGAAGTCGCGGGCGGCCGCTAGTTTAAGATAATTTTATTAAGTCGAACTATTATTTGGTAGAATTTCACTTGGCATACTTTGAATGGCAAAATTTCATATAGGATATTTTTAATAGCATATCGCTCTTTACAATAGTATCCTTATAATCCATACTAATATTATAAGTGCGAAAGTAACTCTGTCTGTCTGTCTGTTTGTCTGTCTGTCTGTCTGTCTGCTACTCTTTCACGCCAAAATTACTCAACGGATTTAAATAAAATTTGGTATACAGATAATCTAGACCCTGAGAAAGGACATAGGCTACTTTTTGTTGCGAAAAGGGGGTTGTAAGGGGTTGAAACTGTCAGGGGGTATTGGAAGCAGCTACTTGTCCGGCAGCTGTGGACAATGCACGGGTACGCGAACCCGACAACCCCGAGCTGCTCCTGTCTCATCCCTAGACTTCCGAGACAGCAGCGTCACAACTACCTAAAAACCCAACAATCCTAACCCACATTCCTTCCAAACTACCCCTTACCCTACCAACCTCCCAAACCCAATCCAAGGTGTCATTCGACCCGTGCCGATGGATGCGTGGCTGAGGGGGTGCTCAGTCGTGAACGGAGACTCTCTGATACCGGGCAACCTCAGAGTAGTATTTGCCTTACCTGGTAACAGGGCTCTGCCAGGTGGACCTACTGACCCTTGCTACTCGTGGGAATTGCATGGATAACGACTACATCAATTACCTTTTAAAATCTCCGGAAGGAGAAACTGTTACTCTAGGGCTAGACCCCCGTTCGCCCTGCAGTACCTTATCTAGATCCCTCACAGCTTTATCTGTGGAAGGCGCTTCGGCTGCCACTACGCAGATGGAGCTGGAGGGATGCAATACTGGGTCTACTTCGACCGCTTCTGTGGAGGGCGCCTCGGCTGTCGTGCCTCAGAAGAGATCGAAGGAGACCCAGGCCAGGTCCGGGTCTCTCGCGACTCAGTCTGGGGAGGGTGCCTCGGCTGCCGTGCCCCAGATTGGACCGGGAGAGGCCGGGTCCGCGTCGGGGCCATCTTCGGCTCATCCTGTGGAGGGTGCTTCGGCTGCCGTGCCGCAGGTGGGGCCGGGGGAGGTTCCGATGAAGGCGAAGAGGAAGAAGATGAGCGGATCGGCAAGGAAGCGCTTCAGGAGACTGATTGCAGCGGAGATGGGAACGGAGGAAGCCCTGGCCCTATGCAGGAAGCCCTGGAGTGAAATGCCTGTCGAGAAACCTCCTCCGACGAAGACGGCCAAACGAATTCGGTCCGAGGAGGAATCCCCGAAGGAACAGCCAAAGAAAACCTCTAGGCTGGACCAAGGAGAACCGGCCCTGCAATACAATACCGTAGCGGGCGCATCGCGCATGGGTGTTCGGAACACCACGCCCATGAGCGAGGACCAGATGCGGTTGATAAAGGAGGCGATTCTCGACCTCCTTTATAAAACCGAAGTGGGCAAAGGCCCTCGGTTTACGGGTTTCAGCCACAAGCCAGGGTGGGTTCTGGTCTCCTGTGAAGACCAGGAAAGCCAGAACTGGCTTGTGGATGAAATTCCTAAGCTGAAACCGTGGCCCGAGGCAGAGCTCTCTACCATACCTGAGAGCGAACTGCCTAAGCCACAGGTGGCAGTCACTTACCTGCCCTTCAGTGAGGCCAAGACAGTCGAAAGGGCGATCGGCATCATGAAGGCGCAGAATAGGGGACTGAACATCCACCACTGGAGGATCCTCAACAGTCGAGTCGAGGGGAGTGGGCACGTTGTCACCTTCTCCCTAGACGACGCGTCTGTTGAGGTTCTGAAGGCGAACCAGGGGCAGGCCACCCTTGGATTTAAAAAGATTCTTTTTAAGTTCAAGGGAGATCCTGACCCTAAACCCCAACCCCAACAAAGTACGACCCCAGAACCCTCGACATCGAGCGGGCAAAGGGCGACTGTAGCGGTGCAAGAGACACCGAGGACCTCTACAGGGGCCTCACGTCAACGGCCTCCGCTGCTGTCCACCAAGCCCAGAGGGGGGGGCGCTTCGAGGGGTACTGTTGGAGGGGAAGCTAGAGGGGCCATTGCTGGCAGAGGACGTCCTCGTCCTCAGCTAGCTAAAAAGCTCCCTAAATTCCCCCCAAGGGGTAGCCAGTAAAATGGCTCCCCACGAATGTGGAGCGAGGGTCCTGCAAGGCAACCTCCACCATGCTACGGCTGCGTCCGCCGTGGTGGAGTGTTGCTTTGCCAGGACTAACATCGACCTCGCTCTCATTCAGGAGCCGTGGATTTCCCACGGCCAAATTCTGGGCCTGTCGTCAATAGGTAAGATCATTTTTAATACCAATGGCATCAGACCCAGAGCATGTATAGTTTATAAAAAGAATACTAACATTTTACCTATTCCAGAGCTCTGTAATGACGACCTGGTAGCTGGGTATCTCAATCTTAGGGGATGGAAGGGACCAAGGCTAATTGTTTGCTCAGCCTACCTCCCTGGTGACAAGACCAACCCCACTGAAGACCTCGAGCGCGTTGTGGCCTACGCTCAAAAACACAACGCGGAGCTGCTTGTGGGCTGTGACGCAAACGCTCACCACACCACATGGGGCAGCACCGACATCAACGAGAGGGGTGAGTTACTTTACGACTTTCTCGTCACCAACTGCCTAACCACTCTTAACTTAGGATGTACACCGACCTTTGTAACGCGTGTTAGACAAGAAGTTTTAGACATAACATTCGCAACAAAAAATCTAGCGAGGCACATAACAAACTGGCAGGTTAGTAGCGAAAACTCAATGTCGGATCACAGACACATTTTGTTTGACATAAAAAGTAAATTATCCACTCAAACAGAAATATTTAGGGATCCTAGGGCCACCGATTGGAACAAATATAGGGCCAATCTCAAAACAAACCTAGAAGCGTTTCCTAAGTGCATCAGCTCTATTGATGGACTGGAACTTGCGGTGGAGACTGTCACCGTAGGAATAACCACAGCCTACAACGACAGTTGCCCCGAAAAGACCAAGAAATCAACTAGGCAGGTACCTTGGTGGAACGCTAAGCTGAATAGGCTTAGGGAACAAACAAGGCGATTATTCAATAGGGCCAAATCGTCTGGTGATTGGGACACATACACACAGGCTCTAACCAATTATAACAAGGAGATTAGGAAGGCTAAGAGAGCATCATGGAAGAAGCTATGTGAGGATGTGGAGAGTCTTCCTCGACCTGCCAGACTCCATAAAATGCTCTCTAAAACCGAAACTAATCAAGTTGGGCTCCTGAAAAGGCCCGACGGAACGTTCACCACGAGTGAAACAGAAACTCTGGAGCTTTTAACAGCCACTCACTTTCCTGGGTCAATCACCCTCCCCAGAGGGAGATATCACAATAACTGCCCTCCGCATAAACCCTCTCCGGAGGAGTGGCGAAGGGCTGCAATAGTGATAAGACCCGACAAAGTGCAGTGGGCTGCAAACTCCTTCAAGCCATTTAAGGCCAGCGGGGATGATGGAATCTTCCCTGCCCAACTCAAGGAGGGAGTTGAAATACTCACTCCATTTCTGGTAAAAATCTTCAGAGCAAGTTTTGCTTGGGGATATATCCCAGAACGATGGACAACTGTCAAAGTTATCTATATACCCAAGGCAGGTAAAAAAGACTACGCTCTTCCAAAGTCTTTTAGACCAATAAGCCTATCATCCTTTCTCTTAAAAGTGATGGAGAAGGTAATAGATATCCACATTAGGGACACAATCACAAAACCCATACACCACTCCCAGCATGCCTATCAAAGAGGAAAATCTACAGAGACTGCCCTTGTCAGTCTAGTAGACCGAATCGAGAAGGCGCTGGACGATAAAGAAATAGCACTGTGTGCATTTCTAGACATAGAAGGAGCATTTGACAATACCCCAACATCTTTATTGGTTAGGGGACTCTCTGAGAAACAAGTAGATTCAACCACGATAAAATGGGTACAGTCAATGCTATCTACACGAGAGGTGAAGATAACACTCTTCCAAACCTCAATCACAGCACTAACAACAAGAGGCTGCCCACAGGGGGGAGTGCTATCCCCCTTATTATGGACTCTTGCTGTCGACCAGTTACTTTATAAGATGGCCAGAATGAGCATAGACGCACAGGGATACGCAGACGACCTGGTAGTCATGGTCCGAGGCTTCTGCCAAAGTACAATATCCTCTTTACTGCAGAGAGCTCTTGATACCATCGGTGACTGGTGTGAAGAGAACAATCTGTCAGTAAACGCCGATAAAACTATAGTTATACCTTTCACCAGGAAGAGGAAGCTTGACAAGCTCACCAAGCCCAGGATGAATGGAAAGGAGATAGAATTTTCCACCGAGGTCAAATACCTGGGAGTCACAATCGACCAAAAACTAACGTGGAATACTCATCTCCATAACATAATTCAAAAAGCGAAAATAGCTTTAGGCACATGCAGCCGTATGATAGGAAGCGACTGGGGATTAAGCCCTAAGGCGGTCCTATGGCTCTACCAAACCATTGTGAGGCCGACCATCTCGTACGCTTCTGTGGTATGGTACAACAAAGCCCTACAAAAAACGGCTGCGGAAAAACTAGGTAGCTTGCAAAGGACTGCCTGCATTATGGCGACCAGAGCGATGTCAACAACGCCGAAGGCGGCTTTGAATGCACTGCTCAACCTGACGCCTCTCGACGCTCACATCGTCAAAGAGGCGGAGGCTAGTATGTACAGGATAAACGCACAGGGCGAGACAAAGCTAATCTCACTGAGGTTGAGATCTTTACTCAACTCAAGAAGTGAGACGCCAATCATGAGCATGCTTTCTGATGCGCTCACAACAACATACAAATTCCAAAAAACTTATGTTGTGGAAATACCTACTAGAGATGACTGGATGAACGGGCGTATACCTTGTGAAAAAGACAGTATAATCTGGTACACTGATGGGTCTAAAATGGGTCCCAATGTAGGATACGGAGTATATGGAGGGAAACCCAAAATTAGAATAGCTCAAAACATGGGCAATTTCGCCTCTATATTTCAAGCGGAGGTATACGCCATAATTGAGTGTGCGGAAACCAGTCTGCAAAAGAATTATACAAACAAATCTATCTACATAAACTCTGACAGTCAAGCGGCACTACTAGCACTTAGGGCGTACTCCACAACGTCCAAGCTAGTAGAAGACTGCATGACTAGACTAAACCGTCTAGGTCAATGTAACAGAGTAACACTTAGATGGGTTCCAGGTCACGCGGGGATTGGAGGCAATGAGATTGCTGATGAGCTCGCGAGGGCAGGATCAGAGGGTATATTTTACGGCCCAGAACCATTCTGCGGCATACCCAAAAGTCTTGCCCGTCTGACACTGGAAAACATTTACACACACAAATCACGCGAATCCTGGCTTAACACACCAGGATTAACCCACTCCAAGCTACTCATAAAGCCTTATAACCGCGGATCCTCCGTCGCGCTTCTTCGGCTAAGTAGGAACAGTATGCGCATCCTAGTGAGAGCTCTAACCGGCCACTGCTGCCTTAACAAGCACATGGCCACCATGGGACTGAGCGACACTAGAATCTGCAGGATGTGTAACGAGGCGGATGAAACCCCTTTACACATAATCACCGAATGCGGACCACTGATGCGTAAACGTAGCATGCATCTGGGAAAGCACATTCTAAGCCCCAATGAAGCTAAGGATCTCAGTCCCAAACAATTAATTCACTTTCTTAAAAGTGCAGGATTTGAGACTGAAATGTAGCATAGCGGCGATCACAATAGATCAAACTGGTCGCAGTGATACTGGTCTGAATAAGACCTGCATAGCCGCCCGCTTAAAATAAAAAAAAAAAAAAAAAAAAAAAAGGGGTTGAAAGGGGGGGGGGGGGGGGGTAAAAAGTTACTATTCCACGCGGACGGAGTCGCGGGCGGCCGCTAGTTCTAAATAAAATTGAATATTACTGTTTTGTCAAAAACGAATCGCTGCATAACCGACACCACGTAGTCTTGTCTGCCCTACCCCTAGATGTAATACAACCCCGCGTAAGCGCGGAGGGGTGAGGCGGCCCGCGAACTGAGGAGCAGGTGGTTTGTTAGTCTATGTAAACTGCGGTGATGAGCGAAAACCCTCTGCGAAGATGAGCTGTGAGTGGGATCACCGGAGTCTCGCAGCGCCGGAGCCGAGACAGAAATCATGCTTGCATTCCCAAAGTAGAAAAAGACACGAGTCTTTGTGAGAAAGTTGCAGCAGCAATAAGCATTTTCTTCGAATTTGTAATCAATAAAATTTTCTGTTCTACGATTTTTGTAAGAAATACGAAATTATTCTATGAATATAATAAATGTTAATTTAATGAATTTTAATTTATTATCATCACAATCCTACTACTATTATAAAGGCGAAAGTTTGTATGGATGTATGGATGTTTGTTTCTCTTTCACGTAAAAACTACTGAATGGATTTGAATGAAACTTTACCACAATATAGCTTATACATCAGAATAACACATAGGCTACAATTTATAAAAAAAATATTGTGTGGATTGTCCAAAATATGACGGTAAGTGTCAATAATTAACTCCACGCGTACGAAGTCGCGGGCGGCCGCTAGTGTGATCATATTTATAATTAGCGATATGTCACGAGCACGAATCATCTGCGACGACAAGTTCGCATGGGACCGCCGAATCCTGCACCGGAGCCGTGACAGAAACAATGCATGCTGCATACTTGAATGCCTGCATGCATGCCCGGTTGCATGCATGCTTCACCTGAGCCACATCACTTGTCAAATTAATGATTGAAAATCATAATAGAAATACATTTTTAAGTAATTGTTGTATAAACTTATCTGTCTTTTAATAACATAGAAAATGTGGCGAAACGTTTTCGCTATAATGAAATTCGTACTAAAAAAATCGAATTTAAGATAGGTAACCATAAGAAAAGTATGCCTAAGGATGATTCTAAATGTAAACTTTCTGCGTATAAAAGTTCAGTCGTTTCATAATTATGGATATTGAACTTACCTTAGGCTTACCTAAAGATGATTCAGCTTACAAAATTATGCGTTTTGAGTTATGCTTAATGATACGAGCCAAAATATTTTCGGCGAAATGAAGTTTCTGCCATTCGATGTTACTCAATTCAATATTATGATATAAAAAATCCGCAATAAAAGTAGACCCTTCTTATATCCAATTAATACACCATAGCTTTCCTGAATAAGCAAATTTACAGTCATAGCTGAAGGTTAATGAAACAATATAGGTATTCAACATCATTTACAGATTTCGAAGCAAATTCTTACAATGTTGTAAATAAAAATCGAATCGTTATCTCTAAAGTAGATGTCAAGTATTTCAAAGTGCCAAATGTCAAATTTTGAATTCCCCGCTTAAAGTAGCCCGTTTGTTTGCTAAGTTTTTCAAACATTGTCTATCTAATAATAAGTTTGGTCTTTTAGCGTAGCAAAATAAGGTTTAATTCGCGTTGCGGGCTGCACTGTGCGTCACGAAACTAGTGAAGTAGAATCTGCCCAACGCTATTTGTCTCTTTCGTGCGATTTTCTCCGTTCATCTTTCGATGCGCTCAAGGTCAAAGTGTAGTAGGTCGATGTGCTGGCCACTGTACCTATCACTGAACCCTGGGCCAAGGGGTTGGCCCCTTGGCCATTATTTATACTATTTATTGAATAACTGCAAAAGTTTCAAAAATTGACAACAACTTTAAAAATTGTGCATTGTTATTCAATAAATATATTAAGTATGCCGAGAGGCTGGGGTTCAGTGATAGGTAAACAGATACGACTTAGTAGCTATAAATATCAATTGGCGGCGCTAGAGTGCCGTACCTTTCGTCTTATTAATGTCTATATCACATCCAATATTATTACTTTATTCTATCGTTTATTTAGTATGTCTATGTAAACAGTTACATATACATTACTTAATAAAAAACAATATCCTACAGAGCACCTATAGTACATATATGGTATTAATTTAAAATCACGTTATATAATAAGTGGGATTAATTACATACATAACGTGATCATTTAATTAGAACTATACTAAAGTTGGTAGGTATGTACTTTCTATCCCATTACAACATTACTAAAAGGTCACGTTTTGTAATAAGAAAATGGGCCAGGTTCTGTGATGCAATGGGACGATAAGACGCCCCATCTTTTACAACAACATATGTAGGTATTTTGATTTTTAGTATACGTAATGTACCTATGGGAAGTAGACCATGTAGTAAACTTGGTAGGTATATTAAGTACCAAATAAAGGGCAGGGTAGGTGCCTGAAAACCAGCGTTGCCTAGGTTAAACTTTTCATAGTGTCAAAGTTCCTTCCATTTGTCTCATGCACGAAACTTGTATTTTTTTATTTTTCTCCTGCCTATGTATTATGCTTTCAGACACAATAAATGGTAATAAATAGCTGATGGCTTACATAGCTGATAAAGAAGACTACTAAAATTGGTTTTTACCTACTCATCGATATACTAACGTAGAAATAACCACGATTTTTACCAAACAAACTTTAATCATTGTTAAAAATACGTATTAACGCCATCTGTATGACTACAGTTCAACTAAATTATTACAACACAATACGCCATCTATTCACAAATTAGTGATAAAAGAACTTAAAATTAATAAGTCTGGTCTATCAAAATAATTATGTTTATTTAGATTAGTTTTACAGATAAAATTTAATAAGTTAAATTTACACAATAAATAACAAATATAAAGACTTGATCTGACCGCATTGAATCACTTAATCATTAAAAAATAATCTTTGCTATATTACCACAAACGCCATCTTTCCATCCATATTATAGCCCTTCGTTTGCATTGCCCGTCGCAATCATAATAACCCTTTATTTCATAAATACTTGTTATAATGCATGCCCGATAAATTACCAGAAACAGTGGTTAGGTTAGGTTTAGGAGGGGTAAAGGGAAGATTTTCCGCCGAGCCGAGTGGTATTGGCTCGGGGACCTAGGTCCGATGTACCATCTTGGTTTGTCATATATATTCCAAGTAGACATGCGAACTTTGCTTTCACGATGTAGGATTGAAGGGGAATTTGCATCTTGTATGGAACAGTCAATTTAGCACCATCTGTTGACAGTCGAATGGTACTGTAGCCATTTCATTGTTACATAGAGCGACAGATCCAAGCGGAGCGCCGCGTAGGGCAAAGCCCGGAGCGGCCATGTCATCGTTACACCGAGTGGTAGGACCAAGCGGAGCGCCGCGTAGGGCGTAGCCCGGAGCGGCCATTTCATCGTTACATAATAGAGCAACAAAACCAAGCGGAGCGCCGCGTAGGGCGAAGCCCAGAGCGGCCATTTCATCGTTACATCGAGTGGTAGGACCAAGCGGAGCGCCGCGTAGGGCGTAGCCCGGAGCGGCCATTTCATCGTTACATCGAGTGGTAGGACCAAGCGGAGCGCCGCGTAGGGCGCAGCCCGAAGCGGCCATTTCATCGTTACTTAGAGCGTCAGATCCAAGCGGAGCGCCGCGTAGGGCGTAGCCTGGAGCGGCCATTTCATCGTTACATCGAGCGGCAGGAAAAGCGGAGCGCCGCGTAGGGCGCAGCCCGGAGCGGCCATTTCATCGTTACATCGAGCGGCAGGAAAAGCGGAGCGCCGCGTAGGGCGCAGCCCGGAGCGGCCATTTCATCGTTACATATAGAGCGTCAAAACCTAGCGGAGCGCCGCGTAGGGCGTAGCCCGGAGCGGCCATTTTATCGTTACATCGAGTGGTAGGACCAAGCGGAGCGCCGCGTAGGGCGCAGCCCGGAGCGGCCATTTCATCACAACTATTTTCAACAAAAAACCAAGCGGAGCGCCGCGTTGGGCGTAGCCCAGAGCGGCCATTCATCATAAGTCTTTTCAACAAAACCAAGCAGAGCGCCCCTCAGGGCGCAACCTGCCAAAGGACACACATTTGATTTATCCTTCCGTTGGCATAAAAAGAACAAGGGCAACGCCTGTCACAGACAATAAACCGCCACGTGCAATTTCGCGAGGCCGCAGGCCGAGCTGCGTCTCGCGAGGCCGAAGGCCGAGCTCCGCGGAGGGCGAAGCCCGTAGCGTCGCCGCGCAGGGCGCAGCCCGGAGCGGCCGAGCGTCGCAGACCTAGCTTGAAGGCGCGCCCGCGCAAAGCGCGGGGCGGCAAAAAGCTAGTCTAACTATCTAACTATATTATATAAAGTTAAATTACCACTCACTGACTGACTGACTGATCAGGGCTATTTTTGGGGGGGTTGCCGGGTTTTTTTTCTGGGTTTTTTTAATCTGTCAACATTATTGGTTTAATCAAAGCAGGTTTTTGCAAAGATTTTACACTATAACAAGATGGTGTACTATGAAAATGAATGCAATGTTAATTTCGATTCTATGCAATGAGAATAAAGATTACTTTGAAATGTCAAATCGCTTTACAGAAAATCGAGCCGAGCGAGATGGCGATCGACAGGAATATGTCCTTGTCTAAAGGGTTGCCATCATAAAAAAAAACCTTTGTGGTATAACTTACGCAAAGTTTATATTTCTTCTTCTGGGGAACTTTCAAAATATTGAATAATTTAAAGGAATGATACGTTGGAATTAATAATGTCTTTTTTATTTTTTTAATTTTAAACCATGATAAACGACTAGTTTTATGTAAAAGTCGGTGATATGGTAGTTTTAATTATAATAAATAATTATGCAACACTTGGCGTCTGGACATCACCATTATGGCGGCGGCAAAAATAATTTGAAAGATTGTATTATTGTGACGACAAAAATAAAGTGTAAAAATTGTGCTTATTTATTTAATAATGGTTCTCACTTGTTGTGTGATAGGATGCAAAAGTGAATCATATAAAGGTTGCGGTGTATCTTTTCTTAGGTAAGTATTTAGTTAAAGTTTTATTTTTGCATTGAGTAGGGTGTCCATTTCGCTTGTCATCTAAAGACTCGATTTTTTACTGTTTCAGATTTCCAAAGAATGAAGAAATTAAAAAAAGGTGGCTTACCGTCATACCGGGAAAAAATACTAAACAAGTGATTTTCAAACGTTTCTAATGTAAGTCCAACCTTTAGAATGATGATCAATTCATATAGATAGTGCATTCGCATACCTATAGTGCTAATGCAATAAAATGTAAATTTTTTTGTGAATGTAAATTTTATATTTATGAAAATGTAAAATTTCTTTTAAGACTGTGACTCAATGCTCATAAAATTAATACTTGAGTGAGACATGTAAAGCAATATAAATTTAATATTTTGTTAAATTAAATAATGCTTTTATAAAGACACCGGGTTTTCATTTATTTCAAATTTGCATTAGAGAGATTTGATCCCCTAAGATCTAGTCTACCTGTTACTGGGATCAAGTCTCCCAGAATAGGGGACACTTGATCCTTTTGGAAAGTTCTGGGAAAATGCAAAAAAAATATATATGAAGCACTAATAAATATAATAATCAAATAATGAGGAACAGTAGGTAGTTAACAAAATTGCCTACCTATGTACGTTTTGTTTTTATAGAACTAACAATGGGGATCAAGTGTCCCCAGTTTCCCCAAGAGTTTGTAAAAAAAAATAAATTTTAGTCAATATTCTTGCTCCATAGAACCTTCAAATCGTAAAGTTTGTACGTTTGTATGAATAATACGCTATGGCCGGTTAAATGTGCCGCAGAGTGTATTATTATAGGTAGGTAAATAGAAAATCTAATAGGGCTAGCACAAACTTTTCGAAAAGTCGGTAGTCTCTTCGTATCGTACGTATACATAATAAGGAATTTTAATTTGGAACTTGTGTTTTTTTCATACAAAATTGCTCATAAATACTCAAACGATACTTTGAAACGTTCGTGCTAGCCCTTCTAGTTTGAATGGGCTTCACGAGTTTCCTAGAGAAAGCGATGTCCGACTCCCACGTAGGTGGACTGAGTTTGACAAACAATAATTGTAATCGAAAATCTAAATCGTGTGGTCACCTAATTAGAGTAGGATGCCAGAAAACCGGCGTGAAGCAGCCCCTGTGCTGTGTTTCGCCGAGTGAGTGAGGGTACCGGAGGCCCACCCGGGGGGGGAAAGGGGATAAAAGGTTGGCAGCGCACTTGTAACTCCACTGGTGTTGCAAGTGTCCATGAGCGGCGGCAATTGCTTACCATCAGGTGATCCGCCTGCTCGTCTGCTACCTATCACATAAAAAAAAAAAAAAAAAAAAAAAAAATCAAGTTATAGACATCTCACGAGGCTCGAATGCAAGTAATGAGTACGCCATCTAGTTCTTATATACAATATCTTTGGGTTTTTGTGGTTGGAGAAAAAAAAAACAAAATGGCCGCCGTTTTTTGCGATATTCACTTTTTTTTTTTTCTATCGAATGGTCATGTTTTGAAAAGTGTCTGAGAATCGCCCGTTGGAGTTGTGCGAGTGGAGGGGGAAAAAAGTTGAAAAAACAAAATGGCGGCGCCGCCATCTTGGATTGAAAATTCAATTTCGAGCACTTTTCACGGGATCGTAGCTGGGGGGAGCGCCGCTCGATTTTCAAAATTCTTTTTTGTATCTGTGGCGGACATGTTCTATTTTCAAACGTCAGTTGCGTTTTTCCAAAATCCAAGATGGCGCCGCCCCTGGCGGCCATTTTGTTTGGAGAAAAAAAAGTGTACTTTTCAAACGGATTTTGCGGGGTGATGGCAACTCTGGAGAGGGTCGGTATGTTCGGACCGTCGGGGGGTAATTTATTGCAGTGTTGCCACGACTGAGAATTTCTACCAAATTCATGGTAGTTTTTGGGCCACGGCCCCAATTGGTAGAAAAAAAAAAGTGCCATGCTTGCAAAATCCGAGTATGCAGTTTGGTAGCTATTTAGACTCGCAATGTCCTTAGGGTAGTTTTTTGGAAAAAACCTGGCAACACTGGAAACGGCGGCGGATATAAATTTTCGGGTGTCGCTGGCTTTGTCGCAGGGGGCTCCTGGGACGAGAGTATCATAGGTGGAAAAAAAATGAAAATTGTCTTTGGTGCGCTATATGATGTAGTCTATGGTCAGGGGACGCGCTGTCAAAAATACAAGATGGCGGACGGGCTGGCGGCCATTTTGTGAATTTGAAAAATTTTTGGAAATTTCAAAGTGATTTTTTTGACAGATGGCGACACTTGAGGGAGTTTGCATGTATGGGGCGGGTGTGAGTCTCGCTTGCGTGTGTTGCCATGTCGAAAAACATTTTTGCATTTTTTGATAGTTTGGACGTCAGGGCCCGAAATAGTGACGAATCGAAATAGCCATTTTTGGGAGAAAATAATCCCAGGAGGCCGTCAAATGGGCCAGTCCAAATGACATTTGACCATTTTTATAAATGTCACCTGGCAACACTGGGAGTGATTGGGAAAAACATTTTCGCGACATGGTCATTTGCGAGAAAGCTTATTGGTCCTCTGGTATTACTTTAGAAAAAAAATAAAAATGCTATTCGGTTGTGTAATAGTTGTTGTATATGGGAAAAATTCGTTTTTTTTAATTTTCAAAATGGCGGACGAGTTGGCGGCCATTTTGTAAAAAAGTGAGTTTTCAAAAAACTTCAAAGCAGTTTTTCGGGCAGATGGCACCACTTTTTTAACTTTTTTGACATGACCTTTGTTGTTGGGCTTGACAAGAGCTACGCGAAGGTGAAAAAAAAAACTCAAAAATCTTGATATTTCCGGAGAACGACCCCCAAACGTAAAGTGTCAAATTTTCAATTTCTGAGTATGAGGTCCTGTCAAAAACTGACGTTTGATGTCACTTTTGCCCAATCGGAGCGTCTATGTATAATTGACGTCGAAAAAAAAAGAAAACAAAATTTCGACCTGGTAGGAAGCTGTCCCATACATTTAGTACTGGAGTTGGCTCGAGTGAGGGTTCCTAGGGAGTTGTATGGGGAAATTGAAACTTTCCTACCAAGACCGGGACCAAAGGCGGAGCGCCGCGTAGGGCGAAGCCCGGAGCGGCTAATATCATGTCGGCGCGCCGGAAAATTGACGCGGAGCGCCGCGTAGGGCGGAGCCCGGAGCGGCTATTACATCGATTCCTGCATTGGGAGAACCAAGCGGAGCGCCGCGTAGAGCGAAGCCCGGAGCGGCCAATTCATCATAACATGCAGCGGCAGAACCAAGCGGAGCGCCGCGTAGGGCGAAGCCCGGAGCGGCCATTTCAATCGTTCGGTACATTGCGAAAACATAGCAGAGCGCCGCGTCGGGCGCAGCCCGGAGCGGCCTTCTAACTGTATGTATGGACTTTATCATTGTGCTCTATGTAATACTGCAGAGCAATGGCGAAGCGCCGCGTAGGGCAAAGCCCGGAGCGGCCAAATTATCCCAATTGGATACACTGGATATACGACATGTTTTTGCGACATCAACTTTTTTGTTACGGCAGTTATTCGAAATGTGAAAAGTGTCTCAGAATCACCCTTTGCTATTATGTACATGACAGGAAAAAAAAATTGAAAAAACAAAATGGCCGCGCCGCCATCTTGGATTGAAAATTTGATTTCGAGCACTTTTCACGGGATCGTAGCTGAGGGGGGCGCCGCTCAATTTTCAAAATTCTTTTTTTAATCTGTGGCGTATATGTTCTACTTTCAAACGTCATTTACGATTTTTCAAAATCCAAGATGGCGCCGCCCCTGGCGGCCATTTTGTTTGGAGAAAAAAAAGTGCACTTTTCAAACGAATTTTGCGGGGTGATGGCAACACTAGAGAGATTTGAAATGTTCCGAGCGTCGGTGGGTATTTTATCACAGTATTGCCATGACTGAGAAATTCTACCAAATTCATGGTAGTTTTTGGGCCACGGCCCCGAATGGTAGAAAAAAAAAGTTGCCATGTTTGCAAAATCCGAGTATGCAGTTTCGTATTCATTGGGCCTCGCAATGTCTTTCAGATAGTTTTTTGGAAAAATACTGGCAACACTGGAAATGGCGGCGGAAATAAATTTTCGGGTGTCGCTGACTTTTAGAGGTTCCTTGGACGAGGGTATCATAGATGGAAAAAAAATAAAAATTGTCTCTGATAGGTTATGCTATGTTATATATGGGAAAAATACGCGCTGTCAAAAAAACAAGATGGCGGACGAGCTGGCGGCCATCTTGTGAAATCGTATTTTTTTGAAAATTTTCAAAGTGATTTTTTTGACTGATGGCGACACTTTAGAAAGTTTGCATGTATGAGGCAGGTGTGAGTCTTGCTTACATGTGTTGCCATGTCGAAAAACATTTTTGCGTTTTTTGATAGTTTAGGCGTCAGGGCCCAAAATAGTAAAAAAAATAAAAATTGATTTCCAGGAAAAGTAAACACATCAAACCTTTCGTTGAGTTAGTCTAAATGACATTAGGCCATTTTTAACAAAATCATCTGGCAACACTGGGAGATATTGAGAAAAATGTTTTTTTGACATGGTCATTTTTGAGAGGTTCCTTGGGGAACCAGTATTATTTTAGAAAAAAAATTAAAACGCCATTCAAAGCGATATATGATGTAGTATATGGGAAAAATATGGGTTGTCAAAAAATCAAGATGGCGGACGAGTTGGCGGCCATTTTGTAAAAAAAAGGAGATTTGAAAAAAAATCAAAGTTGTTTTTCGACCAGATGGCGCTACTTGGGGAACTCATGATGTATGACGCGAACGAGTGTCTTTCTAAGGTGTGTTGCCATGTTCAAAAATATTTTCATAATTTTAAATAAGTTTCGAGACTTGGTCAAAAAATAAAAAAAATTAAAATGACAGTTGTTGGGGAAAAAAAGTACATGCAAGCTTGAATTTAAGTATTTGAAATCTCTTTTGTCCATTTTTACTAAAATTAACTGGCAACACTGGGAGCAGCGTCCAAAAGAAAATTTTGACAGGGGCATTTTTGAGAGGTTCCTTGGGCGAGCAGTATTATCTCAGAGAAAAAGTAAAAACGTGGTTCGACGCGGTATATGTTGTAGAATATGGGAAAAATATGGGTTGTTGAAAAAACAAGATGGCGGACGAGTTGGCGGCCATTTTGTAAATGTTGAGTTTTTTCGCACTTAAAAACCGATTTTTCGGGCAGTTGGCGCCACTTGACGAGAATCGTTGTTATAATCTTTATGGTAGGTATTAACAAGAGCTACAAAATGGTAGAAAAAAAAAACTTCATCCTCAAGGAAAATTTTAAGATTTAGTACAAAACTTGTGTAAAATGTACGTAAAATTGTAAATACTCAACGTCTGTGTATTGTGCCCTGTCAAAAAGTGACATGTATTGTCATTCTCAACCAACCAGAGCATTTACAAAAACATGCGACGAAAAAAAAAAAGAAAATTTTTTTTTACTCTACTACGAAATTTTCCCATACATTTTGTACTGAAGTCGGCTGAACCCTACACATACCAGCCAGAAGAATTATTATGAAAACATGCGATGGAGATACAAAATATTAGGGTTATGGGAGAGATGGCAACTAAACCGGGACTATGGAAGGGAATTGAGTTGAGTTGATATTGATGATACAACGGGTCGCCTGCTTTATCGACCTTCTGTCTTAAGTTTTTACGTAATTCTCAAACCTAACAACTTACAGTAACCATATCTTAATGAGGAACTATAAAGATTCAATAACATACAAAACTAAAAAACTCAAGAAAATTTAGAGTTTCAAACGAAACCACTTATGTAAAATCAATGAGAAGAACCGCAAATATAACTTGGTAATTTCATATATTTATATAGTATTACCACAATATTTATGCGGTTAGTGTAACTAAAAATTTAAATTAAGTTGAATCAAAATTTCATAAAGTAATTTTATCACTTGTGTTTGTTGGCACTACCTACTGACATTAACGTTACGATTATGAACTTTGAATCGCTTAGCCAGCTCAGCGTAGGCATCAAGTGTGGGCTTATATGGAGCTTAAATGGAAAAATCTAAATACTCGACACAAGCCCCGAACACTGAGCGAAGCGCCGCGTAGGGCGAAGCCCGGAGCGGCCATTTCATCACGAGTTTTCTTCACAAACCTACGCGAAGCGCCGCGTAGGGCGAAGCCCGGAGCGGCAAATACATCGATTGTTGCACCGGGAGAATCCCGCAACGGCCATTTCATCATATCATACGGCGGCAGAGCCAAGCGGAGCGCCGCGTAGGGCGAAGCCCGGAGCGGCCATTTCTATCACTCGTTATATTGCAAGAATATAGCAGAGCGCCGCGTCGGGCGCAGCCCGGAGCGGCCTTCTAACTGTACATATGGACTTTTTCATCGTGTTCAACGTAACATTGCGGAGCAAAGGCGAAGTGCCGCGTAGGGCGAAGCCCGGAGCGGCCACTTTCATATGGGTGCGATGAAAAATGAATGCGGAGCGCCGCGTAGGGCGAAGCCCGGAGCGGCCATTCCATTACAAGTTTGAACTTCAAAACCAAGTGGAGCGTTGTGAAGGGCGAAGCCTGGAGTGGCCATTTCAACCTGACTTTCAGGGGCAGTACCAAGCAGAGTGCCGCGTAGGGCGAAGCCCGGAGCGGCCATTTCAATCACTTGGTGTGTTGCGAGAATATAGCAGAGCGCCGCGTCGGGCGCAGCCCGGAGCGGCCTCCTAACAGTATGTATGGAATTTTTCATTGTGCTTTATGCAACATCTAGAAGCAAAGGCGAAGCGCCGCGTAGGGCGAAGCCCGGAGCGGCCATTCCACCGCAAACACGACATATCAATCTAAGCGGAGCGCCGTTTAATAGAAACACGACGCATGACATTAAGCGGAGCGGCTTTTCATCGTTAGATAGACGGGTAGAACCAAGCAGAGAGCCGCGTAGGGCGAAGCCCGGAGCGGCCATTTCTTTATAAGTTTCATACGCAGAACCAAGCGTAACACCGCGTAGGGCGAAGCCCGGAGCGGCCATTCCACCGCAAACACGACATATCAATCTAAGCGGAGCGCCATTTAATAGAAACACGACGCATGACATTAAGCGGAGCGGCTTTTCATCGTTAGATAGACGGGCAGAACCAAGCAGAGAGCCGCGTAGGGCGAAGCCCGGAGCGGCCATTTCTTTATAAGTTTCATACGCAGAACCAAGCGTAACACCGCGTAGGGCGAAGCCCGGAGCGGCCATTTCATCGAAAGTTATACATGCAAAACCAAGTGGAGCGCCGCGAAGGGCGTAGCCCGAAGCGGCTACTTATTTCATCTCAAGTTTATTAAACATAATAACCAACCGATGCACCGCGTAGGGCGAAGCCCAGAGCGGCCATCCATCTCAAGTTTATTAAACATAAAAACCAACCGGTGCGCCGCGTAGGGCGAAGCCCGGAGCGGCCATCCATCACAAGACCTATGGACAAAACCAAACGGAGCGCCGCGTAGGGCGCAGCCCGGAGCGGCCATTTCATCACAAGTTTATCTAACATAAAACCATCGGTGCGCCGCGTAGGGCGAAGCCCGAAGCGGCTATTCCATCACAAAGCTTATCGACAAACTACGAGGAGCGCCGCGTAGGGCGCAACCGTCCCAAGATCATACATTTGATTTATCTTTCCGTTGGCAAAAAAGTATAAGAGCAGCCGTGACAGACAGAGAACCGCCCCGTGTATCTTCGCGAGGCCGCAGGCCGAGCTGCATCTCGCGAGGCCGAAGGCCGAGCTCCGCGGAGGGCGAAGCCCGTAGCGTCGCCGCGCAGGGCGCAGCCCGTAGCGGCTAAGCGTCGCAGACCTAGCTTGAAGGCGCACCCGCGCAAAGCGCGGGGCGGCAAAAAGCTAGTCTATATTATATAAAGCTCGATTATCACTCACTGACTGACTCACTGACTGATCAGGTCTATTTTTGGGGGGGTTGCCATGTTTATTTGCGGAAAAAGTTTTGTCAACCCTAAGTGTTTTTTTAATCAATCCAGGATTTTGACATTTAAAGAAAAAAAAAAAACAAAATGGCGACATCAACTTTTTTGATACTGCAGTTATTCAAAAAGTGAAAAGTGTTTTAGAATCACCCTTTGCTATTTTGTACATGACAAGAAAAAAAAGTTGAAAAAACAAAATGGCCGCGCCGCCATCTTGGATTGAAAATTTGATTTTGAGCACTTTTCACGGGATCGTAGCTGGGGGGGGGGTGCCGTTCGATTTTCAAATTTCTTTTTTGTATCTATGGCGTACATGTTCTACTTTCAAACGTAATTTTTCAAAATCCAAGATGGCGCCGCCCCTGGCGGCCATTTTGTTTGGAGAAAAAAAAGTGCACTTTTCAAACGAATTTTGCGAGGTGATGGCAACACTGGGGAGATTTGAAATGTTCCGAGCGGCGGTGGGTAATTTACCACAGTATTGCCACGACTGAGAATTTCTACCAAATTCTTGGTAGTTTTTGGGCCATGGCCCCGAATGGTAGAAAATAAAAGTTGCCATGTTTGCAAAAACCGAGTATGCAGTTTTGTAGTCATTTGGCATCGCAATGTCCTCCGGATAATTTTTTGGAAAAAAATTGGCAACACTGTAAATGGCGGCGAAAATAAATTTTCGGGTGTCGCTGACTTCTAGAAGTTCTTTGGACGAGGGTATCATAGATAGAAAAAAAATAAAAATTGTTTTTGATAGGTTATGCTACGTAGTATATGGGAAAAATACGCGCTGTCAAAAAAACAAGATGGCGGACGAGCTGGCGGCCATCTTGTGAAATCGTATTTTTTTGGAAATTTTCAAAGTTATTTTTTCGATAGATGGCGACACTTGAGAGAGTTTGCATGTATGAAGTGGGTGTAAGTCTTGCTTGCGTGTATTGCCATGTTGAAAAATATTTTTACCTTTTTTGATAGTTTAGGCGTCAGGGCCCAAAATAGTAAAAAAAATTAAAATTGATTTCCAGGAAAAATAAACATGTCAAACCTTCACTTGGTATAGTTTTAATGACACTAGGTTAGTTTTAGCAAAATTATCTGGCAACACTGGGAGATATTGAGAAAAATGTTTTTTTTGACATGGTCATTTTTGAGAGGTTCCTTGGGGAACCAGTATTATTTTAGAAAAAAAAATAAAACGCTATTTAAAGCGATATATGATTTAGTATATGGGAAAAATATGGGTTGTCAAAAAATCAAGATGGCGGACGAGTTGGCGGCCATTTTGTAAAAAAAAAGGAGATTTGAAAAAAATCAAAGTTGTTTTTCGACCAGATGGCGCTAATTGGGGAACTCATGATGTATGACGCGAACGAGTGTCTTTCTAAGGTGTGTTGCCATGTTCAAAAATATTTTCATAATTTTAAATAAGTTTCGAGACTTGGTCAAAAAATAAAAAAAATAAAAATGACAGTTGTTGGGGAAAACAAGTACATAAAAGCTTGAATTTAGGTATTTGGAATCCCTTTTGTCTATTTTTACTAAAATTAACTGGCAACACTGGGAGCAGCGTCCAAAAGAAAATTTTGACAGGGGCATTTTTGAGAGGTTCCTTGGGCGAGCAGTATTATCTCAGAGAAAAAGTAAAAACGTGGTTCGACGCGGTATATGTTGTAGAATATGGGAAAAATATGGGTTGTTGATAAAACAAGATGGCGGACGAGCTGGCGGCCATTTTGTAAATGTTGAGTTTTTTCGCACTTAAAAACCGATTTTTCGGGCAGTTGGCGCCACTTGACGAGAATCGTTGTCATAATCTTTATGGTAGGTATTAACAAGAGCTACAAAATGGTAGAAAAAAAAAACTTCATCCTCAAGGAAAATTTTAAGATTTAGTACAAAACTTGTGTAAAATGTACGTAAAAAATTGTAAATACTCAACGTCTGTGTGTTTTTCCCTGTCAAAAAGTCACATGTATTGTCATTCTGAACCAACCAGAGCATTTACAAAAACATGCGACGAAAAAAAAAAGAATTTTTTTTTTTTTACTCTACTACGAAATTTTCCCATACATTTTGTACCGAAGTCGACTGAACCCTAACACATAGGTACCAGCCAGAAGAATTATTATAAAAACATGCGATGGAGATACAAAATATTAGGGTTATGGGAGAGATGGCAACTAAACCGGGACTATGGAAGGGAATTGAGTTGAGTTGATATTGATAATACAACGGGTCGCCTGCTTTATCGACCTTCTGTCTTAAGTTTTTACGTAATTCTCAAACCTAACAACTTACAGTGACCATATCATATTGAGGAACTATAAAGATTCAATAACATACAAAACTAAAAAACTCAAGAAAATTTAGAGTTTCAAACGAAACCACTTATGTAAAATCAATGAGAAGAACCGCAAATATAACTTGGTAATTTCATATATTTATATAGTATTACCACAATATTTATGCGGTTAGTGTAACTAAAAATTTAAATTAAGCTGAATCAAAATTTCATAAAGTAATTTTATCACTTGTGCTTGTTAGCACTACCTACTGACATTAACGTTACGATTATGAACTTTGAATTGCTTAGCCAGCTCAGCGTAGGCATCAAGTGTGGGCTTATATGGAGCTTAAATGGAAAAATCTAAATACTCGACACAAGCACCGAACACTGAGCGAAGCGCCGCGTAGGGCGAAGCCCGGAGCGGCCATTTCATCACGAGTTTTCTTCACAAACCCATGCGAAGCGCCGCGTAGGGCGAAGCCCGGAGCGGCAAATACATCGATTGTTGCACCGGGAGAATCCCGCAACGGCCATTTCATCATATCATACAGAGGCAGAGCCAAGCGGAGCGCCGCGTATTGCGAAGCCCGGAGCGGCCATTTCTATCACTCGTTATATTGCAAGAATATAGCAGAGCGCCGCGTCGGGCGCAGCCCGGAGCGGCCTTCTAACTGTACATATGGACTTTTTCATCGTGTTCAACGTAACATTGCGGAGCAAAGGCGAAGTGCCGCGTAGGGCGAAGCCCGGAGCGGCCACTTTCATAAGGGTGCGATGAAAAATGAATGCGGAGCGCCGCGTAGGGCGAAGCCCGGAGCGGCCATTCCATTACAAGTTTGAACTTCAAAACCAAGTGGAGCGTTGTGAAGGGCGAAGCCTGGAGTGGCCATTTCAACCTGACTTTCAGGGGCAGTACCAAGCAGAGTGCCGCGTAGGGCGAAGCCCGGAGCGGCCATTTCAATCACTTGGTGTGTTGCGAGAATATAGCAGAGCGCCGCGTCGGGCGCAGCCCGAACGGCCTCCTAACAGTATGTATGGACTTTTTCATTGTGCTCTATGCAATAACTAGAAGCAAAGGCGAAGCGCCGCGTAGGGCAAAGCCCGGACCGGCCATTCCACCGCAAGCTTGACATATCAATCTAAGCGGAGCGCCATTTAATAGAAACACGACGCATGACATTAAGCGGAGCGGCTTTTCATCGTTAGATAGACGGGCAGAACCAAGCAGAGCGCCGCGTAGGACGAAGCCCGGAGCGGCCATTTCTTTGTAAGTTTCATACGCAGAACCGAGCGTAGCGCCGCGAAGGGCGTAGCCCGAAGCGGCTACTTATTTCATCTCAAGTTTATTAAACATTAAAACCAACCGGTGCGCCGCGTAGGGCGAAGCCCGGAGCGGCCATCCATCTCAAGTTTATTAAACATAAAAACCAACCGGTGCGCCGCGTAGGGCGAAGCCCGGAGTGGCCATCCATCACAAGGCTTATGGACAAAACCAAACGGTGCGCCGCGTAGGGCGCAGCCCGGAGCGGCCATTTCATCACAAGTTTATCTAACATAAAACCATCGGTGCGCCGCGTAGGGCGAAGCCCGAAGCGGCTATTCCATCACAAGGCTTATCGACAAACTAAGAGGAGCGCCGCGTAGGGCGCAACCGTCCCAAGATCATACATTTGATTTATCTTTCCGTTGGCAAAAAAGTATAAGAGCAGCCGTGACAGACAGAGAACCGCCCCGTGTATCTTCGCGAGGCCGCAGGCCGAGCTGCGACTCGCGAGGCCGAAGGCCGAGCTCCGCGGAGGGCGAAGCCCGTAGCGTCGCCGCGCAGGGCGCAGCCCGTAGCGGCTAAGCGTCGCAGACCTAGCTTGAAGGCGCACCCGCGCAAAGCGCGGGGCGGCAAAAAGCTAGTCTATCTATCTATCTATATCTATCTATCTATAATATATAAAGCTCGATTACCACTGACTGATTCACTGACTGACTGATCAGGCCTATTTTTGGGGGGGTTGCCATGTTTATTTGCGGAAAAAGTTTTGTCAACCCTAAGTGTTTTTTTAATCAATCCAGGTTTTTGACATTTAAAGAAAAAAAAAACAAAATGGCGGTCATTTTTGCGACATCAACTTTTTTGTTACTGCAGTTATTCGAAAAGTGAAAAGTGTCTTAGAATCACCCTTTGCTATGTTGTACAGTGGCCAGCACATCAAGTTACTACACTTCACAGAAATCTGTAAATGATGTTGAATACCTATATTGTTTCATTAACCTTCAGCTATGACTGTAAATTTGCTTATTCAGGAAAGCTATGGTGTATTAATTGGATATAAGAAGGGTCTACTTTTATTGCGGATTTTTTTATATCATAATATTGAATTGCATAACATCGAAGGGCAGAAACTTCATTTCGCCGAAAACATTTTGGCTCGTATCATTAAGCATAACTCAAAACGCATAATTTTGTAAGGCTGAATCATCTTTAGGTAAGCGTAAGGTAAGTTCAATATCCATAATTATGAAACGACTGAACTTTTATACGCAGAAAGTTTATATTTAGAATCATCCTTAGGCATACTTTTCTTATGGTTATCTATCTTAAATTCGAATTTTTTTAGTACGAATTTCAATATAGCGATAACGTTTCGCCACCTTTTCTATGTTATTAAAAGACAAATAAGTTTATACAACAATTACTTAAAAATGTATTTCTATTATGATTTTCAATCATTAATTTGACAAGTGATGTGGCTCAGGTGAAGCATGCATGCAACCGGGCATGCATGCAGGCATTCAAGTATGCAGCATGCATTGTTTCTGTCACGGCTCCGGTGCTGCAAGGCTTCGGCGGTCCCACGCGAGCTTATCGTCGCAGATGATTCTTGCTCGTGACATATCGCTAATTATAAATATGATCACACTAGCGGCCGACCGCGACTTCGTACGCGTGGAGTTAATTATTGACACTTACCGTCATATTTTGGACAATCCACATAATATATTTTTATAAATTGTAGCCTATGTGTTATTCTGATGTATAAGCTATATTGTGGTAAAGTTTCATTCAAATCCATTCAGTAGTTTTTACGTGAAAGAGTAACAAACATCCATACAAACTTTCGCCTTTATAATAGTAGTAGGATTGTGATGATAATAAATTAAAATGCATTAAATTAACATTTATTATATTCATAGAATAATTTCGTATTTCTTACAAAAATCGTAGAACAGAAAATTTTATTGACTACAAACTCGAAGAAAATGCTTATTGCTGCTGCAACTTTCTCACAAAGACTCGTGTCTTTTTCTACTTTGGGAATGCAAGCATGATTTCTGTCTCGGCTCCGGCGCCGCTGCGAGGCTCCGGTGATCCCACTCACAGCTCATCGTCGCAGAGGGTTTTCGCTCATCACCGCAGTTTAGACTAACAAACCACCTGCTCCTCAGTTCGCGGGCCGCCTCACCCCTCCGCGCTTACGCGGGGTTGTATTACATCTATGGGTAGGGCAGACAAGACTACGTGGTGTCGGTTATGCAGCGATTCGTTTTTGACAAAACAGTAATATTCAATTTTATTTAGAACTAGCGGCCGCCCGCGACTCCGTCCGCGTGGAATAGTAACTTTTTACCCCCCCCCCCCCCCCCCTTTCAACCCCTTACAACCCCCTTTTCGCAATAAAAAGTAGCCTATGTCCTTTCTCAGGGTCTAGATTATCTGTATACCAAATTTTATTTAAATCCGTTGAGTAATTTTGGCGTGAAAGAGTAGCAGACAGACAGACAGACAGAGTTACTTTCGCATTTATAATATTAGTATGGAAGTATGGATTATAAGTATACTATTATAAAGAGCGATATGCTATTTAAAATATCCTATATGAAATTTTGCCATTCAAAGTATGCCAAGTGAAATTCTACCAAATAATAGTTCGACTTAATAAAATTATCCTAAATGAAATTCTGCCTTCTTCATAGTATGCCAAGTGAAATTCTACTCAATAAAATTTTGACTAAATAAACGATATGCTAAACGAAAATATGCAAAATTAAAATTTGGATAAGAAAATTATGCTAAATATTATAAAATTCTACCTTCTTATAAGTGTGCGATTGAAAATACGGCCTAAAACATTCGACCAAACAACTATTATCCCAAAGATTTTTTTTAGGAATACCTACCTACGACAGATGATTTGTAAACGTTCGTAAAAGTATCTTTTGCACGTTTTACGATTGAGACTAGAGTCACCACATCTCAGCGTGTCATTCCCGGTTGCGTCCAAAGCGGTCGCTGTCGGAGCCCGGGGCACGCTCTGACAATGATCCAGGATTTGGGGAGTCTAGCAATTACAATGAAGCGACTACCTTCCGACCTTTGCAACCCTTCAGCAGGGGAACCAGACCATCCGATTCACGGTTACACGTTTCAGAGACGTGCAGGTTTCTTCACGATGTTTTCCGAAGGACACGAATCCTGCAACCCACCAAAAATCCCGCAACCCAATTGCATTAGCGAGGTTTCAGGGCCGTAACCCGGAAGTTTGGAGAGAAGCGAACAATGCCAAACACGGTTGAAAGCTTTGACGATATCAAGGATGCTTGAGTTTTTTTTATGTGATTGGTAGTAAACAAATACCACCATCCACTCCAAAAAGTACTCACACATTGGCTGCCAACACAGTGATGACTTAGAACACTTCTCCGTCCATTGGCGAACCATTGCTACAAATAGGGTCCAATGGAGACTTTTAGGGGAGGCCTTTGCCCAGCAGTGGGACAAAGGTAGCAGACGAGCAGGCGGATCATAGACATCTGCAACACTAGTGGAGTCGCAAGTGCGCTGCCAACCTTTTATCTCCACCCCCCCCCCCCCCCCTCTCCGGGTGCGGCTTCACGCCAGTTTTCTGTGAGGCAGTGGTATCACTCTGGTCGAGACGGCCCATTCATGCCGAAGCGTGGATCTCCAACAATCACCATACTTCGCTATAGCATCTCCCCAGAAGTGTGATACGTACGCTAGAAGATCACATGTCATATGGAGCGTTTCGGTCTAAAACCATATTGTCAGTCATGGAGTAGCGAATGATCTTTTAGGTAGCGGATAAGTTGGGTGTTAAATTATCCGCTCAAATACTTTTTACAATATTCAATAACAACTCAAGAGACATGATTTGTTTCTTAAACCTACTCAACAACGGTTTTTAATTTTACAAAAGTGTTTCAAAGCACTTAACGCATTTAAAGAAAAATCTACCAAGTTCAATTGGTTATTTAGCAAAAACATTCTATGTCTCTTAAAATGTTTTATCAGGTGTAAATAAGCTATAGAAAGTTTTGCTATAAAAAAATCTGTCTATTCTCGTAATAACGACTATATTTTTCTATTATTTAAAATAAAATGAGTTAAATAAAGTAATTCACTTTAATTTATTATCATTTCATTCATCATTTTTTCAAAAATCTCCATACAAAGTATTTAAAACTTGTTCTGAATTTTCAAACGCCATTTTCTCGGAATGACAGTCATGTGGGTAACACACTATTGCTTATTTGCGTCCATTTATGAATGTCAAATTTTATAATCTACCGCTTATTCGGAAGGTTATTATTTCACCGAGAAGAATCAGCAAGAAACTCGTTTTCAGATTTTTAATCATAAAATTTTTGAAAAATTTAATAAAATTTACATTTTATAACACAGTGTAGGTGAACAGTTTATCATTTCCACAAATTCTTGTCATTTAGGTATTGTTCAACTGTGTAATAGGCATTTGCCATCAAATAATATTTAAATTTATGTATGGGTAAATCAACAAGGGTGGTAATTTGTTAAAAAAATTGCGGGCGGCAACATTTTCTTCCGGCTTCTTTTAATCTCCGCCGCACGGTGTCCATTGAAATCTACAACAAAGGAAATTGTCTAAATATGTAACTTTAATAACTAATTTAAACACTTTTTTACGGATAATGTCGTTTAAGTTTTTAATCTCTCTGATAAAAAATTTCTATTGTGAAGGTAATTGTTCGGTTACATCACTTTTTAAAATCACTGACGTAATCGTAAATGTTTACAATACTTAGGTATTACATATATATATATGCAGGTGTGCAAAGAAGGTGGCAGCAAAGTTTTTAAAGCAATTGTTAGTCTCCAAGTTTGATTATCCATACTCCATACTAATATTATAAATGCGAAAGTAACTCTGTCTGTCTGTCTGTCTGTCTGTCTGTCTGTCTGTTACTCTTTCACGCTAAAACTACTCAACGGATTTAAATGAAATTTGGTATACAGATAATCTAGACCCTGAGAAAGAACATAGGCTACTTTTTATTGCGAAAAGGGGGTTGTAAGGGGTTGAAAGGGGGGTAAAATATATATATATATATATATGTCACGTTGAATAAAGCAGTTACATTTAATAAACAAAATTAACAAAAATGAGTAATAAATTAATTAATTTAGGATGGTGGGGCAAGGAAACCAGGTTTTAGTATATCTTCTTGTATTTAACAAATAATATTCTTCCCGTCTTTACATCTTCCGTCGTCCGCGGCCATTCGTCTTCTCCCTCACTCTCACACGTCATCCTAATTCAAACATCGTTTTCTTACACGTTCCATATCATGCATCTACCGATTGCCCATACCACACTCGGCCATTCTGCATTCAGTTTGCCCTCATACTGCTCTCATACATCTTCCATACCCTTTATGAGGCTCTGTCGATATGTTAGACACCATACTCTGAACCTTATGTGTTGGAGATAAGGTCCAAAACCAATGGATTGTATTTATACCTACTGCCCATTGAGGGGTTAAAAACTGTTTACAACTTTATAAAAAACAACATAACATAAAACACATCTTTATAAAAACATCACTATAAAAATACGCATCAAAAAATTTCTTCCTCTTCTTATAATCTTTTACCGCTAACTCTTTAAATTTAGCTCCACGCCACCTACTAGCGGCTGGTGTCCTCTTTCGCTTCGTGCCTACCCCTCCTCCTTGTCCTGCGGAACGTCCTCTTGTTATCCGTCGTAGACTGCAAACTTCTTTCGGCTTTTTCCATCAAAACTTCTTCGTCGTTATTTTTCTTTATTTTGCTGTCATTTCTGTCATCGCCGTTCGTTGGCATTTTCGTTCGATCATCACAACGTCTGAATGATTATAACTTGAACTTCGCTGAATGTTTTTATCTTCCAGCTGCTGTTCAAGTTCCACGCTCATGCTCTCCTTGGATTTTTCGCCTAACTCACTTTCCGACTCAGATAGCTGTTCAGTCGTGCTCACTTCTGGCTCCTCGTGCAAACATCCATCAACATCTACATCCTCGCCGCTCTTACAACATTCACTCACATCATCTTCTGTGTACTCACTTTCATCGTCATAAAATCCGCATCTTTCACTCTCGTAAACACAATCTTCATTCACAAACCACCACAAACACCCCGACCCAACACAAATATCTGTTTTACAACAAACATTTGTGTCGGTGCGGGAATCGAACCCGCGACCCTTACGTCTCAACCGGCGCTCAAACCATTGCGCTAAACGGGTCGTCAATCGCAATAAAAAAATATGAAACGGATTAGTTAATTAATTGAGCAAGAAAATAATTAAATGGGCGGTAAAAAAAGATTAAATGGACGGTAAAATATTGAACGAGCGGTTGATGATAAATCGGAATGTTTCGTTAAGAAATCTCATTCTAAGCAATTTCATAAAAAATTAGAAGGTTAAAATGTGTGGTGGCCGGCCTCAATGGCGCGGTGGTTAAGGTGTTCGCCTGAAGGGATTCCCGAACAAGTAATTTCGGAAATTACATTACACTTTTATATTTCAATATTGGTGAATTATGATGCAAAAAAAGCCAACTTTTTAGCGCATCAGCATTTTAATTTTGTCGGGTACCCGGCAAAAATTGTGCAGCGTATCCGCCTCCGCCGCGGGTACTGGCAAAACCACTACTCGCACCATGTCTACTATCTGCCTACTTCAAAATAGCTAAGATCAAATTCTCATTTTAAAATTGTTACTACAACTTGTTTGCCATTTCACTATTATTATTCTAAAGATAGCTAGAAGGAGTGACAATCTGCGAAAAGCCGTTGGTATAGATTGGATGCGTCTCGCCGAAGACAGGGTGAAATGGCGAACATTGGGGGAGGCCTATGTCCAGCAGTGGACTAACACAAGCTGATGATGATGATGATGATTCTAAAGTTATATTTTTTAATAAATAGAACAAAATAAAATAACTCACCGTTACGCCAGTTTGGTCACAAATATCCTTTACTCTGTAACCACTCCTTCTAAGCGCAATTATTCGCTCCCTTTCAACTCTTGAGAGTTGAGGCGCCATTTTCAATAAAACAGATTTACAGAGTGATTATATTCTCTTTGCAGATTTATTCAATTTAAGATAGATAAAAATATGAATTTTGATAACTGCTCTATTTGAAGTGACAATCTTAGCCTAGTGATAGGACTCGAACCACATTCGATTTGAATCGTGACGGTGAAAACTCGACTCGATGACCGCTCGCGCCGCGAGTCGGCATTATAGGGTAGGTATGTTGTGCATTTTTTTTTGTGAAGAATGAGGTATAGTCAAAAGTTTTTACATTCATTCTGTTGTAGGTAGTCGTTGTATAATTTTTGGGGATTATTTGAAAGTCAAGACTTTTTGGAAAAAGTCAATTAGTAATATTCAAATCGATGCGATGATTCGAATTACGCGTAAACTCGATTCTAGTTTTAACTATCGATTTGAGTCCCATCTCTAACGTACGCGCAGGCGGTGTGGCTTACCGTGGATGAAACCATTCTATTGGCGCTCAGCTTATGTCAGATCTAACATTGGCTAATTTAGGCATACTGTAGAAAATCCACCAATAATGTCAAAGCGACTTTCTTTCTAACACAACTGATGCGTCGTAGTTATAGTTATGTATAATGGGTAACCTGATGTGCTGCCGTGTGTACATGACAAGAAAAAAAAGTTGAAAAAACAAAATGGCCGCGCCGCCAAGCGGCGGTGGGTAATTTATCACAGTATTGCCACGACTGAGAATTTCTACCAAATTCTTGGTAGTTTTTGGGTCATGGCCCCGAATGGTAGAAAATAAAAGTTGCCATGTTTGCAAAAACCGAGTATGCAGTTTTGTAGTCATTTGGCATCGCAATGTCCTCCGGATAATTTTTTGGAAAAAACCTAGCAACACTGGAAATGGCGGCGAAAATAAATTTTCGGGTGTCGCTGACTTCTAGAAGTTCTTTGGACGAGGGTATCATAGATAGAAAAAAAAAAAATTGTCTCTGATAGGTTATGCTACGTAGTATATGGGAAAAATACGCGCTGTCAAAAAAACAAGATGGCGGACGAGCTGGCGGCCATCTTGTGAAATCGTATTTTTTTGGAAATTTTCAAAGTTATTTTTTCGATAGATGGCGACACTTGAGAGAGTTTGCATGTATGAGGCGGGTGTGAGTTTTACTTGCGTGTATTGCCATGTTGAAAAATATTTTTACCTTTTTTGATAGTTTAGGCGTCAGGGCCCAAAATAGTAAAAAAAAATTAAAATTGATTTCCAGGAAAAACAAACACGTCAAACCTTCACTTGGTTTAGTTTCAATGACACTAGGTTAGTTTTAGCAAAATTATCTGGCAACACAGGGAGATATTGAGAAAAATGTTTTTTTGACATGGTCATTTTTGAGAGGTTCCTTGGGGAACCAGTATTATTTTAGAAAAAAAATTAAAACGCCATTCAAAGCGATATATGATGTAGTATATGGGAAAAATATGGGTTGTCAAAAAATCAAGATGGCGGACGAGTTGGCGGCCATTTTGTAAAAAAAAGGAGATTTGAAAAAAATCAAAGTTGTTTTTCGACCAGATGGCGCTACTTGGGGAACTCATGATGTATGACGCGAACGAGTATCTTTCTAAGGTGTGTTGCCATGTTCAAAAATATTTTCATAATTTTAAATAAGTTTCGAGACTTGGTCAAAAAATAAAAAAAAATAAAATGACAGTTGTTGGGGAAAAAAAGTACATGAAAGCTTGAATTTAGGTATTTGAAATCCCTTTTGTCTATTTTTACTAAAATCAACCGGCAACACTGGGAGCAGCGTCCAAAAGAAAATTTTGACAGGGGCATATTTGAGAGGTTCCTTGGGCGAGCAGTATTATCTCAGAGAAAAAGTAAAAACGTGGTTCGACGCGATATATGTTGTAGAATATGGGAAAAATATGGGTTGTTGAAAAAACAAGATGGCGGACGAGCTGGCGGCCATTTTGTAAATGTTGAGTTTTTTCGCACTTAAAAACCGATTTTTCGGGCAGTTGGCGCCACTTGACGAGAATCGTTGTCATAATCTTTATGGTAGGTATTAACAAGAGCTACAAAATGGTAGAAAAAAAAAACTTCATCCTCAAGGAAAATTTTAAGATTTAGTACAAAACTTGTGTAAAATGTACGTAAAATTGTAAATACTCAACGTCTGTGTATTGTGCCCTGTCAAAAAGTGACATGTATTGTCATTCTTAACCAACCAGAGCATTTACAAAAACATGCGACGAAAAAAAAAAGATAATTTTCTTTTTACTCTACTACGAAATTTTCCCATACATTTTGTACTGAAGTCGGCTGAACCCTACACATAGGTACCAGCCAGAAGAATTATTATGAAAACACTAGCGGCCGCCCGCGACTTCGTCCGCGTGGAAAAGTAACTTTTTACCCCCCTTTTAACCCCTTACAACCCCCTTAATATTATTATGTTGATACAACTTAAACAAATTATTTCGACCAAATTTGGTACCATAAAAACGGTCAATGTGACTAAACCTTAAAAGATAGACATATGCCGTCGCGGACTTTTTTTTAGATCATGTATAGAGGAATAATTCTTTCATACATATTTTTTGTGTATCTTGAACCGTTTTCGCAGCGCACGCAAAGAAAGCCTTCAAAAATGAATAATTTTCCCCGTTTTTTACACATTTACCGCTCTGTCTTTGCTCCTATTGGTCATAGCGTAATGTTATTTAGCCTATAGCCTTCCTCGATAAATGGACTATCCAACAAAAAAAGAATTATTCAAATCGCACCAGTAGTTTCGGAGATTAGCGCGTTCAAACAAACAAACAAACAAACTCTTCAGCTTTATTATATTAGTATAGACTAGCGGCCGCCCGCGACTTCGTCCGCGTGGAAAAGTAACTTTTTACCCCCCTTTTAACCCCTTATAACCCCCTAATATTATTATGTTGATAGCCTATAGCCTTCCTTGATAAATGGACTATCCAACAAAAAAAGAATTATTCAAATCGCACCAGTAGTTTCGGAGATTAGCGCGTTCAAACAAACAAACAAACAAACAAACAAACAAACTCTTCAGCTTTATTATATTAGTATAGATATAGAGTATGGAGATACAAAATATTAGGGTTATGGGAGAGATGGCAACTAAACCGGGACTATGGAAGGGAATTGAGTTGAGTTGATATTGATGATACAACGGGTCGCCTGCTTTATCGACCTTCTGTCTTAAGTTTTTACGTAATTCTCAAACCTAACAACTTACAGTTACCATATCATATTGAGGAACTATAAAGATTCAATAACATACAAAACTAAAAAACTCAAGAAAATTTAGAGTTTCAAACGAAACCACTTATGTAAAATCAATGAGAAGAACCGCAAATATAATTTGGTAATTTCATATATTTATATAGTATTACCACAATATTTATGCGGTTAGTGTAACTAAAAATTTAAATTAAGTTGAATCAAAATTTCATAAAGTAATTTTATCACTTGTGCTTGTTGTTAGCACTACCTACTGACATTAACGTTACGATTATGAACTTTGAATCGCTTAGCCAGCTCAGCGTAGGCATCAAGTGTGGGCTTATATGGAGCTTAAATGGAAAAATCTAAATACTCGACACAAGCCCCGAACACTGAGCGAAGCGCCGCGTAGGGCGAAGCCCGGAGCGGCCATTTCATCACGAGTTTACTTCACAAACCCAAGCGAAGCGCCGCGTAGGGCGAAGCCCGGAGCGGCAATTACATCGATTGTTGCACCGGGAGAATCCCGCAACGGCCATTTCATCATAACATAAAGAGGCAGAACCAAGCGGAGCGCCGCGTAGGGCGAAGCCCGGAGCGGCCATTTCTATCACTCGTTATATTGCAAGAATATAGCAGAGCGCCGCGTCGGGCGCAGCCCGGAGCGGCCTTCTAACTGTACATAATATGGACTTTTTCATCGTGTTCAACGAAACATTACGGAGCAAACGCGAAGTGCCGCGTAGGGCGAAGCCCGGAGCGGCCATTTTATCGCAAGGACGACGCACAAAACCAAGTGGAGCGTCGCGTAGGGCGAAGCCCGGAGCGGCCATTTCAATCACTTGGTGTGTCGCGAGAATATAGCAGAGCGCCGCGTCGGGCGCAGCCCGGAGCGGCCTCCTAACAGTATGTAGGTATGGACTTTTTCATTGTGCTCTACGCAACATCGTAAAGCAAAGGCGAAGCGCCGCGTAGGGCGAAGCCCGGAGCGGCCATTTCACCGCAAGCATGACATATAAATCTAAGCGGACCGCCATTTAATAGAAACACGACGCATGACATTAAGCGGAGCGCCGCGTAGGGCGCAGCCCGGAGCGGCTTTTCATCGTCAGATAGACGGGCAGAACCAAGCAGAGCGCCGCGTAGGGCGAAGCCCGGAGCGGCCATTTCTTTGTAATTTTCATTCGCAGAATCAAGCGGAGCGCCGCGCAGGGCGCAGCCCGAAGCGGCTATTTATTTCATCTCAAGTTTATGAAACATAAAAACCAACCGGTGCGCCGCGTAGAGCGAAGCCCGGAGCGGCCATCCATCACAAGGCTTATCGACAAAACCAAACGGAGCGCCGCGTAGGGCGCAGCTCGGAGCGGCCATTTCATCACAAGTTTATCAAACATAAAACTAAGCGGTGCGCCGCGTAGGGCGAAGCCCGAAGCGGCTATTCCATCACAAGGCTTATCGACAAACTAAGAGGAGCGCCGCGTAGGGTGCAACTGTCCCAAGATCATATTATATTTGATTTTTCCTTCCGTTGGCAAAAAAGTATAAGAGCAGCCGTGACAGACAGAGAACCGCCCCGTGTAACTTCGCGAGGCCGCAGGCCGAGCTGCGTCTCGCGAGGCCGAAGGCCGAGCTCCGCGGAGGGCGAAGTCCGTAGCGTCGCCGCGCAGGGCGCAGCCCGTAGCGCGGGGCGGCAAAAAGCTAGTTTCTTATATTACCGATATTTTGCTTAGAGGTTATGTTGTATTTACAAGAATACCATTCCTTACTTTAATAAAATATAAATAACGTAACGAGAATACCATTCTTTGACAGTAGGTCTAGGATAGTCTGTGGTTGAAAGAAGCCCACATGAACGAAGCATAAGGAGCTATACGAATGAAACTAGCGCCGCCAACCTATTTACACTGATTGTGGCGAAAATATGATATTTTTGAAGAAAATAAAACATTACAGACTTAGATCCAAGTAAATTAGATTTTTCAAGATGCAATATAATATTTCTAACACGCGACAAGTAACAATAATGTTAATTATTGCTAAAATCGGCCACTTTTATAGGTTTTTTTTTTTTAAACTACTGTACCCCCCTGATATGTTCAGGGACTGTTTTTGCTATGATTACTTTTCAGACTAATTTTGCACTTGGCAAAATATCAAAAAGGAATTTGGAGAAGGAATTTTGAAAAGGGGGGGCGGGATAAGGATGAAGGTTGGAGATAGTGGGGGGAGGGAGAAGGGGTAAAAGTTTGGGGGATAATTTGGAGTTATTTGGGTGTTTTTGGGGATTCTAGGAATTTATGTGTTTTGGATCACTTAGGCAAGGAGAGAGAGGGTTGATGGGGTTCTTATGAAGGCAAGAAGGGACTCTGGGGTTTCAGGAAAATCTTCGTAATCGGTGCCAGCATCGGCTATGGCTATTGCTTTGCGAATCTGGGCACAATTTTCACGATCGGTAGCGGAGTGGTAAGCATGGGGCTCTCCAGCTTCACTGCAGTTAATGCAGGTGATGTTTTTGGGGTTATCTTTTGGCTCATCTTTGTGGATGCAGTCTTTATACTGATGATCTGTAAGACCGCAGTAACTGCACGGGTGCCGAGAATTTGTGCACTTCTGCCGTGTGTGCCCATATTTCAGGCATGCATAGCACTGAACAAAGCGGGTCTGATCTGATGCATGGACTTTTCCATGCCCCAGACTCAGACGCCCTCCTTGTTCAGTGATATGCTTCCTTACTTTAGGGGTCACCTCCACAACGGCATTGTACAGCTCAGCCTTTCTGTTAGAGGTGAGATAACAGAGACGCAATCCACTTATGGGATTCTGGCCCTCTAGGGTCCTCGTGAGATCCTTTTCAGGAATCTGCTTCGGTATTCCCTTGAGTGCAATCAGGGGAAGTTTGCGTCTTGCTGGTGTCGCTAGGAGCTCTGGGTGTTTATTGGCACTTTTTGCTGCCTTTTCGGCCATTTGGGGGGTTTTAAATTCGACCTTAAACCTGTTGTCCTTTAGGGGGACTACTCGTTTGGGGCCAAAGCCAGAGTTAGAAAAGGAAACAATGCGCTTCCATTTCTGTATAGCCACTTTCGGGTCAGTTATGGGGTCTTTAGCAGTAACTGTGACATACAGGGTTGATCTTGGTGGTTTTGGGGGGAGGGATAGGCGGCACAATTGGAGCCTTGGTAATTCTCGGTTCCGGCGCGGGGGTTGGTAAACGGAGTCCCGATTTCAAAGTTGCGGACACAAAATCCTCCCGGGTCGCCTTCAATTCGTCAGAAACGAACGAACGTAGGTTTTTGACCTCGTCTAAGAGCGGTTCCAGCTGAGCTCCACACGTTCATCAAAATTCCTTCCACCGAGGCCGTGAGTCGAGATAATCCTTGAATTTACCAATGAAAGGGTAGAGTTCGGCTTTCACCCCTCTGAATACCATCTCATTGATTTCATCATGGGACATAGGTTCAGACGACGGTTTGACGGGCATAGCGGCAAAGGCAGCCACATCAGCCTCATCCCTAAGACGCGTCGCCTCTTTCTCGGCTTCGATTACCATCTTGCGCATGTTTGTGATGGCCATAAGAATCTCCAGTTTATCTTCACGGGTCAGGGACTTTCCGGCGTTGACCGCTGCATCCACCACTTCTAGCTCGTGTAGGAGAGCGATCTTAGCCCGGTGGTGTATGTCGAGTCCCCGATATAATGGATGGTTCTGCTTTCTAGACGGTGACTCTTCAGGTAAGGTTCCTCTACTTCCGTAAATTGGGGGTTTTGGGTTGAGAGAGGGAGGGGATTGCAAATAATCAAGGTTAAGTTTGGGAGAGGAGGTAACAGGTTTGGGCTGGGAAGTGGTAGCGGAAGTAGAGGGGACAACTTTGGGTTTTGGGGGTGGGTCTTTCTTGGTGGGTACGGGTTTTGGGGCGGGTTTTGGAGGACCGCCTCCCGCACTACCACCAGATCGACGCTTACTCATTTTGAGTTTTGGGGACAACACAGGACAAAATTACAACAACACTTAACACTAGACGATCACAACACTCTTTATCTACCACCGAACAGGGGGAAAAGAACGACGTAGAGCAAAAATCCCTGTCCGGTGATAAGTGAAGACTGAGGAAACGAGAGAATTTTTGTTACACAATTTTTGATGACTGAACGACTCTAAACGATTATGGGTAGTAGTGGGCGTTAATAGTTATAACCATTAAATTAACACAATAAAAAAAAATACCCATTAACAATGTTAAGAAAAATTCCCGTAAAAAGCTAAATTTCACTTTTTGTAATTCTTTATGTAACTTCTTGCACTACAGCACCACCTAGTGGATTCGTGCGGAATCATGTACCAATAAGCGCGTTTTTATTTTTTGCTAATATGGCGCCGAGAATGCGACGATGCGACGAAACTCAGATAGATGGCGCCAATGGCGGTAGTGTTAAAACTGTTAAAAACTGTGTTTACGGAGTGAGAGAAAAAGACGTCTATTAGAAACGAAATATGGTTCATTATTGTCCGAGAGGAAAATTAACTGAAAATAAGTTAATGTTAATTCGTCTAGTGGTGTTAAATTTAGTGATTTGGTATTTTTATTGAATGAGCTAAAAATAACCTTTGGGTGAAATTAACTTAATTCGTTGAGTTGGTATTTTTATTGTTTATGCGAAAAAAATACGTTTTGTGAAATTAACTGATTTCGTCTAGTTTGTTAAAATTACGTTTTGTTAAAATTATTGAATCCGAATTTGCTTTCATGGCGTCGGTATTTTATTTAAGTAACAGAATTTATGTTGTTTCGTGAGATTCTGATGAATATGTGGTTTCGTAAGATTTTTAAAAACTGTTGTTTCGTAATATTTGTTTTGTTTTGAACTTTACTTGAAAAGTAATTGAACTTAGGAGTATGTGAAAATAATTATTAGTGGTGGGTGCGAGGGGGGGGGGGGCTTTTTGGGGGAGCCAAAAGGGGGGGGGGGAGCCAAAAGGGGGGAGCGGGGGGTGATCCAGGAAGATAGGAAAAGGAAGGAAGGTTGGCATTCGGCAAACGGTAACGGGTCAAAGTTTCTTAATTTTGTCACTCACTGACTGACTCACCGATCATCAAAATTCTAAGGCACTTCTAGCAGACCTAGAACCTTCAAATTTACACTACAAGTAGTGTTTGGGGTATGAATCAAGGAAGAACTTAAATATTTTTAAATTTTGGTCTAGTTTTTAAAATACATTAACTTCAAAATAACTTTGTAATCCAATACAAATACCATACCGATATATAGGATTACCACGTTATATTTGCAGTTCAATAGCTGTTAATAATTTTATAAAAAGGAATGAGATGAGATCCCATCAAAAACAATACTTGTCAAGAAAAACGAGTCTCGCAACTAAAGTAAAAAGTTGTGTCACAATTAAACTGCAGTCTTATCTTAGTAATCAAACAAACAAAGATGAGCAGCTTCAACATCCATTAGCAGCTAAAATCACTTTAGAAGATTTTTATATGGATGATTTACTAACCGGGTGTGAAACCGAGAAGGAAGCCATTGAGATATACATGGATATGGAACGACTAATGTGTAAAGCGGGTTTTCAACTACAAAAGTGGTGTAGTAACAGCCCCATCCTACTCGATCATATTGAAAGCCACCACCAGAACTCAGATGAAACTTTCATGTTCAAAATTAATGATACTATCAAGGTATTAGGTATTGCTTGGAACAAGACCACAGATAGGTTTGAGTACACTTTCAACTTACCAGACGTGGACGAGCCTATTTCGAAACGGAAAGTGTTGTCAGATATAGCCAGGCTGTATGATCCGATGGGTTGGGTGGCGCCTGTTCTCATCACTGCAAAAATATTTATGCAAAAATTATGGAAGTCTGGTCTGAATTGGGATGATAATTTGACACCTGATCTTCTAAACCAGTGGATTCAATTCAGAGAAGAGCTAAACAATATAAAAAGGATTAACTTACCTCGCTGGTTGTCAATGAAGAGAGATAATCCCATTGAGCTCCATGTATTCGCTGATGCATCTCAAGCTGCGTATGCGGCAGTTGTTTATCTTAAATCTACAGATGAGATGGATATTACTCACGCGAATATTGTGACAGCCAAGACAAAGGTTGCACCAGTGGAGAAGGAGATATCTATACCAAGAATGGAGTTGTGTGCTGCGCTCCTTGCTGCTAAGTTGATATTTGAAGTAGCTCAAATATTACATGTCCCCAAGGAGCGGCTAGTGGCCTGGACGGACTCAATGGTCGTCTTAGCCTGGCTACGAGGAGAGCCGAGTCGCTGGACTACCTTTGTCAGCAATAGAGTGTCTGAGATCTTGACTATTATAGATAATAGCCAATGGAACCATGTGTCTACTGACAACAATCCGGCTGACTGTGCCTCTAGAGGCATATCTGTAAGTCAATTACTTGAGTACAAGTTGTGGTGGCATGGACCTAAAATGATTCACCAATCTCACACTACCCTAACTGATCTGGAATTTGACACCGATCTAGAAGAGAGACCTATCAGAGCCTTGACAACGTCTGTGCAACCAAAGGAGGAGTTTATATGGACGCAATTTTCAAATTTAACAAAGATGCTTAGAGTATTGTCATATTGCAGAAAATTCTTACAGCTGAAAAATCTTGAAACAAAAAATAAAATAAATAAATTAATAACAGTAGAAGAAATGAACAATATATTGAAAACATGTATAAAAGCAACTCAAGAGTTTTATTTTTTAGAAGAGATCCATGATTTACAATCGGTGAATAAATGCGTCAAGAAGAGGAGTCAACTGCTCACTCTTTCCCCATATCTAGATGACGATGGATTATTAAGAGTAGGTGGTCGAATCGATCAAGCTGCAGTACAGTTAGACAAGAAACACCCTTATATTCTGCCTAGCGATTCCCATCTCAGTAAACTAATTATTTGGGATGCTCACTACAGAACATTACATGGCGGACCACAGATTATGTTGAACTATTTAAGAAGCAAATACTGGATTATAAAGGCAAGAGAAAAAGTGAAAAAATTCTACCGAGAATGTGTAACGTGCGTTCGTTATTCACGTCAGAATAACAACCAATTTATGGGAGATCTTCCCAAGGTAAGATTAACACCTGATAAACCATTTCGGTCGTCCGGTGTAGACTTCACTGGTCACATAAATGTCCGCTTCTCACCTGGAAGAGGATCAAGGGCTTACAAAGGCTATATCTGTGTATTTGTATGCAGGGCCACAAAGGCGGTGCACTTGGAAGCAGTTTCAGATTTGACAGCTACCGGTTTTATAGCGGCCTTCAAGAGGTTCGTTTCTCGCAGAGGCAAATGTCAACATCTGTACAGCGACAACGGCACCAATTTTGTTGGTGCCGACAAAGAGCTCAAGGACATGTTCAACAGAGCAAAAAGCCAGTTACCTGTTGACATCGCACATTTACTTACGGAGGAAGGCACTACGTGGCACTTCATACCCCCACACGCACCGAACTTCGGTAGCTTATGGGAATCGGCGGTCCGTTGCTCGAAGATGCATCTAAAAAGAGTTATAGGAGATACCACACTTACCTTCGAAGAATTAACCACTGTCTTGACCCAAGTGGAAGCATGCTTAAATTCCCGTCCAGTATCATTTTTAAGCGACAATCTTGAGGATCCCATGCCCTTAACACCTGGACATTTTTTGGTGGGAGAACCGTTGGTCACAATACCTGATGAAAACTTTTCCGACACTTGTCCAATAGGCCTTTAGAGATGGAAGCTCACTCAAAAAATGTTAAATGATTTTTGGCGTAAATGGTCAAACGAATATTTAGTGACTCTAAATCAAAGATATAAATGGTGTACTAAAAAAAATGAGCCTGAAATTAACGATGTTGTAGTAGTAAGAGATCATAATGTACCGCCAGCAAAATGGTTACTCGGAAAGATTATAGAAAAACATCCTGGAAAAGACAATCTAACCCGTGTGGTGACTGTCAAAACTAAAAATGGAACACTTAAACGTCCATGCAATAAATTATGTTATTTACCAAAGGCTTAAGATTCAATAAATGTTTGATTCAGCCTCTCATCTCGATTATTATTAGTTGATAAGTTAAATTGTAGTTATTATACATGTTATAGCAACATTATTTAAGTTAAGTTAAGATTCTAAAACTGTTATACCTATACTAATACCGTTCATAAAATTTAAGTAAAATCGACATTAATTTGTCATGTTTTCTGATATTATTATTGTACTATTTGCGTATCTTAAAAATTTACTGTTGTAATATTTAGAGAGTGTAATTTGATTCGCTTTTATCAAAAAAAAAAATATATCTGATTCTAATTATAAAAAACTATCAGCGAGCCCTTACGGTGGGCGGTATTGTATGTACATTATTTGAAAGTTGTATTTTTTTTTAAAAGGAAAACGACAGTGTCGTTTTGGTGGGCGGGATGTTTAATGCAAGTGATGTGCCTAATATACATAACTACATATAGGACATAATAATAAATATTTAATTACATTAATATATCATAAATAAAACCGTACCACATACGCAGTTAAAGGTCCCATCCAAATTCATTAGTTTTAGAATTAGTTCTCACGCCGTCCAATAGATGGCGGTGTGCTAAGTTACATCGCGCATGTTAAAATTTTTTTCTGGATGTATAAGGGCAAAGGCTTGACAAAATAAATTGAGTTCCAACAGCAGTGGTGTGTTTTAATGGTGCATCGTACGCGACGACAAGGGTTAAGGGTTGAAATATAGGGGTTGGTAAATTTTCTTCACGAAAACTTGTAGTTGGGATTTTTTAGGTAACTTGGGGAATTTTGGGATTTTTGGTTTTTAGGGGGTGGAAGGGGTTGAAATCTAGTGGATGGTATTCGAGGAGCTCAAGGACAAAACAAAATTGGGGGTAATTTGGGGTATTAGGGTGAAAATTTGGGTATTTTAATTTTTTAAGGGTTGACGGGGATGAAATTTTGGGGTAGTTTTTGGACAAAAGTTGATGTAATTGTTGTAAGCAACCACTGATATTTTTGGTTTTTCAAAATATTTGGAGTTTGAGATTTAATAAATTTTGACAATATCCTCACTTAGGCAAAAAAGTCCACCTAAGCTCGGATTTTTCCCCATACAAAATTTTTACTCGAAATTTCAAAGATGAATAACTTACTAACTATGGGGGGTGGGGGGATGAATTTTGTATGGGAGGTAAAGCTAATTAAACCAAACACAGAACAAAAGCAATTTGGAAGATGGGACTTAATTTTGAATTTATTTTGATTTTTGAAATTTTCGAAATGTTTATCTGGACGGTATACTAATATGCTCCACCAACTTTAGAAAATTTTCTAAGTGGTGGAAAAACAAAGAAAAATTCGCCAAAAATTGGGGTTTTGAAAAAGGTCCCTTGCGATTGGGGGGTTAAGTGGGGATACATTTTGGGCAATTCGGTGCAGAAGATGGGCACTGTAGGTACTTTCTAAGTGATTAGAAAATCGGTTACTTTTATAGGTTGGCGGCGCTTAGTTTCATTCTTATAGCCCCTTAAGTAAGAACCTTTTTTTTTCTTATTGCTGAAGTAGGCAGACTAGCGGCTTAGATTGGAGATAATTATTTTGTTACTCAGTGTTATTATAAATACAGTTACTTGGTGTTAAAATATATAGACTCAAGCACAATTAGTACTTTTATTAAAGGCTAAACCAAACAAGTTAGAATAGAATAAATACCTATCTACGTCACTAAGAAATTACTTAAACCGTTATTTGATTAGCTATCTTTGATTATCACTGTCTTTATCTAGCGTCAAACGCGCTACGTTTCGTTTCATCAAAAAAGTATTTTGATTCACCAAAAAAAAAAAATATTTCAAATTCTACGAATAAAGTTGAAAAAGTTTTTAACAAAAAATAAATGTTCTAAGTGTAACAATGACGTGGTAAATGGCGATTAATATGAGAGACTACACCTGTAAACGAGAACAAAAACCACAAAAAACTAATTACGTGAAAATAGGTAAATAGAAACAATTTGATACTAATCAGACGACAACCATTTAATTTTGACACCTCGAAAAAGCATAGATAAAAAATAAGGTTGCACGCACCATGGTTGCACAGGTTGACAGCCAGTCGCCAACAAACAGTAAGATTAAAGCGTGGTTTGAACTGATTTTATGAGATACTCCCGCTTTATCATATTTTAAAAATATTTTTATATAAATGTTCTTTTAATCAGCTATATTGTCATATTTTTTTCATCAAGGGTAATTGTTAAGTCTTATCCCGCCATTGTTCTTTTGAGTCCACATGATGCTTTACCCGATTCAATAATAATTTTTGACGACGTTGCTTGTGAAAATCAAAACAACATTAGGGATTATTTCGCCATGGGACGACATAAAAACATAGATTGTTTTTATATCAATCAAACTTATACAAAAATTCCAAAACAACTCGTAAGGGACAATTTAAATCTTGTCATTATATTTAAACAAGATGAAATTAATTTGAAGCATGTTTATGAGGAGCATGTTGGGTCGGACATGTCATGGCCCCAATTTCGTGAGATGTGCTCTACCGTTTGGAATAAACCATTCAGCTATCTTGTTATTAATAAGGATTGTGACAAAAATAACGGATGTTACCGATTGGCTTTCGATACATTCATAGTGATAGATGAACATACATAAAAGGTGGCCGAGTTATTTATTAATCACTCTTATTCATGATTTGGAACTGAGTGGAATACTTTGAAATGGAAAAAAATCTTAAAGAACAGATAGTAAATCAGCAGCAGCTGTTAAAAGAAAAGTTGCGATGATAAAAGATGTTGAAAACACAAACAATAAAACATTAGAAACAATAACAAAACCTATTGTTGATCCACTTACATTGCTAACAAATAAAAAATATGACACTCCTCTTAGAGTAGAAGAGCAATTGGAACCAGTAATGAAAAAAATTAAAAATGATCAGTCATTTGAAGACGAGAACCACTCATTATTTGCATCTGATGAAGATTATAATGAATCTGTTAGTGAGGAAGATGATGATGATGATCAAGAGCAATACAATTACAACAAAACCCTTGTTGTGTCACCGTCCGAAGACCATAACATAAGCGAAGGATCATTTAAATCTCTACAGTCATCGCCAAGTCTTTAAAAATCAATCACTGTCTTGGTCAACATCGTCTGAAGTAATGAAAGATGTGCCATTTGGAGACAGAAATGAACGAGGTAAATTATTACTGGGGAAAACTCGTGTTTATGACGACGGTGGTATTCTTAAAATAGGAACACTTACTGTCAAAAAAACTGATGGCCTAAAAGAACTTTTATTCAAAAAGAAACCAAATTTAGATGTAGTAACAGATGATGATTTACAATATTACAAATTACTTCTAATAGAAACTAATGCTCATCGACGTAATTGTGAATCATCAAAACCCATTAACAGCAACAAAGGATTTATATATACGAATGTAATTAAGCCTTTGTTCAAATTCTCTAGAAATCCAACTACAAGAGTGTTGAAAGTATTCCACAAGGTAAAGGAATTTCACTTTTAAAGACAGTGAAATAAGATACTGATCTAGTTTACTGGGATGATCCAAACGAGTTAGTTGAACGATTAAAGTTACTACTTGCATCTTGGGAAGCAGGTAACACTGGCGTAAATAATGATATAATTGCAATCATTACGGAACTTCATGAAGCTGGTATCATAAATGTAGAATATATAAAGAAGAAACCTGGAAAATTGGGTAGTCTTCTTTTAAGAGTCAACCCATCAAGACAGCAATGAACGTAGACAAATTTGGTCATCATGTCCATAAACGTTTACGATCGACAGAATACATTGGAAACTACAATGAAACATTGGTGAAATCTGATACCGGACACTACGATTTAAAATCTTCCAAATTAAAAGGGTTATCATATCCAACTGAAGACGACGAAGCAGTTAACAAAGCTTATTTAGACAAAACGGTTCAAGAATTAAGAAATGAGGTTGAAAAAGTTAAGCTGGAGATGAAATTACATTTGAAAAATTTGGAAACCTTTACAACAGACCATTGGAATAAATCATTTTATTCAAAGTCGGAAATAGACAAACTAATTCATGTGAAAATAAAGACCGACTCCACGTAGTCTTGTCTGCCCTACCCCTAGATGTAATACATACAACCCCGCATAAGCGCGGAGGGGTGAGGCGGCCCGCGACCTGAGGAGCAGGTGGTTTGTTAGTCTAAACTGCGGTGATGAGCGAAAACCCTCTGTGACGATGAGCTGTGAGTGGGATCATCGGAGTCTCGCAGCGCCGGAGCCGAAACAGAAATCATGCTTGCATTCCCAAAGTAGAAAAAGACAAGAGTCTTTGTGAGAAAATTGCAGCAGCAGTAAGCATTATCTTCGAATTTGTAATCAATAAAATTTTCTGTTCTACGATTTTTGTAAGAAATACGAAATTATTCTATGAATATAATAATCTTTAATTTAATGAATTTTAATTTATTATCATCACAATGTGATCATATTTATAATTGACGATTCATCCTACTACTATTTAAAAAGGCGAAAGTTTGTAAGGATGTATGGATGTTTGTTACTCTTTCACGTAAAAACTACTGAATGGATTTGAATGAAACTTTACTACAATATAGCTTATACATCAGAATAACACATAGGCTACAATTTATAAAAATATATTGTGTAGATTGTCCAAAATATGACGGTAAGTGTCAATAATTAACTCCACGCGTACGAAGTCGCGGGCGGCCGCTAGTATGTCATATATATTTCACGAGCAAGAATCATCTGCGACGATAAGCTCACGTGGGACCGCCGAAGCCTTGCAGCGCCGGAGCCGTGACAGAAACAATGCATGCTGCATACTTGAATGCCTGCATGCATGCCCGGTTGCATGCATGCTTCACCTGAGCCACATCACTTGTCAAATTAATGATTGAAAATCATAATAGAAATACATTTATAAGTAACTAGCGGCCGCCCGCGACTTCGTCCGCGTGGAAAAGTAACTTTTTACCCCCCTTTTAACCCCTTACAACCCCCCTTTCGCAACAAAAAGTAGCCTATGTTCTTTCTCAGGGTCTAGATCATCTGTATACCAAATTTCATTTAAATCCGTTCAGTAGTTTTGGCGTGAAAGAGTAACAGACAGACAGACAGACAGACAGACAGACAGACAGACAGACAGACAGACAGACAGAGTTACTTTCGCATTTATAATATTAGTATGGATTGTTGTATAAACTAGTTTGTCTTTTAATATCATAGAAAATGTGGCAAAACGTTTTTTTTTTTTTTATGTGATAGGTGGCAGACGAGCAGGCGGATCACCTGATGGTAAGCAATTGCCGCCGCCCATGGACACCTGCAACACCAGTGGAGTTACAAGTGCGCCGCCAACCTTTTATCCCCTTCCCCCCAGGTGGGCCTCCGGTACCCTCACTCACTCGACGAAACACAGTTCTCGCTATAATGAAATTCGTACTAAAAAAAATCTAATTTAAGATAGGTAACCATAAGAAAAGTATGCCTAAGGATTATTCTAAATGTAAACTTTCTGCGTATAAAAGTTCTGTCGTTTCATAATTATGGATATTGAACTTACCTAAAGATGTGCCCTGTGGCTAGGGGCGTTAAGAATACTGCCAAGGTATTCCCGGCCTGTCGTAAGAGGCGACTAAACGGGCTTCGGAGTACGTGAGCATGCCACTACTGGGGAGTGGCTTGCTCAGGATCACATCTCCGCGAGGGAAAAAATTCTACTGGGTGTCCTGGTAGGTCGCGCATTTGGGAAGGGCTGCATTGCGCCAAACATTTTGGCTCAAAGTGGCGAGCGCGATTTGCGGCACGGTCCAGTCCCGGCTGTGGGGTATCCGACCGCGATTGCGCTGAGATGGACACCCCAGGGGTTTTGGTTAGGGTTAGAGTCCCACACACCACCTTGTCCCCCACATGTGGCAAGGTGAAGGCCATGATGGTTTCCCCTGGGAAAAAAAAAAAAGAAAAGGCATACCTAAAGATGATTCAGCCTTACAAAATTATGCGTTTTGAGTTATGCTTAATGATACGAGCCAAAATATTTTCGGCGAAATTAAGTTTCTGCCATTCGATGTTATGCAATTCAATATTATGATATAAAAAAATCCGCAATAAAGTAAAAGTAGACCCTTCTTATATCCAATTAATACACCTTAGCTTTCCTGAATAAGCAAATTTACAGTCATAGCTGGAGGTTAATGAAACAATACATTCAACATCATTTACAGATTTCAAAGCAAATTCTTACAATGTTGTAAATAAAAATCGAATCGTTATCTCTAAAGTAGATGTCAGTAGGGTATTATTGGGCATTCTACTTCACTTTTTGGTTTTTTCAAAAATCGCTCACTTCGTTCGCTCTGTCTGAAAAACCAAAAAAGCGAAGTAGAATTCCCAATACATTTTTGAAAAACCAAATGTGAAGTAGAATTTCCTATGCGTTTGCGTCAATTGGTTTCTCAATTCTATCTTTGAAAAACCAGTCGAGCCATGGAGCATCTTAGCTTTAAATCCGATCGTAGCTACATCGTGGATAAAATAATATTATTACAAATAAACCCAATTTATGACTAGAGAATAAATGAAACTCATAACTACATCATACTTGTTTATTAAATAACAATAAAACAGGTAGTGATTTTGTCGAAAAGCAGTATTCAAATAATGAAAATAAGGAATTATAAATTATAATTAAGTTAAGTATTTATAAATACCTTACTAACTACTGAAAGAACAGTCAAGTATGAAGGAATATTTTCAAAAACATCCAAACAAATCAAAATAAATTGACTAGAATATACAGTTATATATATATATATATAGTGCTTCAACTACGCTATTAATACCGGTTCCAATCACACACATGCCTATACCAATGTAGGTATGTGTCGTAAAGTTTCGATTTCATTTGCGCTTACACTGACCACCCAGCTGTCAATAAATATCAGTATCATAATAATACTAGACATTATAAAATAATGTACCTACTTATGAACGTCAAGTGAATTTATAAATGTCTAGTATGGTATAGGGTAAGACACATTAGCGTTGTCAGTTGTTTTAAAGTTCTAACTATGGGTCGATTACACCGTTAAAATTGAACGCGATCAACGCTTAAACGCGATAACAAAGGAACGTAACTCAGTTTAGCGCCTCCTCCGTTCCTTTCCGTTCTGTTTAGTTCCGTTCCATTGTTTTCGCTTGCATTGATCGCGTTTAAACGTTGATCTATTTTTAATAAATTCGAACATCCAGCCCTTGGAAATCACATTATGCTATTTGTTTAATAATTGAGCACTAAGGTTAGCATAATTTTGCACTCGGATTTTGGATAAACGTCGAAAAAAATAAAAATAAAAACAGACACTAATAGTAGTAAAAAAAATTCGAGTAGACCAACAGACCAAGAAGTAGATAGAGCTCAATTATTAAATAAATTGTAGGTGTTTCACTAGAGGCTGGAGGAAGAGGTTTATTAGCTAACAATTTATATTAATTGGCGGCGCTAGTGAACCATACCCATCAACTTAATTATTAATTATGCAAGTAGGTACATTGAATTACAGTCAATTTTAATTTAAATGTCTCTCTGTAGACGTATGCGTGATAAGGTATCCCACGCAAAAAGTCTATTTGAGAAGTTTAATCTTAAGAAATTATAGATTATAGCCTTTTAAAAACTAAAGCTATAGCCACACAATTTCTTTGATATCGTGTTTATCACCGCCTCCGTCTGATCCAATATCGGGTCTATCGGGTCCGTAACAACATACTGGGCCGTGAGAAGGACGTTATCTGATTCCTCGTCATAACCGTCCTTCTCACAATTGATAATTTGTATTTTTACGATGCGACGAGCTCGGGAGCCGGTTGTGCTTTTTTTAACGTAAGACGCCGATGTTGCATCAGGGTGAGGACGGTGCTTGACGTAGGATGTCGACGGATACTGCTTCGCGGAATGGCGAGCTCGTGCTTTCTTTATTTTGCGCTGGAGAGGCGCCTCTTCCAGTTCCTCCGCCCAAGGTGGGAATATCGGAGACAACCCCTCTAAGGGGTCTTGCGCATCTTGCAGCGGAGATGGAGGGCACTGCTCGCAATCGCGTGAGGTAGTTGTAGTAGTGTTCTGAAAAAAAAAAAAAAAACAATAATTTATCACGTACCCAATGTACTGCACTCTACAGAAAAATAATATATTCGTATTACAATTAAGTACTTACCATGTTTCAAGATGATTGATTCAACGTTAAAGATTTGTGGAACGAAACGACTTTTTTTCAGCGTGTCTTCAAGGCAAGTCTCATTTACATGCGCTTAAAGGAAATATATACCACAAGTGTTTGTACGTATGAGTTTATAAGTGACCGAAATTAAAAAGCTGACACAGTACATTTTTTCGTGTGTACTCTACTTAATTTGTGACATCGACATACACGTGTTCAATGAAATAACCAAGTTCAGACTTGATTTTTAATTTTGAAAAACTGTTTGTTAAATATGTTGTAGGTACAGTCAGCCACGCATCAGGTGACCACAATCAGTAAAATTTTTCTAAACTGATATTGAACCAAACGGGTTTGACATAAAGATGAGATTGGATTGAAGTCATTTACATTGATGTGTGGCGGATTGTACTTAAATCTTGATGAACCAGGTTAAATCAGGTCATATAATAATGAAACAACGTTTTATATTAACGGCAATTAGTATTTTTATTTTGGTAAATAATAATAATTATTGTTATTAACATTACAAAATTTTGTCTAACGTAACATCACACTTTATCAGAGAAAACACAAAGAAGACGGTTCCACAACTTTTTAAATTAAGTTATCTATGTTATCATTTTACGATAAAAATGGTAACTTTATAACCTCATGTAGGGACAGCCGCACATCAGGTTACTACAATCTGTCAAATTTCCTTAGTTGATATTGAACCAAACACGTTTGACATAAAGGTGAGGTTCGATTGAAGAAATTTGACAGATTGTAGTAACTTGATGTGCGGCTGTCTGTACAAAGTAAAATGTTTAATTTATAATCTTCATATAAACAAAGTTATAGGTACATAAAACAAAGATACGATACGTACCTATTCACATATCGACCCTATGCACCCTTTGTCGTAAGCGACATTATAATTCAAATTGAGTTTGCATAAAGTGGCGCTTACGATAAATGGTCGGAAAGGTTCTATAAATTAAGTTATTTAATGTTATCATTTTACATAAACAAGTTTAAAAAATGGTAATCTTATGACCTCATGTAAAATGTTTTGTTTATAATCTTCATATAAACAAAGTTATAGCTATATAAAACAAAGATACGATACGTACCTATTCACATATCGACCCTATCCACCCTTTGTCGTAAGCGACATTATAATTCAAATTGAGTTTGCATAAAGTGGCGCTTACGATAAATGGTCGGAAAGGTTCTATAAATTAAGTTATTTAATGTTATCATTTTACATAAACAAGTTTAAAAATAGTAGCCTTATGACCTCATGTAAAATGTTTTGTTTATAATCTTAATTTAATAAGATTTCGACATAAACAAAGTTATAGCTTTGTAAAATAATACGCATTCAAATATTTTCATACATATTACGCTATTATCATAGAAAACACAGTGAAAACATACCATAATGTCTAAAATAAAATGAGTCTTAGAATATGCTATTCCAATGACCCCATGATAAGGTTGAAATTTTATTTTTTAATATGACACGTTTGTCGTCATTACCCGACAAAGCTACTTTTTCCTGTTCTTGGGTAAATATTTCATGTTTAAGTGATTTGAATATAGTATTTTTTTTTCGTAAAAAAATATTCTTATTTAAAACCTTAAAGTAATCTTTAAAATGAACATTTTTCAAGACCTGTTTTTGTACCCCTTTTGCTTTTTTATATTCCTCTTTTTCGGTTTTAATGCAATATAACTTTGACCTTAGACCTACAAACTCAGATATTAAATTCCCACCTAGTTCATCTTTAAAAAGACCTGGCACTTTTTTGTTTAAACATGGAATATTGTAACTGTTATTTAAAGGATAATTGCTGGTATCGAAATAAGGAAGGAAATGTATCTTTAAATCATTGTAAAAATCTTTACTTTCGATTGAATATAGAAAACTGTCAGTATCCGTATAGCAAAGTTTCAACTTTTCATTATAGAAAGGTTTCATAATAGAGTAATGAAAATCAAACATATGACTTTTAGATATTTCCAAAACGGAGAAACCAATATAAATAGGTTTATCCAAAGTAATTGTTTCAGGTTTCATTTGAACGGCTACAAAGTTTTCTGTAAAACTAGTAACGCTGTGAAAATTTGGTCTAGATATCAATCGCTCGGCACAAATACTTTTCTTCGTTTTATTCTTATCATCATTCCACATATTTACCAATTTCACATCAACTCTTTTCTCCGTATCTTCTAGAGTCTTCCCAAAAATACTGTTATTTAAAAGTTTGAAAAAATCTTGTTCAAATGTTGATTTTGCTTTTTTTCTTAATTCCGTATTCATATCTATGTACTGTTTTAAATAAGGACTCTGATTAAATTGAATTACTCTGTGAATTTTTTTTAACAATAAACCATGTTTTAAACAAGTTTGCAGGTGCGCATAATGGATAACATACAAAAATTTATCGTATAAATTTGGAATTAATTTAGAAGTTTTTGAACCCGGTGGAATAAACTTTTGTGCACAAAAAGGAAAGTCATTATGAACATCATGCAATTTTTCTGGATATTCTAAGTCTACTTCTAGTATAAAACCAATGTCTCCATTAATTGGTACATTCTGGAAATCAATTCTGTTAATTTCATCATCATTTAATAACTTAAAATTTGAGTGAGGTAGATAAGCACACATAGCATAACCGTAGAGATTATTACAGTCTATATAAACCAGAAAGTTATTTTTTTTTGTTGGGTCATAAGAATTTAAATATTTGTTGTTAGCTTTTGAATATCTTGTAGGACATAAACAAATTCCACCGCGAATACCTTTTTGAATCATTCGTAATATTTCCAAGTCATTTATTAGCTCTAATTTTACGTCTGTTTTTAACAGCATAGCATCAAAACTTAGACTAGGTGCTGTTATGTAAAAAGCTGGATCTAACTTGTAATTTGTTTTACAAGTTTGTCGAAAACTTTCGAAGACGTCTGCTAGTAAAAGAACATCTGTTTTGAGATACAAATCGGTATATTCTCCAAGGTTCGATATTTTAAAAGTTTGCCAAACTTTCGTTGCATGTTTGTAATCTTCTGACGAAATATTACTATTATGCAGTTTGCTAAAAAAACATTCCTGGGGAGGAAGCCCTTCCTCCTCATACGTGGCCCAAGTAGTTATCTATACTAATATAATAAAGCTGAAGAGTTTGTTTGTTTGTTTGTTTGTTTGTTTGTTTGAACGCGCTAATCTCCGAAACTACTGGTGCGATTTGAATAATTCTTTTTTTGTTGGATAGTCCATTTATCGAGGAAGGCTATAGGCTATCAACATAATATTAGGGGGTTATAAGGGGTTAAAAGGGGGGTAAAAAGTTACTTTTCCACGCGGACGAAGTCGCGGGCGGCCGCTAGTATATTCATAAGGATAAATTCCTTTGCGTCTCAATAAATTAAATTGCTTGTTAGATGGATAAAACCGTGATAAATGATTAAAGTCATTATTATTTAAATTTGATGCTAGCTTCTCAAGGCTCGTACCTAAAAATTTGAAAGAGTCTACAAAACGAACTGGCATGATGTCAGTACCATTCACTCGGAAATATTTTGTGAATGAAATATAATTTTCCTTATTTTTTGCTATTACGTGAATTCTACCAGACATTTCTCCTAATTCTCGTATAAAAAGATGGCTATCATAACCAGCTAAATTATGAAAAAAAATTGGTACAAATTTAGGCAGGCGATACTTCAAATTACAATATGAATGTGCTGCACCGCGATACCGTCCGGTAAGATGGCAGTGGTCTTTTACTTTATCATCAAATAATATTTTATCACATAGAAAGCAGTTTTTTGCTTGAGCGAAATTAGTTCTGTCATTATCAGTTAACGCTATTGGCAACGGTGACTGCAAAATATTATAGATATTAGTAATGTCAGATACCAAATATTTCAAGAACTTTTTAATACAGTTAGGTCCGCGATAGGAGACAAATTTGTTGAGCGAACTGTCGTAAGAACAAACAACATAGTAAGCAAATGCGGCCGGTGTGTGTTTATGTAATGATGATGTGCAACTCGATTCTGAATTGCGTTCTGTTGGCTCTAACAACGACTCAAAATCTGCGTACAAAACGAAGGGCATATCTTGCATACGCTCATAGTGGTTAAATTGTATTCGAGTTCCTTCATTAGGTAAAGTTGTTGCTACACCACTACAAATGTGGGTATCAAGTTTATCGTTGTTGTCAAAAAAAATCATGCAATCTTCACATAAATATATTTTCGAATGATGTTTAGTTAACTGTTTGCGAAGTAATTTGGATAAATCCTTAATAAGACAGTAATGTGTGCGCTTATCTTTTTCAATAAAAAGCATGTTAACGTGATGTTCTTTTCGACGTTCGCTTTTGTACAAAGGTCCAACAACGTTACAGTTCTTTTTAAGACCGTATATATTAATACTTATGCGAGGATTGTTTTTTTCAAAGATTCTTATATCCGAAAACCCTACTGGAAAAGAAAGGTTCTTAATATTAAGAACACTTTCAAAGTGCGGATAAGAAGTTGTACGATGAGCGTTACTTTTAGCAGGAAAAAGTGACGCTACAACACACCATAAAAAGCAATAATTATCTGAATTTTTAATATTTATACACGCTCGTTTATGTTTTATGGTTTCAGGCAAATCTATAAAACTTGACGCTCTCAAAGGTTCGTTTTTATTAATGTTTACTTCTAAATATAAACTTCGCAGGTAAGCCGACCCGCTATCTCTATCTTCAAAATTTTCAATTTTTTTACAAAGTAAATGAACAACGTTTAAAAACGTCTCTTCAAAATTATAATTTTGATGCAAGAGTATGTTTTTAGTAGCAAAAGATTTAATTGAAACAGAATCATTTTTATGTTGAAAAAATTCAGCAAATAACTCAAAGTTTACTTTGATGGTAGAATACGCTTGCATTCGTGCCGAAAGCAAGAGACGAACGCGTGAACGCAATTGCGATAAAAAATCAGCGGGAGTGCTGGCTGACGCCCGCTCCTTATCCTGCTCATCCCGATCGCTGTTACATCTAACGCGGTAAGAAGCAATGCGACTACGAAAAGCACTGTGTACTTTGTTAATACCTTCGCTTTCAACAACTGAACTGTTATTTTTGTGTAAAATGCTTTTCAAGTGAGCGGAAAAAGCCTTGTTTCTAACAGATACGTTGCATACAGAACAGAAAGTAGTTTTCGACATTATGGATATGTTTTCACGGTGCTATGCGAAAATTGCAAAAATAAATTTCACGGAAGAAGTTTTAGATCGGTAATAATAAAAATAATACCATGTAAGTAACTCCTTGGAGTCACTCTATAAATTTTAATATTAATATTAAATTAAATTCATAGCCTATTTTTTTTATTTTTAGCGATAATATCGCTATAAAAAACTCCTTCTTCCGTAAATTTGGCTTTTGCCTTTTTTACAAATTTTTTTAAATAACTAAATTCTGGTGAGTTCGCCTCCCCTTGCAGGCGAACCCAAATTACTGCCTTCTCACACCTATCCAATCCGCTTAATTTTCGTACCTCTTCTGAGTTGTAGAGGCGTAGCTCAGCCAGTAGCTCTCCGTCCAACAGAGCAGTCCTGCGCGTGACTCCGCCTGGCACTCGACGGGTGAAAGATGAGATAGGAGCAGTCTCTTTTGGCTTCGGAGGCGCTACTTCCTCATCCGACTCTTCGTCGAACAACCACTCAGACGCAACGCTAGGCGTTGCTTTAGTCGACTTCTGAGTTGAACGTTTGACGGACTTTCTTTTGTTCGAACTAGAAAAAAAATTGATGTTAAGTATCACTATATTCTGAACATGGTAGTTCAAGATGTAATATAATAACGGAGAAGATAAATTGATAACGAGAGCATGAATAGTAGACAAAACGCGTATCGAAATTACCTTAGGCTTTCGTCTTCTGACTCGAAGAATTGGTTTGTGGAGGCAATGATCTTCTTCGACCGTTTGTTTCCTTTGATTTCAGACCTGAAATTCATTATTACATATAGTCAGGAGATAATGGTTCAATATCTGTCAATAAAATTGGAAACAATGTTATAGACAAATATAAGCAAAAGTACTAGAAGACCTGGTAAGACAGAAGATTACGACAACAACTTGAAAAAGTTTATAAAACCTGGAAAATAGATGATTATGACAATTAATTAGTTCAACTTACGAACATTTTTCAGAGTTTCTGGGGTCTTCCTCGATTTCTTGGTCTGAGAGTATCAATACCGAAGCACTATTTCTTGTTAATAAGATGTCTCCAGGGAGTACTGATACGGTACACATCATTTACCGCGTTTTTATTGTAAAAAAGTACCAACTGGGCATTATTTTAGCAGAGGTATTCAACCTTTATTCATAGATATAACGCGTAAGTTTGGTGTTAGTTAAAATATACTTATTGCGAAGTAAACAATAAATAACTGTTTAAGAGCAGTATTGAACCCTTTCCACTATTTAATCGTAATCGACACATTTATTTAATTTGATTTCAAACTTTATCCTAAGCGACATTATAATTGAAATTGACTTTGTATAAAAGTGGTGCTTACGACTCGATGGTGGGAAACACTCAATGTTTGTCTGCAAATCAGTAGATAAAATAAGTAGATAAAATAAACTTTATCCTAAGCGACATTATAATTGAAATTGACTTTGTATAAAAGTGGTGCTTACGACTTAATGGTGGGAAACACTCAATGTTTGTCTGCAAATCAGTAGATAAAATAAACTTTATCCTAAGCGACATTATAATTGAAATTGACTTTGTATAATTGACTAGTAAATTAACAAGTTACCTACCTCTGACTTTTATGATTTTCAGCAAAATAATTTTGTTTACATGATAATTCTTGAACTAGCAGCGAAATTATTTTTGTGCGTATTTTGATTGATTTTATTTATTTTCGTTTTGCTTATTTAAGGACTTGATTCTGCAATGTATCGAGTTATTGTCGAGTAAAATTGGTAGATACATTTCTAGTACTAGCTATTCATTAGTAATTTCTGCTTAACTAGATTTATGCTATAATTAGATTTTAAGTATTGAATATTTTCATGTTTACAATAAAAAGATCTTTTGCTATAAATAGAAATAAATAAAAAAGTATTCACCTACTTTCCTATCTCTTTGCAGATATTAAAAATGACTAGTTATTTTGAATGAATGAAAGTTAAACATTCTAAATAATTTGGTTTTAAAGGATTAAAATCGATTTAACACGTTAGTGATATTCCACTTATTAAAGCGTTTAAAATATTTTTTCTAAAATAATCATAATTATCAATAAAGAAACCGATATAAAATTATTGAGTCATGAATGTGAATTTCGTAATCCAAATACATACACAAATACATATAATTAAACTCTATTAATATTTTCGCTTAAAGTCCGTGATTGCCCCCTTGAAAAGTGCAACAGCACATTATTTTAGCAGGGGTATTAAACCTTTATTCATAGATATGATGCGTAATTTGAAGTTTGAAAAATATACTTGTTGTTAAGGAAACAATATACCCATTTAAGTGCAATATTGATCCCTTTCCACCATTTTGACATGATGACTGAAAATCAGTAGGTACCTAGTGTACTTGTGTTTGTTTTCAGGAACCTTGATTTCTTTTTCATAATAATACATATTATACTTATTTCGTATGAGCCTCGAAGATACATACAATCTAGCATTAATGACGGACACAGCGTTTGATTGTTTTAATACCTAAAAATAAACAATTATATTCGGTCGGTTGCTTTAGTTCATTTAAGTCTAGTAGATCGACAAGTTACCTACCACTGGCTTATTGATTTCTATAATTTTGTCAACAAGGTCGTTTTTGTCAATCGTGAAAACGGCGAAATGATTCGTATGCATCTTTTATTAATTGTCGACTAAAGGTTTATTTCACAATTAACGTCTTTAAACAAACCTACTTTCGTAACTCTATTTTATTGTTATACAGGGTTATATTTTTCCGTTTAAGTAACTAACTTAAGAATTTAAGATACTTTTCCTTCATGTCCTTTGGGACACTTCAAGACTATGCTCTTGGGACACCTATGACGCACATAGTATAGTATTACGTACCTATGTAACATACATAGAAACTCGTTTATCCAGCCCTCAGTTTGTTCGTGATTCTCATCTGGATTCGCAATTATCCGGACTACCAACTGCAACCAAGTTATATGTAACTGCTGGGGATTAAGGGTCGTTGCTTATTTGCTTTATTCATAGGAGGGTCTTATAATACCATGTTGGCATCTTGACGAGTTTTTCTCCTATAGAGTACGATACTGAAGCACCATAGTTACTTACCAGGAACCGCATTGAGGTGTGGACTAGGTATTGACATTAGGATTATTCATCGGCCTGAACTACTTACCAATAGTTGAGTTACTACTTGCAATTCTTGTTACAGCGTAGTCAAGAAAATTATGAATATTTCGAAAAGTTTAATTTTAAGAAGCAACTATATTTTATTTAGTTTGGTATTATGCACCTATGTACACTAAGTAAATATTTATGTATATCCATGATTAAGTGTTAATTAAAAATAAATATCAACGAAAACGAAACGTTGTGTTTAATGGATATACATTGATTTTCGTTGATATTTATTTGTTATTTTTAATAAATACATACAAAACATTATCCCTGATACATTCGAATATCAGGATTTTCGGTTATCCTAATGCCTATCAACAACAATTAGTCCGGTCAGTCGAGTTTTACTGTACAATCAATAGAAAACTAAATTACATCCTTAACTTAGATACCACCCTTAGACACATAACTTAGATAGCCTATGTAATTTCGAAGCATGATGGACAATAATCATCCAGAACCACTGAATCCATTTCATCAACAAACATTTGTGTTCGTATGGGGGATCGAACCCGCGACCTTAAGTCATAACGCTTAAGCTTCTGTGCTACAGGTCGTCAAATATGAAATTTAAATTAATATGGGGGTGTTCAACATCGTCAGAAATCAGTGATCATTTATTTGCTTGAAACATGGTTACATACCTAGAGGTGGTTCAAATACAATTCAATTGAGAACATTAATGTTTCACCTATCTCATCGGCATGCAAATATTTTATTGCCTATTTTATCGTAGTACAATATAACATGAACCTCTTTTAAGCAAGAGTGAATAAGCTTTTCACGGGCAAGCATGGCTCACCTTAGACCTCATCATCACTTAACATCAGGTGTGATCGAGGTTGACATATATACGACGTTTGGGGTCTGCTCACTGTTATTTCTAGTGATCAGATGAGCTATTAGTTCCATAATAATTTAGTTTCATTAACTTAAAGATACAGGAATCGAAGCATTTAGGTATGTGTATTGAGAAAGTGTTATTATAATATTGCAACGTTTTGGGATTGCGCGGAGCAGCTGTCGCTACGTACGTCACTGCACGTGCTACATCGTAAATTGATAATTGTTGAAATGAATTAATGCAATAACTGATTTCTGAGACCTCGTCTTTAAGAAGTATAGATTTATTTAAATAAATTTTGATAACGCTATAATTCATAAAAATAATACAAAGTATCAATCAATTAATGTATTTTGTTTTGAGGTGCATGCTAGGAACTTAACCCGAACCCGCATGGAAGTCGCGTTCCAAACCACTAAGCTACCATCGCACAAGAAAATATATACACAACATCACATTGGTACATTATCATGAACCGACGACCCTTGCGTCTCAACCACCGTTCAAACTACAGCGCTAGATTATACAAAGTAAACACATAGAAAGTGCACATAGGACGTAAAATTTGCTCATAGTGATTGCGTAGGAATTACTTGAATTGTATGCATAATTCGTTAATCGTTTTCACCGGCCTTCCGATCGCGCCAAAATTTGCTCATAATCTTTTAAGTATTTATCATACAATTTTAACCAAAAGAAGCACTTGTGTTTGTTTTCAGGAACCTTGATTTCTTTTTTCATAATAATACATAATATACTTATTTCGTATGAGCCTCGAACATACATACAATCTAGCATTAATGACGAACACAGCGTTTGATTGTTTTAATACCTAAACTAAACAATTATATTCGGTCGGTTGCTTTAGTTCATTTAAGTCTAGTATTAGTATTTCCAAAACCAGGTTTTGGCTTATCAATGATTAAAGAAAGTCGTTTTCTGAACTCATCCTGAATATATTTTTTGCGCTCTTCAACCTGTGTTTTGATCTCTTTCGTTATACGCCAAAATTTAGTTTCTAATTTGTATGAAAGGTGAAGTAAACACTCAAAAAGTCTTATCCATGCATGTAAAACATAACGCCTACTCAAAAAAATAGCAACTTTTACGGTTATCTCGCAAACCAGCAACGCGCTTTTACTTTTGACTTCAGTATTTGATTCCTGACGGATTTTACTATAGCAAACATTACTCACATTCAAAAGCAAGTTGCTGGTTTTTTAAAAAATGATTTTTATAAATTTGCCGTACATATGGATTTATATCTATATAAAAACAATGCAACAATACGTTCGGTAAATATTTCCTTTTAAATGTAATCTACATACCTTGATCTTGAACAGACATAACGAAATTCACTTGTTTTAATAGTAATTTTATAAAAATAAAGTCTCAACACGCAATGATTACTATTACAGTTATTCGTGATTCAGAAAATCAGGTAACTTTGAAGCGTAACTCTGATCGTGAATACAATCAAAGGAGGTCGGATTTTTTCTGATGTGGTAGTTTAAAGTGTGGGCAACAATTAATGTATTGCTGGAACATGATTTCACAAATCATATTCATATTAAGTTAAAAAGTAAATAAATAAATTAGGTATGTATGTTATTATTCTCTAACGCTGAAAGGCTTACATACCTACATGCACCATAATTCATGATGATTCGGAGGTTCCAAGTTCAAACCCTCCCTCAAGTATTTTTTTTTTTTATTTCTTTTTTTACTTATGATTGGGTGTTGTTACATTATTCTACTTTTTAAATTGTTTTTCTATTAGATATAACCGAATTAAGAAAACAAAAAAAAGTTTAATTTTAATTTCAACAAAACATTATTTAGGTAAACGATATAGAGGTATCCAGCGTTGTTTACACATACGTTTCGTATTGACATACGACGCCGCGCGTCTAATGTCCAGTTATGCGAGACACCGAGCGCCCGTGTTATGCTTACGGCGCTAATGTCTAGATAAATTGGCTAGATACGTTAACATGAAATTAGATGACATAATCAAACCTGCATCGCGATGGCAAAGTTTTAGTTTGGAGTTTGTATATATACAAAATTGAAACATGGATTTAGTGGATGTCACCTAAGACCGAAAAACCTTAGTAGGAGCATAGGGGCCCACTCTGAAACGGTGTAAGGTCTAAGGTGTCTATCTGAGATGTCTGTGATGATTGATTATTTACCCGGAGTGATCAACTGGGTTTATAACTTTCAGAGCAAGATTCCTCTTACCAAGTTTGGCAAGAAACGCTAAACGAGGTAAAGCACAAAGAAAGACGAAAAATGAACAATGAACAATGAAACACGAACCAAAATCTGGTAGTCTCCGGACTGTAAAGTTGAAATCGAATTGAGAACGAAGTCACAACAGTCCGGGGACGTAAATCCATTATGCTCCAGCTTTTGTTGAATTGGAATTGTCGTTTCTAAGTGCCATCAACAACTGACCGAACATTGCATTCGGTCGACGAATGATACTTTTCTCAACTTAGACACTTAAATTAACGGGTGGACAGACAGTGAAGAGAATTGAGAAAACTAATCGACGCAAACGCATTTCTATTGGAATTGTCGTTTCAAAGTGCCATCAACCACTGACCGAACATTGCATTCGGTCGACGATTGCTACTTTCCTCAACTTAGGCACTTAAATTAACGGGTGGACAGACAGTGATGAGAATTGAGAAACCAATCAACGCAAACGCATAGGAAATTCTACTTCACATTTGGTTTTTCAAAAATGTATTGGGAATTCTACTTCGCTTTTTTGGTTTTTCAGACAGAGCGAACGAAGTGAGCGATTTTTGAAAAAACCAAAAAGTGAAGTAGAATGCCCAATAATACCCTACTGATGTCAAGTATTTCAAAGTGCCAAATATCAAATTTTGAATTCCCCGCTTAAAGTAGCCCGTCTGCTTGCTAAGTTTTTCAAACATTGTCTATCTAATAATAAAATCTAAAAATAAGGTTTAATTCGCGTTGCGGGCTGCACTGCGCAGCACGAAACTAGTGAAGTAGAATCTGCCCAACGCTATTTGTCTCTTTCGTGCGATTGTCTCCGTCCATCTTTGCGCGATGCGCTCAAGATCAAAGTGTAGTAGGTCGATGTGCTGGCCACTGTACATCGATGTCCAGTAATAGATGGAATATCATTTATATTTAAAATAAATAACAAAGGTCCGAGAATACTACCTTGTGGTACGCCATATTTTGTACTAGTATAATTAGATTGGTACGATTTTAGATGAGATGATTTGTCAATTTTAGATATTTCTACCGCTTGTTTCCGTCCGCGAAGATATGAATCCAGTCATGGGAAATACCACGCAATCCATTTTTTTTTTTTATATGGCTTGTATTGTGTTCATGACACATTTAATTTTGCCAATGTCAAGTGTAGTTTGATAAAGTGTAGTCAACAGTCGAAGTGAGTCGAAGTCACAGTCACTCAATGAAACGCCAGTGTTTAGCGATTTAATGTCCTAAGGATTCTGTGGAGACTATTTTTAACAAAGCCGTAGGTTTTAAGACTCTATTAGGTCAAAGCAAATTGTTCACGTGACAACTCACTCGACACCAATAGCAGTGTTAAAAACCGGCCAAGTGCGAGTCGGGCTCGCGCACAAAGAGTTCCGTAGCAGCAAATAAAGGTTCAGCCATCGTTTTCAGTGTAAGCACAATAACTTAACCAAAATTACAGTTAAATCAACCTATCTCAAAAACTATAAGAGATACTTTGATCAAACCAAAAATCGTTGAAAGAGTTAATTAGCATGCATCACCTCTATTTTTTTTAGAATTTTATACCCCGTAGTTATAAAAATAGAGGGGGGGGGACATACTTTTTACGACTTTGAGAGCTGATATCTCAAAAACCGTTCACTTTAAGAAAAATGTTTTTTAGAAAACTTTATATCATTTTAAAAGACCTTTCCATTGATACCCCACACGGGTATGTACATCGAAAAAAAAAATTTCATCCCTCAGTTACATGTATGGGGGGCCCCACCCCCAATTCTTTTTTTTACTATTTAGTGTCATATTTTTGTAGCGGTTCATACAACACATATTCCCATCAAATTTCATCACTGTAGTACTTATAGTTTCCGAGTAAATCGGCTGTGACAGACGGACAGACGGACAGACGGACATGACGAAACTATAAGGGTTCCGTTTTTGCCATTTTGGCTACGGAACCCTAAAAACGACACAATTCAATGATTCTTATATTAATATCATCCTGCGGCACTTCACTGCACAAAGTAACACCAAATTTGTACACTAAAAACCACTAGATACTAATTATGTCCGTGGGAGAGCCACGCTTCGGCACGAATGGGCTGGCTCGACCGGAGAGATACCACGGCCTCACAGAAGACCGGCGTGAAGCAGCGCTTGTGCTGTGTTTCGCCGAGTGAGTGAGATCACCGGAAGCCCAAACTCCCCTCCCCCCTATGGCACAGTTGAAAACCAAGAAGTTACCCCAGGAGGGTACCAACTGCGCCAGCGTTGGAGAATCCCTCTCTGGACGTCCACGCTCAGTACAATCTGCGCCTGAGCTTGGACGCCCAGGCTGCCCTTCGTATTCTGGGGGGGGCAAAACTGTGTCCACTAATGTTGGGGCTAAGAGCAAGAACACCAAGGCACCCCCTGCCACACTAGATGTGGACTTTTGTAACATAAGGGGCCTACATTCCAACCTGAATGCTGTACACCACCATTTAGAGACAGCAAAGCCGGCTATGCTCTTTCTGACTGAGACGCAGATATCGTCTCCAGCGGACACGTCCTACCTTACCTACCCTGGGTATGGATTAGAACATTCCTTTTTACCTAGGGCTGGAGTGTGTGTGTACGTCAGAGACGATATCAGCTCTCGTCGCCTCAGCAATCTTGAAGGTCGGGACCTATCTATTTTATGGCTCCGTGTAGAGAGCGACGACCACCCTCGCGTTTATGCGTGCCTTTACAGGTCCCATAGCGGTGACACCGAAACTGACCGACTCTTTGAGCGCATCCAGATGGCTTCGGACATTGTGCAGCAGCAGATCCTTTCTGCGGAAATCATTCTCCTTGGCGATTTTAATGCCCACCACGCCGACTGGCTCATGTCCAGTAAAACTGATTACGCAGGTCGATCTGTTCACGACTTCGCTCTTGCAAATGGACTGACACAACTGGTTACCACGCCCACACGAATCCCAAATGTGGACGACCATGCTCCTTCACTGTTGGACCTTCTGCTGACCTCTCACTCGGACGGCTACAACGTATCCGTTGTTGCTCCACTGGGCTCCTCGGACCATTGCCTTGTCCGTAGTAAAGTGCCACTCACAGACTTGGCTCGACCGCGGAAAGCACGCGGGCGCCGTGTATGGCACTATAGGTCAGCAGATTGGGATGGAATGCGGTCTTTTTTTGCATCCTACCCTTGGAGGCAGGTGTGCTTCTTGCCGGATGATCCCAGCGTCGTTGCTGACTCTGTTGCCGATGTGGTGTTGCAGGGAATGGAACTTTTCATTCCGTCTTCTGTGGTTCCTATCGGTGGCAGATTTCGGCCCTGGTTTGGTTCATCTTCCAGAAAAGCTTCTCGTAAGAAGCAGGAAGCTTACCAAGCCTGGGCTGATGCGGTGGCGACGGGGGATGAAAATACCAGCGCCCTCAAAAAGAAGTACAACTTCGCCTCCAGGTCCCTCAAAAGAGACATTGCAAGAGCGAAGTCGGTGCACATCGGTAGAATCGGCGAGAGACTTGAACGTCTTCCTTCGGGAACACGTGCGTTCTGGTCTCTCGCCAAAGCTATCGAAGGTAATTTCTGCATGCCGTCTTTTCCTCCTTTGCGCACGGGAAATGATTCGTTAGCCCATGGCACAAAAGAGAAAGCCGACTTTCTGGGCAAACTCTTTGCGTCCAACTCGACTTTAGATGATGGGGGCCAGGTACCACCGAGCATACCGCAGTGCGATGGGTGTATGCCCGACATCCGCTTCCACCAACGCTCGGTGCGTTTAGCCCTCATGTCTCTAGACGTTCACAAGTCGAGTGGGCCCGATAGAATCCCACCCATTGTGCTAAAGATGTGCGCTCCGGAGTTGGCACCGGTACTCACGCAACTCTTTCGGCTTTCCTACTCTTCTGGCGTTGTCCCGACGTCCTGGAAGACGGCCTTAGTCCACCCGATCCCCAAGAAAGGCGACCGCTCAGATCCGTCCAATTATAGACCGATAGCCATAACCTCCCTTTTCTCAAAAGTTATGGAATCCATAATTAACAGCCAGCTCCTTCGGTATCTCGAGGGTCAGGAGTTGCTTAGCGACCGACAGTACGGCTTCCGCCAGGGTCGGTCAGCTGGTGATTTGCTGACTTTCCTGACTCACCGTTGGGCACAGGCGATTGAGAGTAAGGGAGAGGCATTGGCGGTTAGTCTGGACATTGCGAAGGCCTTTGATCGGGTCTGGCACAAAGCGCTTCTCGCGAAGCTTCCTTCCTATAGGCTTCCCGAGAAATTATGCGAATGGGTCTCTAGCTTTTTGGAACATAGAAGCATCAAGGTCTTAGTTGACGGTGAATGCTCCGACACTATGTCCATAAATGCTGGAGTCCCGCAAGGCTGTGTGCTATCGCCCACACTGTTCCTTCTTCATATCAATGATATTTTGCATAAACGCGATATTCATTGCTATGCGGATGACAGTACGGGCGATGCGTTTTACAACGGCTGCGCTAATATTTCTCGGGAAAACGTCATCGAGAGCCGAAACAAACTTGTGTCTGAGATGGAAGCATGTTTGAACGAAATCTCAGATTGGGGTAGACTTAACTTGGTCCGATTCAACCCCAGCAAAACACAAGTTTGTGCGTTCACCGCAAAAAAAAATCCTTGGGTCGCATTTCCTAATTTTGAGAGCACCCCCTTAAATGCCTCAGCCACTATTGGTATACTTGGTATCGACATATCGAGCGAAGTCCAATTCCGGGACCATCTAGAGGGCAAGGCTAAATTAGCCTCAAAGAAGCTTGGCGTGCTAAATAGATCGAGACGGTACTTCACTCCGGCTCATCGCCTTCAGCTATATAAGGCGCAAGTCCGGCCGCATATGGAGTACTGCTCTCATCTTTGGGCAGGAGCTTACCCCCTTATTGACGCACCTAGTAAACCTATCTTTTGCAACCGGTACATTTCCATCTTTACTTAAATTATCCGTTGTTAGACCTCTGTTCAAAAAGGGACACAGGGATAATGTCGGAGACTACAGACCCATTACTCTAATCCCAGTCCTATCTAAGATTTTCGAAAAAGTATTTTACAAAAGACTGTTATCATTTTGTGCTATATTCAATATTATAAACCCAAATCAACACGGATTTCAAAAGGGAAAATCGACGTCTTTAGCGTGTTTTAATATTATTCAGCACATCTCATTTTCTATGTATAAGCGCATTCCTACATCCATGATCCTATTTGACCTTAGTAGAGCTTTTGACCATGCATCGGCTGATGCAATCCAAAGATTTTAATTAGTATCTAGTGGCAGGCCTGTCCCACTCCGCGTGTACCTACGAATTTACAAGTACATGCGGCGTCCCCTCCAGAGGGAACAATCAGTAGGGCTTCACGAGCGAGCGGCGACGCGCGCGCGTCTTTTGTTTGTGGCTTACCGACGTACCGATATACGACCACTCTTTATAATTAATAATAAAAAAAGGCAAAGAAATATTGTGCAGTGTTTGCCTGTAATAACACGGTTTGCTATTCAAATTCAACTTTTTTTAAGCTCCCAAAGGACGAAGTGATCTGTTTTTATATGCTAATAATGTAAACAAAATAATATTTTTAGTCGGATAGAACTAGTTGAGTTACCTACCGAAATTAACCCGGCGTGAATGAGGTGAAAAATTATTACACTAACTGTGAGGTGGGTATGACATACCCTAATACAGAATTGTTTATTTTCATGACGAAAATGACTAAAAAATACTTATAAGTTGTGTTACTTGTGTTATCTTCTATCTTCTTCTATACTATTAATAAAGAGGTAACGCCTCGGCCTGTGACTGACTGACTGACTGACTGACTGACTGACTGACTGACTGATCTATCAACGCACAGCCAAAACTACTGGACCTAAAATCATGAAATTTGAAACATAGGTAGTTCTTACTATGTAGGCGCGCACTAAGAAGGGGTTTTGCGAAATTCACCCCCTAAAGGGGTGAAAGGGGGGGTTTACGTTAGTATGAAAGTATTTCAATTTTGATGTTAGAGATTTGAAAATTTGGATTATGGTTGTTTATCAAAAATAAAAATTGACCTGTTTTAGTTTTTTTTTAAATTCAAGCCATAAAGGGGTGAAATGGGGGTTAAAACAATGTATGGGAGATTTATTATTTTTAAAGCTAGAGTCTTGAAAATTTGTATTTGGGTTTTCCATACAAATTAAATGAAAGTAATTTCAGCATTTTTTTTTCTTCAGCTTACAAAGGGGTGAAAGGGGGTTAAAACGTCGTATGGAAAATTCGTCATTTTTAAAGCTAGAGCTTTGAAAATTGCTATTTGGGCTTTGCATGCACATGTAAAGAAATAGAGTTCGGCATTTTTTTCTTCAACCTAAAAAGGGGAGAAAGGGGGATAAAACACCGTATTGTCAATTTTAAAGCTAGATTCTTGAAACTTGGTATTTGGGCTTTGCCTACAAATGTAATGAAAGTGAATTCGTTATTTTTTTCTTCAACCTAAAAAGGGGAGAAAGGGGGATAAAACACCGTATTGTCAATTTTAAAGCTAGAATCTTGAAAATTGGTATTTAGGCTTTGCATAGAAATTTTATAAAAGTCCCCCCTTCCCCTTATAGGGGTGAACGGGGGAACTGATTAAATTTGACAAAGTAAAGTTATAGAGTTTCCAACATTTTTTAAATCGAATCTTTTTGAGATTCCTTCATTAAGGTTTACGATCACCAAAATTATCAATCCTATAAGTATCAGTAAAATTTCTTTTTGCTAATTACTTTGATTGTTGTGAATTCTACTTCGTTCAAAAAATTAAAATACCGAAGCGAAGCGAGGGCGGGCCACTAGTACTATTATAAAGGCGAAAGTTTGTAAGTATGGATGTATGGATGTTTGTTACTCTTTCACGTAAAAACTACTGAATGGATTTGAATGAAACTTTACCACAATATAGCTTATACATCAGAATAACACATAGGCTACAATTTTTGAGGTTTCTACGAACCTGAAGTCCACGCGAACGAAGTCGCGGGCAAAAGCTAGTTAAATATTATATTACTGTAATATATATTAAATAAAATTGTAATATTTATTATAATAAAATTGAATATTACTGTTTTGTCAAAAACGAATTGCTGCATAACCGACTCCACGTAGTCTTATCTACCCTACCCCTAGATGTAATACAACCCCGCGTAAGTGCGGAGGGGTGAGGCGGCCCGCGAACTGAGGAGCAGATGGTTTGCTAGTCTAAACTGCGGTGATGAGCGAAAACCCTCTGCGACGATGAGCTGTGAGTGGGATCACCGGAGCGTCGCAGCGCCGGAGCCGAGACAGAAATCATGCTTGCATTCCCGAGAACGACACGAGTCTTTGTGAGAAAGTTGCAGCAGCAATAAGCATTATTTTCGAATTTGTAATCAATAAAATTTTCTGTTCTACGACTTTTGTAAGAAATACGAAATTATTCTATGAACATAATAAATGTTAATTTAATTTATATAAATAATAAGAATTTTAATTTATTATCATCACAATGTGATCATATTTATAATTGGCGATTCATATGTCATATATATGTCACGAGCAAGAATCATCTGCGACGATAAGCTCGCGTGGGACCGCCGAAGCCTTGCAGCACCGGAGCCGTGACAGAATCAATGCATGCTGCATACTTGAATGCCTGCATGCATGCCCCGTTGCATGCATGCTTCACCTGAGCCACATTACTAGTCAAATTAATGATTGAAAATCATAATAGAAATACATTTTTAAGTAATTGGTGTATAAACTTATTTGTCTTTTAACAACATAGAAAATGTGGCGAAACGTTTTCGCTATAATGAAATTCGTACTAAAAAAATTCGAATTTAAGATAGGTAACCATAAGAAAAGTATGCCTAAGGATGATTCTAAATGTAAACTTTCTGCGTATAAAAGTTCAATCGTTTCATAATTATGGATATTGAACTTACCTTAGGCATACCTAAAGATGATTCAGCCTTACAAAATTATGCGTTTTGAGTTATGCTTAATGATACGAGCCAAAATATTTTCGGCGAAATAAAGTTTCTGCCATTCGATGTTATGCAATTCAATATTATGATATAAAAAATCCGAAAATAAAAGTAGACCCTTCTTATATCCAATTAATACACTATAGTTTTTCTGAATAAGCAAATTTACAGTCATAGCTGAAGGTTAATGAAACAATATAGGTATTCAACATCATTTACAGATTTCAAAGCAAATTCTTACAATGTTGTAAATAAAAATCGAATCGTTATCTCTAAAGTAGATGTCAAGTATTTCAA